>CM059212.1:24039669-24127169 GCA_030347435.1 Clarias fuscus
ACACACACACACACACACACATAAACATTCACCCATACGCACTCACATCTATACAATACACACACACATACGCACTCACACACTTACACACACACACACATTTACTCTGACATACACAAAAATACACACACAGACACTCATTCAAACGTGTGTGCTTGTGTATGTGTGTGAGACAGAAACAGGATGTGAATCGAGAGCTGATGAAGCAGCAGGAGGAGCATGAGCGACAACAGAGGAAAAAGGTAAACCATCAGTTTACATATTTACACTTTTGCATTCACACACACACATGCACACACATTCCTGCAGTTCACACACTTCTGTTTAAACGGTGTGAGTGTGTTCTCTCAGAGAATCGAGGAGATTATGAAGAGGACGCGGAGGAGCGATGGAGAAATGAAGGTGTGTTTTAGGGACAGATATGCGACATCTCACTTTGTTCTTTATAATGAAATTCATTTGAATTTTATTTCTGCAGAGAGACGACGGTCAGGAGCCTTATTTCCCTCTGTCACACACACACTCACACACACTGTCTCCGCCCGGTGAGTTTAACATTAACCACATCTCGCAGTTCTTAGCAGTGTGTTGGAGTTAACAAGTAGTACCTAAAACCAGCTAGTTAATAATTATAAACATTTTAACATTTCATCATCACACTGCAGTGCATCTTCTTCTCATTCCCTGCAACACAATTATGCAGCGGTTTCCTGTATTCTTGCAGGTGAAGTCCAGGTGAACTCAAAGGTAAATGGTGAGGTGAAAGCCCCGCCCACCGGTGCACAGGTGAGCTCCACCACCCAAACCACCCGAATCTAAAGAATTGTGTTTAAAAACCTGACGGGTGTGTTTGATTAATAACAAAAACAAATCAAGTGATTTTAGACGCTGTTACGTGGACAGGTGAAGCTAAACACACCTGAACGCGTCATCAAGCAGCAAGAGAGTGCAGAGAAGAGTTCACACACGCCTGCACAAGTGCTGCACAACACTCCATCAATAAACTTTCCTAATCTTAGAGGAGCAACTGTGAGAGCGGAAATGGCTCCGGCGACACCTTACAGAAGCTCACCTGTCCGAGAGGAACAGAGCGCTCAGGTGAGGAAGATCAACAGTTCATCAGAGAAGCTGCAGGAGACACACGTGAAGAGCTCTGCTGAAAACCATGAGAAGAAACATCTCCCAGGCAAGGAGAAAGACCAGACAACAGGTCAGGTAATCAGCCCCGAACTTACACAGGTGAGCAAACAGGAGACCGGTGGCCAGGGCAAAAGTTCCCTCTCTGAGCAAGTGAAGAGTCCAACCTCTGAACAAATGAACAGCCCAGTGAAGAGTCCAACCTCCCAACAGGTTAACAGCTCAGTAAAGAGTCCAATCTCCCAACAGGTGAACAGCCCAGTTAAGAGTCCAACCTCCCAACAGGTGAACAGCCCAGTGAAAAGTCCAACCACCCAACAGGTAAACTGCTCAGTGAAGAGTCCAACCTCCCAACAGGTGAACAGCATAGTGAAGTGTCTAACCTCCCAACAGGTGAACAGCCCAGTGAAGAGCCCAATCTCCCAACAGGTGAACAGTGAAGTGAAGAGTCCAACCACCCAACAGGTGAACAGCCCAGTTAAGAGTCCAACCAACCAACAGGTGAACAGCCCAGTGAAGAGTCCAACCACCCAACAGGTGAACTGCTCAGTGAAGAGTCCAACCTCCCAACAGGTGAACAGCCAGATGAAGAGTTCACCCTCCCAACAGGTTAACAGCCCAGTGAAGAGTACTACCTCCCAACAGGTGAACAGCCAGTTGAAGAGTCCACCCTTACAACAGGTGAACAACGAAGTGAAGAGTCCAACCAACCAATGGGTGAACTGCTCAGTGAAGAGTCCAATCTCCCAACAGGTGAACAGCGAAGTGAAGAGTCCAACCATCCAACAGGTGAACAGCCCAGTGAAGAGTCCACCCGCCCAACATGTGAACAGCCCAATGAAGAGTCCACCCGCCCAACAGGTGAACAGCCCAGTGAAGAGTCCAACCACCCAACAGGTGAACAGCCCAGTGAAGAGTCCAACCACCCAACAGGTGAACTGCTCAGTGAAGAGTCCAACCTCCCAACAGGTGAACAGCGAAGTGAAGAGTCCAACCAACCAATGGGTGAACTGCGAAGTGAAGAGTCCAACCTCCCAACAGGTGAACAGCACAGTGAAGAGTCCAACCTCCCAACAGGTGAACAGCGAAGTGAAGAGTCCAACCATCCAACAGGTGAACAGCCCAGTGAAGAGTCCAACCAACCAACAGGTGAACAGCCCAGTGAAGAGTCCAACCACCCAACAGGTGAACTGCTCAGTGAAGAGTCCAACCTCCCAACAGGTGAACAGCCAGTTGAAGAGTTCACCCTCCCAACAGGTTAACAGCCCAGTGAAGAGTACTACCTCCCAACAGGTGAACAGCCAGTTGAAGAGTCCACCCTTACAACAGGTGAACAGCCCAGTGAAGAGTCCACCCTCCCAACAGGTGAACATCCCAGTAAAGAGTCCCACCTCCCAACAGGTGAACAGCTCATTAAAGGGTCCAACCTCCCAACAGGTGAACAGCTCAGTAAAGAGTCTAACTACCCAACAGGTGAACAGCCCAGTGAAGAGTCCACCCTCCCAACAGGTAAACAGCCCAGTGAAGAATCCCACCTCCCAACAGGTGAACAGCCCAGTGAAGAGTCCAACCACCCAACAGGTGAACAGCCTAGTGAAGAGTCCACCCACCCAACAGGTGAACAGCCCAGTGAAGAGTCCAACCACCCAACAGGTGAACTGCTCAGTGAAGAGTCCAACCTCCCAACAGGTGAACAGCTCAGTAAAGAGTCTAACTACCCAACAGGTGAACAGCCCAGTGAAGAGTCCACCCTCCCAACAGGTAAACAGCCCAGTGAAGAGTCCAACCACCCAACAGGTCAACAGCCCAGTGAAGAATCCCACCTCCCAACAGGTGAACAGTTCATTGAAGAGTCCCACCTCCCAACAAGTGAACTGCTCAACCTCCCAACAGGTGAACAGTTCATTTAAAACTTCAAGCACTCAAGAAGTGAACAACCAAATGAGAAGTGCAACCTTTCAGCAGGTGAACAGCCTACTGAAGACTCCACGCTCACAACAGGTGAAAATTGTTGTGGACTGTCCAAACACGCAGGAGATGAACAGTCAAGGGAACGGTTCTACCTCTGAACAGGTGAACAGCCCACTAAAGAGTCCAACCTTCCAGGAGGGGACCAGCCAGGTGAAAAATCCCACCCCCCAGCAGGTGAACAGCCCAGTCAAGAGTGAGCAAGTAAATGCCCAGGTGAGCTCGCAGGTGAAAACAATCATGATGTCATCACAGGTAACATCAAAGAAGCCGTCACATAGCTCCTCCCCTCTCAGCCCACAACCTCCATCACAGGTCCCACCACCTCCCAGTGACCTGGAGTCTCTGAAAAGCGGCGGGGCCAGAAAGGAACCAGCGGAAGAGTTGCAGTCGATGGAGGTCAGGTGAGGCCTTGTTCCAGATCAGTCACATGTTCGGTCTCGTTTCCTGTAGTGAAGTGCATTGTGGGTATTCAGGGTACACAGTAACCTGTTGCATTGTGAGACGTCAGTATTGTAGTAGATAGTCTACAATTCTACATCAGGTCTTCTTGAGCTGAAGATTCCGTGTTTCCATGTTTCTCATCAGCCCCGTGTCTAAAGAGGTACTCGTCTCGATTCCGAAGTTCTCTCCGATCGCTGGAGTACAAAATGTTGTGAACAACACAAGGGCGCTGGAGGACCTGCTGGATCTGACCGGTCATGTGATGTATCCCATAATGCCCTGCAACACCGCCCATGGAGATTGCAACAAAAACGTCCTCGAGCCGAAACAGGCATCTAACACAGTGAACACGAGGAGCAGGAAGGAGTGAGAGGTGAACACACACACACACAGACACACTTAAAATTCACAGCTTTTTATGTTACTGAGAAACACTGTGTCAGCTCACATGTCCTGAAGCTGTTGGAACGTAATCACTGACACTGGAGATTCCTTCCATAAATAATATATATTTTAAAAAACTTATCACTATATTATATTGTTTTATCTGTGTGTGTGTGTGTATGTGCAGGTTGAGCGAGCGACAGAGAGGAAGAGGACAAAGAAAAAGAGAAAATGGTTAATCGCTGAATGGACAGGCTGAGCATTCCCCTCTACTCATTCCCGTTAGCCACATTAGCATTGTCCGCTACAGCTAGTAATAGCACCGACACACTCGCTGCTGGACTGAATGTAAACAATGAAACTTATTTATTTGTTTATTTCTCTTTGCATAATGAGGATGTGCAGATGCGTGTGCTGTTTGTTAGCACTGCGTAATTCTGTGTTAGGCTTGTTATGATAATCACACACATATACACTCAATATTTATCATGATAATCTGTTTTATTTATCCTGCTAATGTAACGCAAACAGATCTGCCTAGCTAACATTACTTAGTTACCTAGTTAATTAGTTAGCTATGTTAGCTAGCATGTTCTTCTCTATAACAGGTCATGGTTTAAAAACTGTACACCAGTACGCAATCATGCAAAAAAAAAAAAAAACATGCTGCTGCTGTGTTGTATCTCCACGTCTGGGGTGTAAATACTTAACTGTACAGTTCTACAGGATGTGTGTGACATGTTTGTTAATGAAGAAGAGGAACACCCTGACAAAGTAGACGCTGATCAGCGTGAGTGACGGAGGTTGTTAACCTTATCAGTAGCCCAGCACCGTGGTTATGCTAGTACTCTAGGTTTTACCTTTAACACACAGTATGACTGGAATGTAGCGCACAATTTTAAAGCATACTGTATGCAATTAACTAGCTGACATCAACGTAGGTGAGCTGCCACTGTAGCTAGCGTGAGCAAGCCGGGTAGCTAGCTGTGTTAGCAAGCATGTTATTTGCCTTAAGTACTAATTCTGCTTAAAAAGCTAGAGATAATACACAATAATAAAAATAAAAGTTAAGCACATAATGATCAAATAAAAAAAAAAGTACCTCTGTTAAATAATAAATCTGGAGTGTCAGTGGGTTGAAACACGTGTGTATGAACTGGAGGTTTTAAAATGGACAAACTGTGTGTGATGGTCAAGGCCGCTGGTTCACACCACTTCATGCCATGAAGGAGCTGGCTGCAGGTTCCACAGGCTCTGTCTCGTTAGTATTTGTGAAGCAGGACATGAGTGTGATCCACTCCACATGCTGTTATAACGACAGTGTTAGCGTTAGCGTGTGGGAAGCGGCCATCATGCTAGCATCAGGGTCTAGAGAATTTACACGTGAATTAATTTAAACGTGTATGAGTGCTGCTGCAGGTGAGGATCAAAACGACACAAACTGGAACGGCTTATTCATGAAACTGGGTTCTCCCTTTTTCCTTCCTGCTAGCGGATCGATCATCTTACTGCACTTTCTGTTAACAAGCTGCATGATGCTTGAACTCCATGTTATGCTTATTAATAAGATTAAAAATATGTTAATCTGGTAGTGTGTGTTTCCTGTTTGTGTGTTTTGTTAACATTGTGAAACTCTGTGTGAAGAAGCAGGGTTTATCCACAAGCCAATAAAACAATGAAGTTTATCTCAGAGATCATAAAGTTCTCTTTCTGTCTAAATTACTCAGAACAGGTGGAAGAAACGCCATTAGTGATGAACCACTTTATTTATTCATTAATCTTCTATAGCACTTATACTGTATACTGAGTCGCTGGAGATCTGGAGCCTATTCCTGGAAATGTCGGGGTTGAGGCAGGGTACACCCTGGACAGGGTGCCAATCCATCTAACATCTAATCATAACATATTAAAATTATATATATATAAATAAAACACACATAATATTTTTTAAATATAAAGGTAATGAGCAAAACAAACTTACAATCTTACCCTATTTATAATTTGCCTTTTCCTTTTTGAGTGCAGTCTGCTGGCACTGTATTGTATCATACTGTATTGTACAGTACAAAGATTTTTTAATAACAGAAGACATTATTATGTGTTGTTATTGCAGATTTTTCCTTAAGTATATATATATATATATATATATATATATATATATATATATATATATATATATCACTATAGCAGTGGTGGGATTTAAACAACCAACAAACAATTATTACAAATTTTGGTGTTCGAGCCAAACTGGGACTTTTCTGTCCATTGAAATTTGTGGTGAATGAAGGTGTAAAAGTGGTGGACATTTACAGAAGACTTCAAGCACAATATGGTGATGAGTAGCCGCAGTAAAACATTTGACCAGTGAAAGCGGTTAATGACGGCCATACGTCTGTGAATGATGATCCTGGCCGAGATGGCTCGGAGCCCACTGCAATCGTTCATGTGAACATTCAGTGAGTGGAATGCCAGATCCTTGAAAATCAAAAGAGACCGTTCCTGTATGTAGGAACTTTACACACACTCATTCACCAACACCACTTGCACATTACAGAACCTCAGCTGGGAGGTATTTCCACATCCCCCATACAGACCTGACCTCACTCCCAAGACATGTTCGGGGCAGAAAAGGAGTTCTTGGGAGGCCAGCGTTTCGGACAGGAAGCAGGCAGTCTAAACATGGCTCTGACGTACTGAGAAAACTTTCTATCTTGATGGTGTCCAAGCACTAGTGACACACTGAATAAGTATCAGGGGTTTATATAGAGAAGTAAAGGGAGCGTTTACTCTCAGGACTGTGTACTGTACAATCACCTCGAACACTTTAGAAGTACTATGTAAATGTCACAAAATAAAAATTATTGTAGAAGTGATTGTAAATAGACTGTATGTAGTAAATATTTTAGAACAGTGTTAATAACAATTTTATAAAGATTTTATTTTTCCTTCTTCAGGGGACGAAGTCTGTATGCTCTGTGGGACTGATTTAATGTACTTAAAACCAAAACGCTTAAATGAACGCTTTAAATGCTTTGGACAGAGGTTACGTTTGCTACCTGACAGGGATTGCGTGCTTTATCACCACACACTACTGCTGGAGTTTATTTAAAGCTCATCTCTGACTGACGGAACACAGCAGCTGAAGCCTTATCATCAGTGAGGAATGTACAGCTCCGACAGATCCGGAGTCAGTCCGCTGCTTCAACATTCACCCATTTTCATCGAAGCTCGGACACTGAAACTGATCTGAGATCGGGTTTCCATATCGCTTTATTGTCAGGCGCCATATTGATTTGTCGTCACCTCTTCATCAACCAGCTGTCGTAGGACGTTATGCCTAAAACCTGCCATTTTAACAAATCCCGCCTTTCACGCTTTGGGATTGGCTGATACGAGCACGTCTCCTCAAACAGGATTGGTTAGATGAATCCTTGCGACTGTTTCGTTTAATTGACAGTTGGATTACTCAATCGTTGTTGAGGAGGCGGGTTTATCGGAGTGTGGGTGGGGGAAAATTACGGCGTAGGTTGCAGTTGTGTTTAGCGTCGACGCGTTGTGGACGCAAAGGCGAAACTGTGACTTAGATTTACGGCAATATATTAAACATCGAGTTACCATGTGTTGATGTATGTATTTAAATTTATTTTTGACAGATTTTGCCTCAAAGTAGTCAGGATTGCGGTTAAGAAGTAGCTAGCTCGTGTTGCTAGCTGAACTAGCTTCCTGTGTTGCGTTAGCTTCTCAAATAACACTGGGTGAGTATTTTATTATACAATAAATTACAGCTCATAGTCCATAGAAAATGTTTTTAATTAACTGATAAAATTGTTGTAATTGTAAAACTGCGTGTGTGCTGTAGATTATTGGTGATAAAAGTGTGGCGTTTGTCGAGCTAGTTTAGTTTAGCTGGCCTACTTTCGGTTTGTCTCCACACACGAAGAAATCGCGTGCATGTTTTTAAATATATTTTTATTCAGTGTATATTAGCTTCGGGAGTATCATAGTTAACTTTTTGGACTGATTTAGGTCACGTGGTTTCAGTTATTGGTTGATTCCTGTTTTTATATATTTGTATTTAATAGTATTTATTTATGTAAATTGTTATTCCTTATAATTGCTGTTTATTTCCCTTAGAATGAGTTTTTTTCTTCTTCTTGGTGTCTTCTCTGTATGTGTGTGTGTCCGTTCATGCCCTCAGGAGTGTGAGCAGTGTGATGATGGTGAGACCTCACTCAGGTTCTCCTCGCTCCAGGCAGAGGTACTCCTCCCTCTCAGTTTCTGCAGATCTTCAGTTTCATGATAGTTTCAGCACCTTAGTGTTTCCTTTTGTTGTTTTCCAGGTCTTTCTCTGATGGCGGTCATGGTGAGCACCACGGAGGGCGATCGGGCCCGCCTCCTAGGGGATTTCGAGGCCCGCCAGGTAAGGCCCCTCCCAGCTGGAGAGAGGGCAATGGCGGAGGACATTCGCCTTACCCCAGGGACAAGAGACCCCCGATGGGAGACCCGAGAGAGCGAGCGCATGGACATTGGACGCCTCAGAACCAGCATAACTTCAGACCATACCCCGTGTATCAGGATTCTCAGCACGGCCGAAGGAGGTCCCCCCCATCTCGCATGAATCGTCCTCCCCCTGTCCAAAACCGGCACTCGCCCCACGGACCATCGGGCCATCACAGGCCCTTCCACGGGAACCATTCCGGTCATGTTTCACCATCCTCCAGATATTTCCACAGCCCTCCATCAGAGCGCAGGGGTCCATCGCCACATAATGCCTTCAGAGCCCCTCAACGATTCCAAAATTCTCCCCACGAGCAGGACAGGAGCTGGGGTCCCGGAAGGCCACCAAACCCCAGAGACAGGCCTTTCGGTCGTCCCGCCCACAGAGGGCATCGCTGGAACGGCCGAGGGGGTTACCCTCACCCCAGCGGGGAGCCCAGGCCCTCTGGCTCGCCCCAGAGAAAGCCCAGAGAGTTCGATGAGAGGAACTCGTATCCAGAGAGGTACAGGAATCATGGCTGACACGTGCAGGCCGGGTGGTGATGGTGATAATGGTAGAGATATGAATAAACAGAAGTATTAGGGTCAAAGGTCAACACTACAGGGAGATAAATGTTAAGATCCCTCTCCACTCTGCAGTTCCTTTACTTCATTTGTTTTGCTGGGGGTAAAGTTTTCAAAAAGGATCTAATTTAAAATAAAAAGAGAGAGAGGTCCCTTTAGAAGTCACCCAGTCATTGTGAAGAAAGTGTTATGTACCCTTTTTATAACAAGTCCGTTTTATGCCCCTGTGGCGTTCAGCAGGTTCGGGACTGGATGTAGAATAATTAAAGTAATGAAATGCCCCTAACCAAACCTGTGCCCGCAGCAGGCCCTGGCATTATAACCCACTTGTTTGTATTGTTTGTGATGGATATGCAGGTGGTCTACAGAGCGAGATCCACGCAAGCAGCACGGAGACGCCGGCAAGGGCCGAGGAAGGGGGCGGCCCGGGCATCATGCCCCCGAGTGGCCACGTGGGGAAGCGGGTGAACCGTACCCTCGCCCCTCTTACAGATCACCCTCATGGAAATCCGGTCCATCGTCTTCCTCCAACTCGTTTTCCAGATTCGCTCCATCTCCGCGGCCCCCCATGCGTCCAATGAAGAGGAGGATTCAGGAAATGGGTCCACCACCGCCGCCACACGACCTGGAACACGGACCGCCCAAACGCTTCCGCAGAGAGATGCCGGTACGACCGATGCCTCTTAAAGGTTTTGGAGGTCGCGGCCTGTCCCTCAAGGACAAGTCCCGGCTGATGAAGGGGCGCAAGTTCAGAGAGGAATCCGTGGCGAGATTTAAAATGCCCCCGCCGAGGCCCATGCCTTCAGACAAGATACAGAGGAACAAGATGCGGGAGGCGGAGCACATGGGCGAGTCCTCCAGACTCCCGCCTCACAAGATTCCTCTGAAGAAAAGTCTGAAGAGGCGACCGTCCCGAGAGTCGCCCACGGACGCCGACTCCAAATCCGCCGAGCTCGAACTGGACTCCGAGACACAGGTGGAATCCCGGCGCTCTGTCCGAGCACGCAGGTACGGTATCTCCCCTCATACTGTGGCAATGGCTGCGTGATGTTTAGAAGGTTCCAGGCTTCCCTGTTTGTCTCTGGCACTGCTTTCACCAAAGGGGCATCACCCTGTTCACATGAGAAACACCAGTAGAGGCTTCTTTACTCCTGACCTGAATCACCTATAAGACGTGTAACCTTCTGTCCTTAACGTTAACACAGCAGGGATATATAAGGGGGAAAGTACCAGAAGTGCTGTCTAATTCATACCACCTCAAAAAAAGAAACAAAAAGTCAGTTTGAAAAGGGTTTCATGACCTTTAACCTCTGTCACGGTCAGGCCCAGACACACAGGCATCTCGTAACACTTATAAACCCTTCACGTGGCCTCTCCCAAAAAAAAGTCAACACGCCTTTCTGCCTTTCACCTGAACGATAGCTCAGATTAGCGAGGCTCTGCGTGTGTAAACTCGTGTACGCTTAAGTTACGTCCTTCGACATGCTGAGCACAGTTCCTCCTGAAGGTATTTCTGGAACAGAAGAGAATGTGGGAATTTAATAAGGATGGAGGTGGTTGAAGTTTTGGCAAACTGCAGTTTTTTTTTCCCATCTTCACTTGACTCCATGGAAAATCTGACAAGAAGATCTCTGATTTAGTCTTCAAGGAGACGAGAAACACTACCTCCACTCCAGAACTTCCAGTTCCTCCAGGATTTCTGGAGATCAACCAGGAAGACATCTTGCCCCTCAGGTGCTTGACAAACCTTCAGATTTTGGAGTTTATCCCATGTGTGCCATCACACCAACAATAAGCACTTCTGCCACCGTCATGGCCACAAAACAACCATTTGTGTTTTCTAGAGGGTACCAATGTCGCCAGGAACGCTACCCTTTTATAATAAATGGTACCTGGCCCAGTGTCTCCCATCACAATGGGTCACTACATCTAACATCAGGTTACTGGATTTGGAATGAAAAGCCTCTTTACTCAGATGAGGAGTCAATCGCTTCTGAAGAAAAACTGAAAAAATCACAAAAGATGTGTTTAAATAAACTCACCATGTTCCTCAGATGAGCAGCTCTGAAGATCCCGTTCTTCAACTTTTTTTATTTATTTATTAAATATGATTATTTTTAAGATGTCTTCAAAAACCAGCATGTTCCTTTCAGAGTTGATCACCTTTTGAAGAAATGTTCAAAGCCCGGCTCATGGCTCAGGTGATTTTTCTTTCTTTGGATTCGTTCCAACACGGTGATGTTCCTCAGCTGAACAGCTCTGAAGAAAAGTGCCAGGATCCTCTGAAGACATATTCGAAGAGCTTCACGCTCGATTAGAGTGCACCTGATGTGAGAAATGTAATGCTGCAGGAAGAGGAAGGCGGATGTTTGGATACGGCCTTGACCTAGACGTGAGCGAGTGAAGCGTTTGCCAGACTCGCCCGAGTGGAACGTAATGGGAATAAACCGGGAAAAGGGATTCGGACAGGAACAAATAAAATGCGACCAAGAGGAGTGTGTTGTATGGACGGGGGAAAAATAAAAATTGAAGCGGATGACATGGACGCTCGAGGTTTGGGAGAGAGAAACTCAGACCCGGGCCTTGGCGTATGGTTCGTCTGTCTCGATTATTCACTTAGAGCAGTGAAGAGAACGGTTAAAATCCAGAGCAAATGAGAGAAAACTAACCTACCAATTGAAACTGAAGCTTGGAGATGAAGGGCTAGCCGTGCTGTAAGTACCTCAGCAGAGATCCATCTCTAGTTCTTTTGCCGTTTTTCCTTTTTTTTTTTTCTTCTTCTTTCTTTCTTTTTTTTAATTACAGTAATATCAGTGTTATTGTCTGAACAGTTGCGCTCACAGCCGAGGTACCTGTGTGGTTTAATTGTATGAAATGCATGGTGATGTCCTCTCTGTTCGCGGTGGTTAATTCCAAAAAGGAAGTCATGCCAGTGCTGATGCTTTTTGATGTTGATCTCTGTCTTCTCTTATGGTTCTGCTCACTTGTTTTCTTATGTTTTTCTTCTTTTTTTTTTTCATTTAATATTACATACACACATGGACTTGTGCAGTTCTTCACCCCTGGACAGACAGCTGACCCGAGACCTGGTGGTGGTTTCTCACTGGGAAGCTGGAACCAGGAGCTCGAGTCCCAAGAGCAGCACGTCCTGGAAGAGCAGGATATCCCATAATAAAACAGGTAAAAAAAAAAAAAAATCACCAATAATGTGTTGCCAAAGAGACACTGTGAACGGGTTTTACTGAAATCACATCATCTTGTTCAGGTCAGAACCCAAATCACCGCTTTGCGAGTTCAGCACACGACCAGAAGCAGCGCCGGTACACTCATCATCTAATCATCTCACACACACTCTTAGCACTGTGTACATAATCAGATGTTTTAGACTGTGTGTGTATGTTGCAGGCTAATGGACGGTCCAGGAAAACCCTTACGGAAACCCGGTCCTTTCCAGGTAAACCTCATACATCTAGAACTGTTCCCTGTTAAGTGCACAACTTTTAAGTTCATGGTGTGTGTGTGTGTGTAGAAACCCAATTTCCGTGCTGCCCCTGTACTCCAGAAGGGTCCCGACGGCGTCTTCAGGAGACCACTGATGGTAATTATGACCTGCAGTTTCTCCTCCAGGCCACTAGGAGGCTATTTCCATTTTTCACCCTGGTTCTGTAGTTTGGCTTCATTTGCTTAATTCCCCCCACCCTCCGGGGTTCCCTGCAGGCCAACATATTCCCACGCCCCTCCCTCAATCAGAAGCCTGTGTTCCGGAAAAGTCAGAGCATCATGACAAAGTATAAGAACATGCAGACCCTGCGGCACAAAGCTCCACCCCACCCGCGCCAGGCCACCAGCTACCGCCGCTGGTGAACTCTCAATTCAGAGTGAGTTTCACTGAGATGTTTTTTTTTTTTTTTTACACACCTGTATTCAGCCTCATTGTCCTACTCATGTGAGGAAGAGAGGGTACTGTTCACAGTTGCTTGAGTTTACCGACTCACTCTTGTGCCGGTTTCTGTACCATGTTACTCTAGCTACATGAAATGCATTAGATGATGGATTACATCATCATAAAGGTCCCGTAGTTTACGGTTTCTCTAACAAGCGAGTCGCAGGTTTCAGTGTCCATGTATTAATGAGATGCAAGCCAGAGGACGCGCTGCTCATATGAGGCCACACTACGGGGAATCTTATTGGCTTGTTTAAACTTGAGCTGTTGAGGGGAGGGGGGGGAGGGAGGACAAAAAGCATGAATGTTTTTTTTTTGTATGTATAAACACGCATGTTATGGAGATGTTCTGATCACCTAAACATGACTTAAATGTGAATTTAGTGTAGTAAGTGACCTGACATATCCTGGAAGCGAGTATCAGCATGAATCTTATACCCCTGTGTCTTTTGTCTTGCAGATGCCTGGGTGTGGAGTGCAGCATCGTGTGGCCAGATCTGGATTTATATCCAAAGAGTGTCTGTTCTTTTGAAGAATTCTCTGGTTATGACTCGGTCGGGAATCATGTCACAGCTGCCAAAGTTTACTTTATTCATGCTTTAGGTTTCAGTCTCGTGATATGTCTCTCACACACACTGAGCTGTGATGTACGAGGAGAGTGTAAGGTGTCTTTTGTTGCTTCTAGTGAGCTGAGGTGTGTGTGAGTGAGAGATCGTGGTAAGCTGTGTGAACTCTGATGTGTAGCTTAGTGAATCACTTTATCTTTTTCTTTAATGCTCTCTGTACAGCTCTTTACTTGTGTACATTGTTTATAGAGATTTCAATAAAACAACTGGAACATCTGTGTCAGACCATCCCTTTAATCTGAATGAAGGAGCAGAACACACACACACACAGGTGTAGGTTAAATCAAAACTTTATAAGACAATCTTTATTCTAAACACACAGAAATGAGAGAGCATCATGATGAGAGGTGTGTGTCGACGCGCGCATGGGCTCTGCTATAAACCACCTCCAGTAATTTTCTCACACCTAGTGACGGCACAGAGACCCTCCAAATAAATAAACCTGTCCTCTGTCTTCCCCTGTTGCAGTTCTTTAGTTTTGTACAGGTGACACCCGTGTAGATAAGCGCGGTGGGAACAGGATATGCGCAACGTGGCCCTGATCACTGGGCGGCTCAGGCCTCAGCTTCACTGAGGATTTCCCGTTTCTGCAGGAAGTAGTCTCGGAACCAGGCTATGTGCTCCAGTTTTTGAGCGACGCCGAGGTGGTGGTTCTTGGACAATCCGGTTACAACCAGTTCCATGAAGTGTCTGACGGGGCCATGCTGAGGGAAACCGTCCTCCAGGTGGCGCTGCAGGAAGACGTGCTCATGAAACGGCACCTTCACTTCCTCCTCCATGCCTAACACACAGTGTCATCATTATACAGTTTATTTCTAATGCAGTGAGTAATATTCGTCTCAATTTATATATTTCCTAAGGGCGGAGCTTAATTAAAGGACAGTGCCCTGAAAACTATTCACCAGGCTTATGCACTCTCCCTGATCCTTCTTCTGATTGGCTAGCACTCTAGATGATATTACACGGAGTAGACTCACACACACTCACCCGCCTCATTGTTAATGGGATAGTCCCAAAGCTTTCCCTCCCTCGTCCAGTGGATCATTTCCTCGAACCCGTTACGAGGTCGCTGGTTCACCACCTGGGCAATCTGATTGGCTAAATCAGCATCCCAGAGGGAGGGGCCTGAACACGAACACACAGTTAGTGAGAGAGAAGGTATGTGTTTGTGTGTGTTAGAATTCCTGACTTAAGAGACATTGAATACATTTTCATCAATAGTAAATATTAAGCGGCGGTTCTGGAAAATTCTTTACTGTTACTCACTCAGATGGGTGTGTGTGTCCTGATCGGCAGCACTGAAGATGTTCAGCCTCTTTGCAGTAAAAGCAGAATTCCTGTCTCACACACAGAGTAAATGTTCACTTGAACACACAGTTATACAGGAGCTATAAGGAGCAGAGTGGTGCATCATCCCCGGCCCGTGTCCCGGCCCTGCGTGGCGTTTACCTCCTGCGGATCTCAGCCAGCTCTCCCGTGATGCCACGGTCGTGTGTATAGCCCCGCCCATCGTCATCAAACCGGATCTGATTGGCCGGCCAGCTGTTCAATCTGCCGACTGGCTTCTTCCCCACCTTCATATCAGCAATGATGTTCCTGAGATTAAAAACACACACACACAGTTAAGTTTTATAACCAAACCAAACCTTTCATTATACATATGCGTGTGTTCGTGCTGCTACAGAGAGCTGACCCGATGTTCTGTGTCTCGTCTCGTCTCTTCTCCTCACACACGGCTTCATGTTTGCGCAGCTGCTTCAGGAGCTCAGATTCGGCTTGAGAGCGATCAGGAAGCGTGGCGGCAGCAGCGGAGGCAGCAGCGACTAGCTCAGGGCTCAGAGACTTACTGAAACACACACACACATGCACTTTAGAGCGTGCTTCTCATCCAGTAATCACTGACTTTTCACTTTCTATATTCTGCCTTTTTTACATAAAGGGGGTGGGGCTAATTCAACAACCAATTATGCTCATTAGAATATTAAACCACACCCACCGGACAGTCTGAGGTTTTTCTTTTTTCATGTTTCTGGCTGCGGCTGAGCGTCTCACCTCTGTGAAGTTGTAGCTTGCTGAAACATGCTGCTCGTGCTCTCCATCACCACCTTCTTCTGCTTCAGCGCGCCGTCCGGTCCACTCGTCCCCTTCCTGAGGGACTTCAGCTTGGCTTTGGTCGTCGTGTCCACCTTCATGGCCCCCAGCAGCTCCAGCAGACTCTGCTTCCCCGTCCTCTCCTCCGAAGATGGTGTTTCAGCCGGGATCTGACTCGCGGTCTTTTTTCTTTCTGCTGCGTCTTCACACGCTTCCTTCACTACGGGTCGGTCGCACCTCTCTTCCTGGGCATCGTCCCCTATCCGGGGCTCCTCTGTCCTCCCCCCATCTTTCTTCTGCTCACACCGGCTCGCTCCGCTTGTCCCAAACACCCGGGATACTGGATACGGAGCCCTAAAGTGAGCAGAAGTGTCCTTTAAACAAGCAACATCTTTAGCAGGGTTTACCCAGACTGAACTTCTAGTGACCCCACTGGTGTTATAATATCCCTGCTGGTCCTGTAGTGGCCCTACTGGACTTCCTGTGACCCTTGTAGGAAGTACATCTCTTACATTAACACTTCAGTATACTTAAGCTCTCAAACTCCCCCCTGTTGGACAGAGTGCCCTGTGTATAAAGGCTCTGCAGGAGGTAGGTAGGTGTGTGTGTGTGTGTGTGTGTGTGTGTGTGAGACTGATGTGTTCACTAAGTGCTTTAACCCTGCAGCTGAAAATCACAGACAGAATAAACTAATAATCTCACCTCGAACCGGAAGCTCTGTCCACACATTTCTGCAGACGCAGTCTGGGCTCGTGCGCGTGGTTTAACGCGGTTCTGGCCTGATAAAGAGAACACACCGCTCTCCTGTACATCACGGATCCTCAATGTCGCGCGCACACGCACTTCCTGGTGCAGCGGCTGAAAGTGTCGGGGCAGCTACAGCACTAGGAATAAAAGGTTCCGGTGTCGCAGACGAGTCATTTCCGTAACAGTGACCCGAAAATCAAGTTTTACTGAAGAGGAACTCAAGTTATAACTGACTTTAATATAATTAAATTTTATTCTGTTTCTAATCAGGGCCCAAGCACTATGACATCAACACTATGTCGTCATAGTGTGTGAAGGACCCTCTTGTTTTCCTAAGGATTTTCCCCCCCACCCTTTTGGACTTCTTGGGGGTCTTAACATGCTCAAAAACTCATGAAACTTGGCAGACAGGTTGGAATCTGCTGCCATCAGGATGCCTTAGTGTCTCGTGACCCAGGGCCCCCACACGAGATTTTGCTGCCTAGCTCATACACACTTTCACGTAGGCACACAAAACTCGGTACACATTTAGAGCTCATCGAGCCGAACAACTTTCGCGCATGTCCTGGGCTGAACTCAACAGGAGGCTGGTTATTTTGGGTCGTTTGCAAAAACGCACCCGATGGATTTTGATTTACTCCTCCTAGGGAAATTATACAATCGCTACCAAACTGGACCAAAGAGATCTAAAGACATTGAGGATGCAAAATTGTGGAGGGATTTTCGATATCTCAGACGGGTCAGCCGTGCTAATGTCTTAAACATACGCCTAAAAATTATTAATAACTTTCTGTGTGGCATTATATTGAGTGACATTATATTCAGTGACACTTTCTGTGACATCACGTTCAGTGACATCACATTCAGGAACATCATAGTGTGAGGCTTTTCTTTCAGCATCTGAAGCCTATTGTACAGACATACACATCACAAATGTTAACACACACATCACTAATGTTAATACACACAGACTCAAACCATACACACTAACAAACACAAGCACATTTACTCGTCATACACAGACTGACACATCTACACGTCGCACACCTCTCTCCCTCACTCTCACACACACTAACCCTTACACACACACACACACGCATGCTGCATGCACACACACAAACACACTCATACATCACACACATTCACACATACATTCACCCATATTACAAAAGTTTACACCCACACACACACACACACACACACACACCACACTAATGCACTCAACAAATATTTAGGGCCCAAACTGACATTAGCCCTGTATGTGTGATGTGTGCAGGTTGTGCGGTGCAACCGAGTGGCGATGGCTTTTTCGAGGTCTTAACACACTCGAATGACACAGGTTGTGCGGTACGCCCGGGGTGGGAATGGCACAGGGTGCTTGGGACCGTCATCGTTGCATGCAAATATATTTAATAATTGTTGGCTTTACTAATGTAAATCACCATCAGTTTAACTAAATCAGTGCTGAATTAACTTGTGTGGTTTAATGTACACATAAATTTGAAATTATATATATATATATATATATATATATATATATATATATATATATATATAATTGTATTTGATATATTACATAATATTAATATGATTTACAATATATTTTAATAATCAGTTTTTTTCCAATCTGTGGAAGTGGTTTACACCAATCAGAGCGCAGGGTCTCATCCGGGAACTTGTGGAGGGTTAGCTAGCTTTCTCATGTTTAGCTGCAGCATGTTTAGTTCATTAATCAGACCTTTAACCTGAATCAGTAAAAATAATAAATAAATAAAAATCTGAAAATATCTCCAGGGCACGTCTACTGTTATTTGATTTATTTTCTCCCCACGAAAGAGATTTTTCTAAATGCGGTTCATTATGGGAGATGTAGTTCACTTCCGCTAGCTCGGATGATGACGCAATTTCATGTGTACGCCGCACGCGCTCCACGTGGAGTAATGATTCTTGAATAACAGAAGAGAAAAAGGAGGCGGGGGTGATCTGTCTGTCATCTTACACTGAGCACCAGGATGAGTTCAGCTCGAGATATAGTTCATCATCATTATCATCATCTTTGCACAGTAAGTGTGTGTGTGTGTGAGTTCTGTACTGAACTGTACTGGGGTTCTGGATGTCGCACGCCGATTTGCATGAATTTGCATACGCACACACACTGCATTATCGGGTGCATTAGTGGAGTGTGTGGGTTTACTGGATCTGATGATGTTTAAAACCACGCTCAGATGTGTGTGTGTGTGTGTGTGTGTGCTAAAAACGACAGAGTATAATATAGAACATAGTATAAATAAATTATTATGTTATATATAATTATAACACAAGTGTATATAACAGTTTATAACTGTGCTGTTATTATTATTGTGATTATTATTATGCGTAGTGCCAGCAGTAGGATCGGTATAAGCAGTCATATATGTGCTTGTGTGTGTGTGTGTGTGTGTATGTGAGTGAGAGAGAGAGTTCTGGTGTAATGATGAAACACTGAGCTGAATTACACTGACCTCTGAGCGTCTCTTCTCCTCCACACCTCCGTCTGTCCTGTTTCTCCAAAAACACCACGCTGAGACGCAGCCAGGTTTATTATTAACACTTAAAGTAAAGGTCATGTGGTGTGACAAATTACATTGAAATGACATCTCTCTCTCTTTCTGAAACAAGTAAAATAATGAGTTCACTCTGTTCACTCGTTGGTTCTCAGATTTTTTTTCCCGGTTTCAAATTTTATTACAAAAATTACAATTTCAACCTGAGAATTCCCCCCTGTGTGTCCCTGTCCCTCTGTCTGTCTGTGTTAGTCTCTGTCCCCCTGTCTGTCTGTCGTTTTGTCTGTCTCTCTTCAGATCCATTAGATAAAGAAAGCTGATTCTCTGCAGAGGTTCCTGGTTGCCATGGCGATGTCTCCTCACCCTGCTGTGCAGGCTGCTATAGACCTGTCCGCTGGAGCCGTAGGTACGATTCACAATGACCTCACCCTCCAGACGCTCCAGGAATCAGTGACTCACGAATCAAACTCATTATGCAGTCAGATCAGATTCATGAGTCTGATTCTCTCTCTCTCTCTCTGTCTCTCTCTCCATGTCCCTCTGAAGGAGGGATGGCGTGTGTGTTGAGTGGACAGTCACTGGACACAGTAAAGGTGAAGATGCAGTCGTTTCCGTCTCTCTATCGAGGTTTTCTGCACTGTTTGGTCTCCACCTACAGGCAGGTGGGTATCAGGGGGCTGTACCAGGGCACCACGCCTGCTCTGATGGCCAACATCAGCGAGAACGCAGTGCTCTTCATGTGCTACGGCTTCTGCCAGGAGATGGTGCGGCGAGTGTGCAGCCTGGACGGAAACACCGCCCTCAGGTGGGCGCTCATGTGGCACATGCCGTAGGGAGACGTTTGGGACGAGGGTCTGAAAAGACAAAGAAGAGGGGCATTCTGGGAAACCAGGACATCCCAGGGGCAAAAACAACACGTCCTCTAAACTCCACACAGCACCCTGTACTTCTGCTGCGTTCATGCCGTAGACCACAGTGGAGCAGTGTTGTGTTTAAATGATGGTGTATACAGATTACCCAGAATGCCCTGTTTCATCCTGTGTGTCTCCCTGCAGTGACGTACAGAAGGCCTGCGCCGGCTCTGCAGCCTCCTTCTTCTCCTCCTTTGTGCTGTGCCCTACCGAGTTAGTGAAGTGCAGACTGCAGGCGATGACCGAGATGGCCAGTTCAAGGAAGATCGCCTCCTCTCACACGTACACGCCTCCTCCCACACATACACGCCTCCTCCCACACGTACACGCCTCCTCCAACACGTACACGCCTTCTCTCATACATACACACTGTCTCTTTTCATCTCTCGCTCTCTTTACTTCATTACTTCACCTCCACTGACTGCTCCATCCTCGCCCCTGGTTTGTGTCCATGTGCTGTTATTGGTCGCTTTGCACAGAGATTCTAACTCTGATGAACTTTAAAAAACACTGTGGGGCCTCCGAGTGGCGCAGTGGTTAAAGCGCTCGCCCTATCATCCGGAGATCGCTAGTTCGAATCCCGGGTGGTGCTGTAACCTCTCGCAGCCGGAGGTCTAGAGAGAGCTGATTGGCCGAGCTCTCTCAGAGGGGAGGGATGAGAGGTACTTAGTGCTCCCACATTAATCACGGCTCTACAGCCAGTCTGGGGCGTCTGTGAGCTCGCGCAACGGAGGGAGTGGATAGCGCTGTCCTCCGAGTGTGTTACGCCGCCCCCAACGGTGCGCGAGCGAGCAGTTCGAAAAGATGCGGTCGGCTGGCGTCACGTGGTTCGGAGGAAACACGTGATAGTCTTCGGCCCTCCCGGCTGAGTGGTAGTAGTAGCCTTAATGTGGGAGCCCCCTAGTGACGGGGAGGAATTGGACACGACTAAATTAGGGAGAAAATCGGGGAAAAAAAAAAAAAACACTGTGAACACTTTACTATTATCAAGAACAATCAAAGATTCACAATAAACTCAGTTTAATTAAACTCTGTGTCTCTCTGTCTGTAGCTCGGTGTGGTCAGTAATCAGGTCCATCCTGAAGGCAGACGGCCCCTGTGGGTTTTTTCAGGGTCTCACTCCGACCATCGCCAGAGAGGTGCCGGGATACTTCTGCTTCTTTGGAGCGTATGAGCTCTGTCGCTCTATCTTCTCTAAACACCTGCAGTGCAGCAAAGATGACATCGGTACACACACACACACACACACACACACACACACACACACACACACACACATATTTTGAACATGGGTGCATAAACTTGTTTGTGTGTGTGTGTGTGTGTGTGTGTAGGCGTGGTCCCCACTGTGTTTAGCGGCGGTGTGGGTGGAGCCTGTCTCTGGTTGGTGATTTATCCCATGGACTGTGTGAAGTCGAGGATTCAGGTGATGTCCATGACACAGAGTCAGGCCGGATTTTACAAAACCTTCACACACATCTTCAGGACTGAAGGCAAGTCACTAATAATAATAATAATATTAATATTAATAATAATAAACATGTTGCAAGTACATTGGTTTCTCCATTTCTCTCTCTCTCAAGATTCAAGATTCTAAGGTGCTTTATGAGCATGACAAATATTTCCATTCGTCTTGCCAAAGCTTAGAGATATGGCACAAGAAAATAACAGGAGCAGAAAATCTGCATATGTTCATATATGTGTGTGTGTGTGTGTATTTTTCTGCTAGTGTGCTCTCTCCCTGTTCTCCCTCAGTAGGTGGGGCAGTTTGTGAGGGTTGGGGGGGGGGGGGGGCAGTTGAAGGTGTGGATGATGTTATTGAGTTTGTTGAATTCAGTGTGAATGAGGTGATATTTGGGACATTCAGTGTTGAAGTGCATCTCTGTCTCTGTGTTACTCAGCGGGCACTGCTGGCACAGTCTCAGGTCTGTCTGTGTCCCCCGTCTCTACGGCCAGATGCTGCTGGCTGAGTCTGTACTTCGTCAGGGTGTCTCTTAGATTTGGGTCGGTCAACATGCTCAGATAATCTGTGTTTAGGGCCAGATAACCCCGGTCTCACTCTGCAGTTTAGTTTGTGTTTCCCAATAGCTCAAATAGTTACCTTTTATCCTTTTATGTAATTTTTTTGTGTAATTTGGTTTATTTCTCTCCCTCTCTCTCTCTGTAGGTGTGAGGGCTCTATATTCGGGTCTCACCCCTACGATGATCCGAACGTTCCCAGCGAACGGTACTCTCTTCCTGGGTTACGAATTAAGCCGCAAACTGATGATGTCACAGTTCAACAGCTGATGTACTTCTCTTTCGCTCTCTCACACTCACACACACACACACACACACACACACACACACACACAGAGCTTTATTAGTTGAGCAGCTGTTCTCATTACTTTAAACACTAATGGATGAATGAGTAGAGTTTATTAACACTAATGATTGTGTTTCTCAGCACTACAGAGCTCACACTCATCCACACTAACACACCCTGAATTTATTTTGTTTTTTCTCTTTTTGTTTTTGGTGCGTTTGCAGTTGAATTTGCAGTCTACCTCAGAGGCTGTGTCCCAAATCAGCATGTTTCACCCAAGTGTCACTTCCTGCAAGTATGTGTGTAGTGTGTTTGAGGCGTCAATGCAGCAGTGTGTTGTGCGGGCTTGTGTGAAGTTTCCAGAAGAACACTCTGTGGTTTTAATGCTCACGACTGAGACACTCAGGAACATCGCAGCAATAAGATGGTTGTTATGTGGTAGAGAGAGATCATATTAAACTCTCTCTCTCTCTCTCTCTCTCACGTAAGTTTAATCCTGAGATGATTCTGGGTAAATCAGTCTCGTACTGTGTTGCAGCCATGAAGCTGTGAGGTTTTTAAAAACATGATTTTATTTTAATATTTGATGTGCAAGTGAGACTAAAGGACAGGAAACTCTTTGCACATTTGCAAAGAAAAAATGACTGAAGTTTTGGCTTTGTGTGAGAATAAATCAAATATTTTCAATTTGTGTTGTTTATTATTTAAATTTACTCACAGCCGTGTTTCACCTCAGGGTCCAAATATCTCAAATAAAAGCCTAAAATACAGAAACAGGGTTTACAGGCTTTTATCCTCTCAGTCACTAACATGCTGAATAGCAAACAGATACCCTGCTGAAAAAAACAGCATAGACCAGCATAGCTGGTTACCATTATACCAGCATATGTTGTGTTTTGGTGCTGGTGTTTTTTTGCTGGTATGCTGGTCCCTTTACTGATGCTGGTTCACAGCATACCAGCATACATTTTGCTGGTATGCTGGTGACCAGCATTATAGTGCCATGATACTATGCTGTTCACCACCCCATCTAATATATACTGTATATATGTAAAATATAAAACAGAATCAGTATAAAATCAGCTTCATTGGCTAACACAAACAATATTAACATTGTGTAATATTTAACAATATGATAATTTAACAATGAGCAGCAAATAAGTTTTGATAAAAAAATAATAACAAAAACAAAACATGAGACCAACCTCTCATGGACAGTTTCACACAGTTACTTTCATACCACAGGAATGTAAATGAGTGAGCTTGGCCCTCACTCTTTATTTAGGGGTCTGCAGGTTTATGGGCCCTGAAGTAGTTCTGACATGTCCTGACATTTGTGTATTTTTATTACTTATAAACATATAAATTTCACCTCTTTCACCTAGTGCAAAGTAAATGTTCAGGATTGAGGGAAGAGTGACACAGATGATCTTATACACAGAAGGCACATCTCTGGCATACTGTAAATATGGCCATGCAAACAGACATTCAGGGTAAAACAGTGGGATCAGAAACAGTGCACTATGAAGAAAGGATGTTAGGTTTGTAAAAGCCCACTTTTACACCTTATACACAGTCATACATCTTTGTGCCTCTCTCGAAAAGCAGTTCTTGTTTAACTCAAGACACAAGTGAACATTGCATACCTGGCATTTCCATGGTGTTTATGTCTGCTTACCATAAACTGATGTGTAATTCATCAAACTGATGTGGCATCTGAGGTCAGTCCATGTGCTGGTTGTGTGCAGTCACAGGTGAAGCCTTATCGTGTGGTCAACCGCTTAAAAAAGTACAAGAGATCCATCCCGAATCCAGACCCCAGTCGTGGTCGAGGTTCCCATGACATAGTGATGGTCCATCTGTATCTTGCCTGCTTGTTTGCATTTGCTCTCTATAAAACAGGTGGCTGATCATTTTCATGGTCACAATGGTTTATTAAAAAAGGAAAAAGAAACATAAGCATGATTAAAATAAAATTACTGTGAATAATCATCAAAAACTATTGGCCATGCATAAAGACAACACAAATTTATGGTGGACGGGGTCTATTTCTATCAGAGTCGCGCAGCGCTGCCCAGTGGGTCGCGCAGGATTGTGATTTGAGCAGCGCTGCGCGACTGAAACTGGTTCGCGCTGCACGATCCACTGGGCTGCACAAATAAACCAGACCATCTCTGTTGGGCCGCGCAGAAATTTGTTCCGCCCAGGGCGGCTCACTCAGGTGCCGCGGTGTCGTCCCACTTTTGATGTGTTTGGCTTCCCATAGCAAATGTTTAAGTGGCCAGTGTGTTAGAGAAGTGTGCAGCGCATCGCCAGGCCTCTGTGTCAAGTCAGCAAAAAACACTTTAGCCATCATTCATCCAGACCTTTAGGTGGCGGTAGCACACCACCAACTTTGCCTGCTGCTGATCAAATGAAGACAAGAAGACCGAGCGGACGGTGAAGGTGTTTTTTTTTTTTTTTCTCATGCCGAATTGAAAACGTAGTATTATTGACAAGGAGTCAAAATGTAAGTTAAGGAATTAAAATGCTACTTGTGGATGGTTTAGCATGTTGATTAGCATATCTAGGTAACTAACTTTTTTCCACAGTTTTTTTTTTCATGGTAAAAATCAGTCAGCATGTCCGAAGTTAACCAGTGTGGTTTGACATATTAAGTTATTTTTATCCTTAAAAAAAAAAAAAAAAAGTAAGTTCATGTTACTATATAATCAGTTTTTGCAAACCAGTAGTTTTATTATAGAGTGTTCAGTGTTTAAATGTAGTTACCAGAACATGTAACTTTAGAGACATCAGTTTATTATATTCTATAAATAAAGACCATAGCACAGGGTCCGGGTTCGATCCCCGGCCAGGCTCGATTCCCGTCTCTGTGTGCATGGAGTTTGCATGTTCTCCCCGTGCTTGGTGGGTTTCCTCCGGGTACTCCGGTTTCCTCCCACAGTCCAAAGACATGTAGGTTAGGCTAATTGGCGTTCCCAAATTGCCCGTAGTGTGTGAATGAGTGAGTGTATGTGTGTGTCTGTGCCCTGCGATGCATGGATATGAACTTTATTTTAGCGGGACAGTGATAATTTTTCAAGTTGATGTTTAATGTCTGGCGGCACGGTGGTGTAGTGGTTAGCACTGTCGCCTTGCACCTCCAGAGTCCGGGTTTGATCCCTGGCCAGGCTCGATTCCCGTCTCTGTGTGCATGGAGTTTACATGTTTACATGAGTTTACATGTTTCCTCCCACATTCCAAAGACATGTATGTTAGGTTAATTGGCAATCGCCATAGTGTGTGAATGAGTGTGTGTATGTCTGTGTGCCCTGCGATGGGTTGGCACCCTGTCCAGGGTGTACCCTGCCATTTGCCCTAAGTCTCCTGGGATAGCCCCCCGTGAATACAGGATTAAGCGGTATAGATGATAAGTGAGAGTGAGTTACTTTAACTGGGTTCTTTTCAGAAGCATGCCACCTCACGAGACCAAGAATGCAGGAGAATGTTAAGGAGTCTCCATGAGCACATCATCATCATCATCAGTCAGACAAGCACCAGCCCATGAGCAAGCTCAAGCCCACCTCTCAACCTTCAGACAGTTTAGAATGGAGTAGCTGAATGGTGTTTAGATAAATCTTAAATTTTTAATATATATTTTTTGTTCCTTTAGATACTAAGAAACTCCAGGAGTTTCAGACTTTGGACAAACATGTTGGACATCCACCACAAGAGAAGACTGATGTAACCAGTGAGAAAGAACTTTTCTCGGCATTGATCCGCTCTTGTAGCCCTTACATACCGCAAGCAACCAATTTTCCTTAAAAATTTTTAATCTCCTTTTTGACTAATTTTTTTCACTGGAAGATTCTCACAATGCTGTGGCCTTTGTGTAACTCCTGTATAAATCATACTTTGAGTTGAACAGGTTTTATGACATTTTGTATCATTTAATGTCTTGGTTTGCCAGATTTTGCTGGTGTCTGTTATATTGTGTGAATTGTAAATTTATTACACTGTATCCAGTTAATTGAGGATTTTTGATATGTTCAATAAAACTATAATATTTCTCATATGTGTTTCATGCATCTCATTTATATCTGACTTTAATCTCATTATGGTCTTATTTATGGCTCATTTGCTTCTCCCTCAAATGCAGTTCTGTTTCTCATGTACATCTCAGATTTCTCAAATGTTTCTCAGGTATGTCTTGCTTTGTGTCTCAGTTATGTCTCTTTGTTTCTCCTAAGTGGGGTTTAGGAGAAATAGAAAAGAGGAAGTCAAGCTTGTAATGAGACAACTCAATTCAGTCTCATGAGACACGAAAAAGCTCATTCTGAGCTACAAAATTTAGCTATGATATGTTCTACAACGATTTATACCTTTTGCATTACGATTTACATTTACACCTTAATATCACAAACATCTGTAAGCTACATAAGGCAGTATTTTAGGCAACGGGAGCTAAAGTGTTTGTGCTAAATAACATCATAGATAGCAGTGTTATAAGCTAACCAAAAAATGAACCAAATAGCTACCACTACCAGAAATTATACAGTCGAGATTCCCACATTTGGGGAATTCGCGGAGGTCAACACAACCGAGAGTGCAATGGTTGAGCCTCACCCTGGGTGAACCACCTTCTTGATCATGGTATCTCTCCTGCCAGGTAACATAACATGAAGCTATCCAAAATGGGGTTAATATATTTTAAACATTTATATCGGATCTACTGTGTGTGTGTGTGTGTGTGTGTGTGTGTGTTTGGGGGCGTGCCCTTGTATGTAGATTACCCTGACTGTTTCCCTGTGAACAGTGTGTGGGCGTGTACTGTCTCAGGTCATTATCACTGAATGAAGTGTGGCAGAAAGACTGTATCTCTCCGTAGATTCATATGGATTACATAAACTGAGAATATTTACTTTTAATTAAGCTTGCTGCATTTAAAAGTAGACACTTGAAGTTTTTTTTAGTTATGTTTATTTTTTAGTTATGCGTTTCAAAAAGATTTTTGGGGAGACTGAGACGGCAGAAAGTGCATCCTGTTTATTTTCTTTATTTTACAAAAGCACAATGTTTTACTGATATAAAAGTGTACGTTAGTGTACATTAACAAATAAAGACATAAATTCATGCGTTACATGTGTATGGTTAAAAATGATGGAACATTTTAAGTTATTTTGACGGTTACCATAAAAAATGCCAGTGGTCCCATCGCCGGAACAGCTGACCCCATGGTGCTGGTATTGGTATGCTGGTAACCCTGCTGGTATAATTGCTGGTCAAGCTGGTGACCAGCTATGATGGTCTATGCTGTTTTTTTTTTTTCAGTTTTAAGTGAATTCCATTGATTACTTTTTTAAGAAAGTGCATTTATATAAAAGGTTTGTGTTGTGCTTTTAGACAACCCACCGATGTTTAATAAAAGTTAAATAATGTATTTACTAACTTTTTTTCT
Source organism: Clarias fuscus (assembly GCA_030347435.1). Lineage (NCBI taxonomy): Eukaryota > Metazoa > Chordata > Actinopteri > Siluriformes > Clariidae > Clarias > Clarias fuscus. The sequence continues at coordinate 24,067,267 of CM059212.1, forward strand.
AAATGGATTATTTTTGTTTCTTGTATGTAAATGCATTTAAAGATAGCACTACACGGTCCATGTATTTACATCACACATAATTTCAGTACTAGCTATTAAAAAACAATATAATGAGCTAAAATGGTAACCAATTTTAACTACCAAAAGCTTGCTGGTGGCCTAGCATATAAATCATGCTGGCCTATGCTGGATTTTTCAGCAGGCATGCTGGTGTTCCATCAGTTATGCTGGTTCACCAGCTAAACCAGCACCAGACCAGCACTAACTAGCAAGACCAATGCTGGTGGTAAGGTTTTATCAGTGTAGATATGCTGGACTTCCATCAGTTATGCTGGTTCACCAGCTAAACCAGCATCAGACCAGCACTAACCAGTATTAATTTTTCAGCAGGTTATTCATACTATAAAACTAAAAAAGAGTTTTAAAATGTAATTAATGGTTTAAAAATGTGAAATTTTGAACTTATATATTGTATATCCTTAATAAAAGACTCCTCTGTGTCCAAATCCTACACCCCTCACTGCTAGCATGCAAGCTAATCAATTACACACATGGCTGCTAATTAAGCTAATGCTCATAAATGGATGTTTACAGGACCATTTCATGAGCAAACACAAAGTTATTTTTAAACATAGAATGTAAACTTTAATTAAAAAGAGAGAATGAGAGATCACAATCCTTCCACAAATGTGAGCAAACTGTAAATCTGGATACCATGCTAGTCAGCTAACGTAGGAGGGAATTAGCATTCCTCATGAAATGCATCCTGTCACTGCACAGCCTGCTACATGTTTACATATTTATAATCATTAAATAGATTATTTCTTATATGATAATTCATTTAGATAATAATATTAGCAGACGCATTCACTATATATAGTGAATTTTATAAATGTTTTACTGTAAACAATCATTACTGTAAACTAACCCTTTAAATAGTGCCATAACATTATGACCACCCGCTAATATTAAGTAGGTCGGCCATTTTGCCACCATAACAGTGATGCATTGTGTGTTCTTTATATCACAACCAGCATGAACCTTTTCATCAGTTTGAATTACAGTTGCGCTTCTACTGGATCGGACTACACGGACCAGCCTTCTCTCCTCATCTGCGTCAGTGAGACTTGGCCTCACATGACCCTGTCACTAATTCACTTTAGGTCCGTCCTGACACCTGCAGGCTAGGAACCTCCCATAAGAGCTGGAGTGTTGGAGTTGGTCTGACCCAGTTGTCTAGCCATCACAATTTGTCCCTTCTCACAGGAGAGACATTTTCAATAATATTTTGTTACAATGGCGACTGGAAGCGGGTGGAAAATATTAGGCAGCAAGTGAACATTTTCTCTGAAATGTGTCGGAAGCAAAAAAATGGGCAAGCATAAGGATTTGAGTGACATTGACAAGGGACAAATTGTGATGGCTAGAGGACTGGACTGCTGTGCTACTGAGAAAATTGCTGAAAAGGTTAATACTGGTTGTGATAGAAATGTGTCAGAAAACACAATGCATCACTGTTAAGGTGGCAAGAGGGCCGACCTACTCAATATTAGGCGGGTGGTCATAATGTTATGGCTGATCTGTGTACATTTGCACATTTAAAGGATTATAATTATATATTTAAGTGCTAATTGATCAGGGTAAAGTGTGTGTGTCCATGATTTGTGTTATAGTGTGGCGTTAACATACAAACACATTAAGATAACATAAGTAACATAAAAAGGTTTATTAATCGTCCTCCCATCTTCAATCATAAAAAGTAAAAACAAGTAAAACGCAAACAATTTGTCAGGAAATAGAACAAGAACATCAAACAGATTAACTCTAAAGCCTTTATCTTTATTAGACTTGCTATTAGATTTAACTTTGATTAATTAACACATTAATACTTTACAGTCAGGTCTGATCACTAATCACTAATGACCAATCACGCTGACTCGGTGTCTGAGCTGCACACTCACAGAGGCTGAAACACACACACAACACAAAAAGATCAATCCAAATTCATTATAAACTGTGTATATACTAACTGGCCACTTTAATAGGGACATCTTTACACCTGATCATTCGTGCAAATGATCCGATCAGCTAATCATACAGGTCTATAGGTCAAAAGCTTCAGATAATGTTCACACGATAGATTACTCTATAAGGAATAGAGAAAATCTCAGTGGTCTCAGTAATGTTGAATGTGGTGGCAGAGTTTCTATTTTTCTGTTGAGGAAAGGGATATCACAAGCAATGTGTGATGAAGCAGAATGGTGGCAAATGTACCGGGTTTATGCTAGGCTAAAAACAAACCTTAGACAACCGTTTCTCTTATCCAGTCTAGAGACTGCTGTGTCTTTGTTTTCACTGACAGATCAGTCATCCTCACAAGTCTTGGAAACTGTAGCACAGCATGGTGATGGTTTGCTTTCTTTGAGGCAGGATCCACATCTGTTCCATACAGACTCTCCACTGGTGTCCTGCAAGGCTCAGTATTTGGTCCTCTTCTGTTCTCCCTCTTTACTCAATCTCTTGGTGAGGTCTTATCCTCACATGGGTTCTCACACCGCAGCTTTGCACATTATATTCATTACATTACATCTTCTCCTTCCCTCCCTCAGACATTCATGTTTCCCCACAGATCTCAGCATGTCTGCCAGACATCTCATCCTAGATGGCAACTGAAACTTAATCCGGGGAAAAATTGATCTGGTGTTAATCACAGATGACTACTCAAGATCCTACTGCCTCCCCTCAATAGACCCCTTGCAGTTGGCAAATCAAACTAACCGCTCAATGGATGATGGCATCACCACCACCAGCCTCCATCCGGCTCTCACCTGGACCAAAAGTCCTATGTGGTCATATGTGGGTTGTAAAAAGATCAGATAAAGTCTGTCCAATCTTTATCGGTTACTCTAACACTCAAGAGATTTAAACTCAAGCTCTTGATCTTCATTTGCATGAGTTTAAGTTGACTCATGATTGGTTTTGTATGTGTGTGTGTGTGTGTGTGTGTGTGTATGTTTCAATCTCTCTTACCCCTTTATCAACACAGGTTCCGCAGATGCAGCCGATGAGGCCGTTGATCATCTGCGATGCACACAGGATGAGCTGCAGGGCGCTGCAGACGAGCAGAGTGGAGAACAGACCCACGTTAAACTCCACCACACCCTTTGGCTCCGTACACAGGTTCCACGAGCTACGGTCTTTCAGGTAGCTCTCTGATCTGAGACACAGAGAGAGAGAGAGAGAGAGAGAGGGAGATTGAAGAACGTAGTATGTGTGTAAGTGTGTGTGTGTGTGTGTGTGTGTGTGTGTGAGAGAGTATGTGTGTGTGTACATACTGGTTTTTAAATGGAGTCGTCCATATAAATAACACTTTGCAGTACGGTCCGTTAACAAGCCCTAACACTGCCACTGCAAAACTGTAGAGGGCGCCACATACTCCTACTGCTGCAAACAGGATGGACAGAAACATCTGCACACACACACACACACAGAGAATATATTTATTCATTGTGAAACCATTTATCAGTGAGCATAATTGTAGTGTGTGTGTGTTTACAATATTTGCCGTCTGTTTGTTTGCACTGATATCTCCATGGTAACGTAATGAGTGGGTGTTGATTTGGCACTTACCCCACAGCGGTTAGCGCAGCATCCTTGCTTACCAGTGCAATGAATGAACAGAGCCGGCGCTATAACCTGAGGGAGAGAGAGACAGAGAGAGAGAGAGTTTTTGAATTTTTATACCCACTTTTGTGAGACAATTTATGGAAAAAACTATTTACATTTTCACAATATTTACATATATATACAAACATACATACACTCATTCATACGTACAACACATACACTCGTACACACACATACGTACACACACATAATGTATAACATATTTACAAAGTAAAAATTTTTTTGTTGTTGTTAATGTTTATCGCCAGCAGCACAGCATAGGTGCAATTAAGCTCTTGTGACCCATCCCCCCCCCCCCCCCCCCCCCCCGCAACAGTTTCCCGGCCCTCTTTGAAAGTCTTAGTGCAGTTTGTTTTTCTTTTTTAGTTCATTCACCCAATTCCAGTTCACAGTCCTGTTCAGAGTCTCACACTCTGTGTTGATGGTGTTGCTCTGATCCAGGCTACTATCTGCCTCCATGGCTTGTGTTTTCTCCAGGAGCAGGTTTTAGTGTTTGTTCCCTGATGCGAGGGTTCTGAGCATTTAGCCTTTCCCTGGGAAAGGTGTGCCGACCCCCTGCCTCCTTCACTTTTTCGTCAGCTGTAGAAACATGTAGATTTGTTCCTCCACATCTGTGTACGGTTCTCCTGGTGTGTGTGTGTGTGTGTGTGTGTGTGTGTGTGCGGTGCTGCACTCTGCTCCTTACTCTCCTGCAGTCTGGTGCTCAGTGATTGGCTGCAGGTTTTCCTTGTGTTGTGTGTCTTGGCCTGTCTTTTAACCCTGACTGTAGTTTTTGTGTTACTTTGGTTGCCAGTATTTCTGTTTTTCCTCTTCCACAGCTCCGTGTACACTCATACTGTTTACGTTTGAGTTATAAACACACACACACACACACACGCACACACACACACACACACACACACACACACACACACACACACACACACACACACACACACACACACAGTGTATGCAGAGAGACAAGACAGTGTGTCTCTGACAGCTAAGGGTCTGTTTTCTGTCTGTGATCTTAGAAGACGCTCATGGACGCTCCAATCCCTCAGCGTGTTTCAATATAAACACATGAGATCCCCAGGCTAGAACTTCAGCACAGCAGTGTCAGAGCCTCGAGCCTGTCTCAGTGTGTATACCATGTGAAGAAATACCAAGTTCAAGTGCTTTTAATCTAGATCAGCTTTAACCTAAATCAGTGTCCTGTGACACACGGCCAGAGGAACAGCCGAACTGTTTCTTATCTGGTGTACACCTGAAGTCCTGCTGTTAGTTATTATACACTCCCCGTCAACATAACACTATACGCACTAATGCAGGACAATAAGTGAACTCTTTTGAAACACAGTAACATATTTTCCACGATTGCAGGAAATGAGAAACTTCTCACTGCATCAGTTAGAGTTAAAAGATTAAAAAAGTTAAAATTGCTATCAACTGAAACATGTTAAACACTGCACTAATCATCCAGTCAAAGCCTTAAATATTTACTTCTTGAAATCCAAACTGTGCCTTTTTTTTGAGCCAGGCATTATAAAAGTTTTAAACCAATATATTTTATTGAACAGATTTAAATGTTGTTAGAGTCATTTGTGCTTCTCATTTTTAACACAATGCCTCGTAAATTATCAGTTTATTAAGTCCAATAAATGTGCAGATGAGAAACATTTTATCAACTGCATCTCTTCCTGTTTTCCTCGACAATGCCACATCCAAGGTTTATGAGGCGAGAGACAGAGGGCGTGGTGTAAGAGGGCAGAATGACTGTGAAAAAGTTACTGTGTAACACAGAGCTCCATAAATAAGAAAGTCCCAGTGCTGAGTTAATGTTTATCGCCAGCAACACAGCATAGGTCAATGATGATTTTTTTTTTGTTTAAGTATGTGGTTATATTGAAGCCTTGCCAGTGTGTGTTAACATGGAGGCTTTAGACTTCAAACTGTGTATTTGGTTTTTCAGATATGTCACATGGAACCAAAGTTATTATTAATTTTATAAAGGGTAAATTTGAACAATACCAGAATATGTAAATGATGACGTGAAAATGTAGAGCTCTCAAAATGAGCATATTATTATGATATTTTTGGTCACAGAAGCAACTGAAAATCTAATCAGTCATGTTTGTATAGTTGGTTAACTCTATACTGCACAATCCTGAGTCCTGTATATGTTTATTTGAAAAAATAGCAAAACGTATAATGGCTAAAATGCTCTGAGCTTTAAGGGCTACCGAGAACATTCTGCACATTTCTGCTTCTGGTCTAAACCAGTTAATTAAATTTACTTGTGTTTGTGCCTGAAATTCTGGTCTCACACATGAACCCTAGTCTACAGTCTCACACCTCCACATGTCCACGAGTCCTCTCGTACTCCTAACATGTGCTTCATTACCCAATAAAAACCAGATAAAATAAGCAAAAGCAATAAAGTCACTGACAGAGGACGCATAAAAAACACTGAAGATGCCACAAACATTGTATTATCTAGCATGCTTTCTAAACATTTCCCATATCTCGAGACTTTACTCTGATTATTTATTTTTATTATATAGTTATCTCAGAATGACGGCTTGTGATCTTTTCTGAAGGACTCATGAACATGGTTCCCCCCTTTGCTTTTCAGTTTTACTCTTTTCTCTGGACATAAAACTTTTATTGCTAATGTCACAAACATAACTAAATTATACTCTGTGTGTGTGTGTGTGTGTGTGTGTGTGTGTGTGTACTCTTACCATGAGTCCTCCCCCGACCAGTCCGCCCATGTATTTCACCTCCTCGGTTAGGTGACCATCCTGGGCGTATACAACTGTCCAGTCAGGGAAAAATAGGATGATGTTGCAGATGATGGAGATGACGGCCAGGGGGTACAGCGCCCCCGCAACGAAACGAGAACATTTTCCTGTGCACATGCCGATTTCAAAATATAAAATGCAAGAAGAAGCGTGAAAGAATCAGATCAGTGGAATGGACGATAGAGTGTGGAGGACGGTTCCTCAGCGTTTCTCAGGCTCATCTACTGTTGATTGTCCGTTAGAATAAGTGGTTGTGGTTAATATGGTGGGATGGGCTTGTGTGTGTGTGTGTGTGTGTGTGTGTGTGTGTGTGTGTGTGTGTTTGAGTGTGAGTGTGTGTGTGTTACTAAGTTACAAAGCAGGCGGTGTGTTAATGTTTCACTTTTTGTGATGACTCTGTGTGTGACTTGTACGCTGTTATCAGCCATTTATAATATGATAGATAAGACGGGAGAGACGAGAGACACACCCTGAAACCCACTCTCTCTCTGTCACTCTCTCTCTCTCTCTCTCTCTCACACACACACACACACACACACATACACACACACACACACACACACACACACACACACACACACACACACACACACACACACACACACACACACACACACACACACATTCTTTTATGTTTTAGTGTTATGATGTTTCCTGCCCTGGATCCTCAAAGCAAGTCCACACCCTGGCACATCACTCATCACTCGTCACTCATGATAGTATATGATATATATATATAATAACAATGGCTGGCCTTGAAAATGTCCCGACTGCCTGATATGAGGATCTAAAGCAAGGTAGAGTTCTCAGTTCCGGGTTCTCAGGTAGACTAGACTTTGTTCAGGTTCAGGTTTATTTAAGGCAAACTTTTAACAATTGACATTTTTCCAGAAATCCAGATGTAAAACTTAAGCACATGAACGCATCCCCAATGGGACCCTGTCAGGCTTAAATGTGTGATGTGTGTGGTTGGTCTTTTAAATTCAAATTCAAATTTTATTTGTCACATACACAGTCATACACAGTACGATATGCAGTGAAATGCTTATATGTCCGGTCGTGGCCTAAAAAAAAAAAAAAAATTTACAATGAAAAAGGAAATAAATAGTGAAATAAAATAAAAATAATAGTAAGTTTGAGACCTTAAAAACAATTTACAAGAAATAAGGAAATAAATATTGAAATAGAATGAAAATAGAGTAAGTTAAGGTAAAAAACAAGATGCAAGATACAAAAATAAAAAAAATATGTAGGAAATATAAAAATATAAAATATAACAACTTATAAAAACTTATCTGTCTGTACAAATATTGCAGCAATTTTAATGAAAATGAGAATAAATGGAAATGTGAAAATGTCCTGGAAATGTGCAAATGTGCAATTACCATAAGTGTCCATTCTATGAGGTGTCATAAATGCAGAGGTGTTTTAGTCCAGTGTGTTGATCTGGTGCTCTGTGGGGTTGGTTTGATGGTGTTGAGGCAAAAAAAAAAAAACATATCTCATGATTCTTCCTGCAAAATGGAGACCTGTGCTCTCTGTGTGGGTGAGACGGGGCTTCTACAGGGGACCAGGGTGGATCAGGCCACACTCTTTAGGTTAATTTCTGGTCCCAGCTCTGCCTTCTCAGTAACCACGAGCACCAGGGACACAGCACACTCCTGTCGCCATGGTGTCAGGAGATTAGGGTGGTAAATATGTAATGAATTTGGTCTGTTTGCGTAACCTCAGAGTCAACTTCCGTGGTATGAATCAATCTGATGCAGAGGCGCTGTTTCCGGGTATCACACTGCGTACATCTACTAGAACCTCACAATCTGATGCCGCTATGCAGTTATTTTCAAAACACACCAACAAAGTGTATAATGATACTTTCGAATAGAACCTCTATTAACAGTGATAAGCACAAAGGACTTTTTAAAGCATTTGGGACATGACATGAAGTTCTTCCCAGTGTTTCTTTTTAAATAATATTCAAATGTCCTTCATCAATCAATAAAGAAGACTTGCTCAAATAATTGTGAAATATTGGAGGGAAAGTGCAGCATTAGGCTCTCTTCAGATGAGATTAAGTGATTTTATGTGATCAAAGGTTTCTTTGTGTTTCTAAAGTAAATCTTCGGTAAGAGCAATCTCACAAATGGAAGAGGGGCGGAGCCCCTGTCACTTTTGGTGACCCAGGACCGTCTGAACAGCCAATGTTGTGTATGCCACGCCCTCCCTAATCTTATCACAGGTCCAATCCACAAGCATTTTGCTTAGTAAAACTGCAAATCCAGTCCAATCAGTGCCCAGGAATAGTAGATGAGTGAGGAGAGAACTAAGTGACACACACACAATATTTTTTAAATATATATCATGATTAAATAGTGAAAGGAACTAGTGAATATTTATACATCCTCCCTACAACAAACGTGCTTTTCAGAAACCCTCTAACTGAATCAGGCTTTCAAGGAATGAGGTTTGATTGCATCCTAAATCCACCAAGGCCTGATGTGTATACCCTTGATTACTAGCTGTCACATGAACGTTCTTGCTCGACACGTTGAGAACTACCCCCGGCATTCTCACCACACCATCACTCCTGCTCAGGCTTTACCTCTGTCTTAAGAGCAGAGAACATTTCACCTGTGGAGAGAGAGATGGTCGATCCTCAGCTGGTTAATGGCATCATACCCAAGCTGGCATTTCTTGTGACAGTCACATGAGAAGCTGCTCCAGCACCACCAGATCCACCAGTGACATGTGCCTTAGAGCTGCTGAGAGAATGCAAAAGAGAATCACTGGCATTGTTGCTCAGGGGTGCATTCCTCCAACCGCATGATCACCTTCTTCTGCACCAGATAAACCCACACAACAAAAGCATGTTGTTGTGTCTGTAAGTGTTAGTGTTTCCTCTTTGACACAGAGGGGAGTAGAGCTACCTTTGAGTTTTGATTGATTAAATATTTGTGTGATGCTTTCTTCAGTTTATAGCACTTAGCTCCCCAGGGAGCAGACCTCCTGTTTTGTTTTAAAGAGAAACTTGTAATATCACTCACATTTTATTAATTAAACTGGCTACACCTTTTATTAAACCATAGCACTCTAAAATAAAACCATAAAAAAGTTTGGAACCTGAAGCTCAGATCTCAGGTTTGGAGTGTGATAGGGGAAAAGTAAGTTGACTTTTATGTGTCTCAGTCTCAGTAACTATCAGTTTGAAATGGATGTCAACATTTTCACCAAAAATCTGTAAGTGGTCTTTGAGTTTTTGTGGATGACTCAATGTTCCAATCACTTCCAGTCCAACTAAGCATCTCCATGAGGAAATCCATTCTTTTCTTCTGAATGTATAAAGCTTTATACAAATAAAATGTAACTGAATTACATTATCAGGGTTGCCATCAGAATCTCCATTAGGGATATTATAGGGAACTCAATCAGAAGCTTCTTCTGGAACTGTATGAGGAACTCATAGGATTATAGAATGACTGACTTGATGGAGTTCCTGCTGCAGTGCCTGTTCCACTTCTGAACTGAGCTTGGGTGGTGTTCATAGTGGATTTTTAACTAGAGTTCTGTATTTCTGGTTAAGTTCCTGGTGTAGCTAAACTGGAAGTGATTGCAACCTGAACCTGAGATCTTAGGTTTGGAATGTGACAGAACAATAGCAAGGGCACCCCCCCCCCCCCCCCCCCCAAAAAAAAAAAAAACCCATAAGGGGTTATGTGGGTTGGGTGTTTTTGGGTGAAAAAGAATGTCGCTAAGATCAAAACACACAAATGAGTGCACTTACGTTCACTATATTACACTCAGTTCCTGAAATCTGTGGTTCCTGATGAAGCTTCTCTCTGAGCTCCTGATGAAGTTTGTGATGAGTTCCTGGCAGGGTTCCGGATCAGGTTCCTGTTGGGGTTTTTGTACAGCAGCTGGCCTGGACATGGATACCTCAGATCCTGGGTTAGGAGTGTGGAGAGCAAAAGTTAGTAACTAACAGTGTGAATTTGGTTAAAATTGGAAAATGTGACTGTATCCAATTTTCTGGCACACTCCAAACCTGAGATTTAAGGTTCAGTATGTATCCAAGTCTGGTCCAGCTGCTGTACTGGAACCCAAAGAGGTACCTTATCAGGAACTCTGAGCACGGAAACACCGACTTCCTGGAGTTCCTGTACAGAAATCAAGATGGGCATTTTGGATGGATTTTCTGAAATGCTGTAGTTTAAAACTCCAGGCTGTGATAGAGCGTCCACCTTGTAATAAACCTCACACAGTCAGTAACAGCACAGGGGACCTTTTATTTAAGAAAATGTAAGAACAAATGTTATTGCTTCTAATTTATTTTAAAAAACAGAACCGCAGGTGTGGATATAAACCCATGTACCAGTGAGAAATTATGGCAATATGGAACATCAGCCACTGGAAATTATACAAAGAGAGATCTTATTCCATTAACACACATATCAAGTGTGTAACAAATACATCACAGCATCATATTTACACAGCGTGAGAGAGAGAGATACAGGGACTGAAAAGATAGGAAAAATGAGGACAGAGAGAAGCAGAAGAATCAGCCTCAGTGTTTTATGGTGCGTGTTTGTCGGCATCTAGTGATCCCAGAATGTCATTACATTAATAATAGTAGAACCCAATAATAATAATAATAATAATAATAATAATAATAATTGCAGAACAAAAAAATCGGGCACTATTTACACAGAATACATTGCTGCAGTGTGGCAGATTGCATATAGGACCAAATGTGGGCAAAAACAAACAGAAAAAAAATTAGATTCAGATGATGAGGGTGTGTGTGATTATAATGCATGTGTGTAATATGGAAGCTGGACTGGGTGTGGTCCTAATCAGGATTTCCATCAGTTTTCACACACACGCACACACACGCACACAGAAAATTTAATGATGAGATTCAGGTGATGAGAGTGTGTGTCATATTATAATGCATATATCTCAGATCTCTGGTTTTGAGTGTGAAAGAGCAAAGGTAAGTGCACCCCTGTGTGTGTCTCCACCTCAGTAACTGTCAAGTGAGAAGGTGACATTTTTCACCTTTTATGTTTATTTATAGTTATCTTTTAAAAATATCTCAGCAGAATTCTGGTTAATCTTCCACCACATGACAAATTCTGGAATTTCATTTGGATCAATAAAGAATCAGTCAATGAATCAATCAATCTATCTATCTATCTATCTATCTATCTATCTATGCAATGTTATTACACAAGTAAGCGTTCTTCTTAGCCATTCAGTATGTACAGTTTATTTATAGATTGTGGTCAAATGTTTTATTATGGTCCATAAATTGTATTATTACATTAATCAGTGACATTATGCTTTCTTACATACACTTGATTGTTTGACCTGGTAGTATACTGTACAACCAAATTTGACACTGGATATTAAGAGTATATAAATTATTATTATTATTACAGTATTATTATTAAGTACAGCAGTGTCCTAAAGTACTGTAATGTACAAATACAGACCAAAACTGAACCATAAGAAGATAAAATAAGAAGAGAATATAAACAGGTTTAATTATCATCCTCATGGGAAACGGTTAAAAGATTACAACATGTTCAACCATAACAATACAAATTTAAAAAGTGATTAGAGATTAACGAAGATGCCATGTGGAAGGCTCACTTCCCACCTAATGCCCAAACCCCAGCCACTGGACACAGTGCCGGTCCCAAGCCTGGATAAACTGGGAGCGTTGTGTCAGGAAGGACATCTGGTGTAAAACCTGTACCAAAGTGGTGTTTGTGCAGATGGGACGGTCCGCCGTGGTGACTCCTTGACGGGAACAGCCGAAAGACGAACAACAACATTACACTTGCTTTTAGATTTAACTTTGATTAATTTACACATAAATACTTTACACTCAGATGCGATCATTAATCATCACGGTCCCATTATGGCTCGACGTACGACCTGCACACTCGTAGAGGCTGAACACAAAACACAAAGAAAGAAACAAAACAAACAGATCAATCCAAACTTATCATAAACTGTGTATACACTCACTGGCCACTTTAATAGCAACATGTACAGCCGTTCCCCCTTGCACACCATCCGATAGTCATACAGGTCCTGGTCAAGAGCTTCAGATAATGGTCACATGATCGATCAGAATGAGGAGCCTCAGTCATCTTAGCAATGATGAACATGGTATTGTGGTTGGGGCCAGTGCTTCAGAAATGTGACCACAGTCTCTAGAGTTTACAGAAATACTGAGAGCTCTAGGAAATGATTTGATGAGAGAGATCAGAGGGGAAAGGACAGAGCTGACGGACACAATCATTAAAATAATCACTCCTTACAACTCTGGTAAACAGGAAAGTATCTTAGAACATCAGAGAGCCATGTCATGAGATTCCTCTCCTGTCAGCAATGAACAAGATTTTGAATCTGAATCCTAATCTGAGACTAGAGTGGACACGCGCACGCGCACACACACACACACACACACACACACACACACACACACACACACACACACACACACACACATACACACACACACACACACACACACACACACACACACACACTCTTGTCAAACATCAGATAAAGACATGTTGTATCTTCAGCTGTCATCATCGTCCATCACCGTCAACGTCCCTGAGATTTTTCCCATATTCTGATGTTTCATGTGTAGCTTTTGTCCAGTATCTGCATGATTTTATGCTTTGCTCGACTGATACGTGATTGGCTGGTGGTGTGTGTGTTTTCTCTTTCACTCATTTACCGATGCAGACTCCACAGATGCAGATCGTAAGGATGTTGATCATCTGTGATGCACACAGGATGAGCTGCAGGGCGCTACAGGCGAGCAGGGTGGAGAACAGACCCACGTTAAACTCCACCACACCCGCCGGCTCCGTACACTCACGCCACAAATTATGATCTTTCAGGTAATTACCTGATCTGAGAGAGAAAGAGAGAGAGCGAGAGTTATGTGTACAAGGCTATACAAATAAATAGGAATATACTTCAGTTACAATGTGATTTTGTTTAGGATGGAGTGGAGCTGAAACCCCCTCTCACAGTCCCAGGAGGCACAGGAACTTCAGGAGGAACTCTCAGAGGTGTTCTCAGCAATGCCAAGCCACACAAAACATTGAGTCATGCATGGCCTCCCCTACAGGCTACCTGAACACAGAAAGGTGATTCAGGATGAACTTGACATGGAGTAATCCGACTAGAGTAGTCTGGTGGTCCTGGTACCCACAACTGATGGGAGAATCTGGTTCTATGTGGACTTGTCGAAATTTGATGCGTACCCAATGCCCTGAAGTGACGAACTACCCAGTTCAGGGAATTTGGCAGATTCCATTGACCTCCATATCACAGGCTTTTTATGTCATTCGATTCACACCAGTTTGTAACTCTTCCCTTTGGGTTATTCAGAGTCTCTTACATGTTTGTATGTGATTGTGTGTGTGTGATTGTGTGTGTGTGTGTGTGTGTGTGTGTGTGTGTGTGTGTGTGCACGCGCATGTGATTATGTGTTTATACCCGTCTTTAAATGGAGTCCACCACTGGAAATTCTTTTTGCAGTATAGACCATTGATCAGCCCCAACATGGCCACTCCAAAACTGTAGAGGGCACCCAATACTCCTACAGCTGCAAAGAGGATGGACAGAAACATCTAAACACACACACACACATACACACACACACATACACACACAGAGGAGAGGGTTCATTAATGGTGAAACTCATGTCTACACACCGCATAGTAAAGCCTTTATCAGGGAACAATTGTTAGATGTGTGTGTGTGTGTTTGCTTTGTTTGTTTGCACTGATATCTCCATAGTCTTGTATTATTAAGTGTATTATTATACAACAGTGAGGTCCGATGGAATGACAGGCTCAACCAAAAGAGGAGAACACGCATGTCCAGAACCCTGAATAGCGCCACCAGATGCAGAATGGGGCCAAGACTCACCACAGCTGGTAGCAGATAATCAGATACCCTCCCATAGTTGTCTGCTCCCTATAAAACACTTGTGGCCGCTTCAGATGATGAGCAGAATGTTCAAGGCTTGTTAGGTAGGCCAGATCCTCTTCCCATAGATTCGGATTGCTCCAAGGAATTCTCAGCAGCCGCAAGCTGAGAAGAAGCGGCTGTCTACCTGACTCGACAGTTCCTCTAGCTTGCTCACGCTTCACTTTCCTGCATGATGCTTCGCCTGAGCGCAGATCACCTCCACGAGGCTGTGTGTTCTGTGTGTCTGTCACGACCGAACACCCATGGACACTGAACTGCACCTGTGTGACCGTGTGTGTGTGTGTGTGTCTGTGTAAGTTTACTGAGCTCTCTCGTCAAAAGCAATATACAAAAAAGAAAAAGAAATAAAAGGCACTTTATTGTTATCTTCCGGCATCTGTGTTTACCTGACCTACTGACAGTTCTGTTACATCCAGGAGCTCCGCCCCCTCTGAACAGAGCACTGTGTTTGATGAGTGATGTAAATGAGCACACGAGTAATATGACAATATGACATTACACAGAGTCTAATGGACCCTATGCAGTGAGTGGGTGGTTTCTCTATGGAGAACACTTACACTATGTATGGGTTTGTATTCTGTAGTGGAGTAGTGATTGAGTGTTGATTTAGCACTCACCCCACAGCGGATACCGCAGCATGCTAGCTTGCCAGTGATATGAATAAACGTCGCAGGAACTAGAACCTAAGAGAGAGAGAAAGAGAGAGCATTAAACAGGGGAAAAAATAGACAAGCACAGCGAGATACAGGGAAATAGATAAGTGGGATGCATGTTAAACTCAGTTCAGTTCCGCTATAATTCTACAGTATATGGTTCTCATATGACGTAACATGCATGGTCATTGCCCATGACAGTGGTATATTTGCTTGGAAGCTGGGTAAAAGCTAGCTATATTATGGAAGTGTTTAGTCTAGGGTTGCTAAGTCCATGAAACAGGGGAGGGGGGATGGGGTGAGATGAGCTTTTTTTCTGGAGGATGTCTACAGTTATTCCCAGTTTGACTTGAACGCCCTTCATATATTATGTTCTCGTTATGTAGTGTATTTATATAAGCTGATTGGACTGAGGAAAACACAGTGTGCAGTGCCATATGGAAGGAATTTTGTATAGACAGTGGACGTACACTTAACATTGCTCTTATTCAAGAGATGGGAAGCTAGATGTGCCTAAAGTTAAACTTGTACAAAGGCATAATGAACAATTATTCATACAGTGAAGCAGTTGGTAAAAATTGAGTCCATGGTAGAGCAAGACTGTGTGGCCAAGAAAGGTTGCTGGGCATGAGCCTACAGCCATACTACTTAAGAAAAGACAAAAAAGGAACCAGCTAGGAAAAGTCAAAGAAGGAACTAGTTAGAAAAAATAAACACCAATACGGAGTCTGAGAGAGGTCACCATGTGGTACGAGCCAGGGCAGCTGAAGTGTTGTGACTAAAGTTCCCGTACCCCATGATGTCAATACCCTGCAGTGATTTCTAGGTCTTGTAAAAGGGTATCACAAGTTTTCCCAACTTCACCGATTGGGCAGCTCCACAACACCTTGAAGTAAAAAAAAAAGCAATGAAGTGGGAATGCCAGCAGAGCTTCGATCGCCCCAAATTCGCACTTGAAAGACCTCCTGTTCCTGGTCAGTGTGATCTATCTCTGCCATTCCAAGTAAAAAACACTAGTGATGTTGGACTGGATACAGTCCTCTCCCAGCAAACTCCAGAGGGTGAGAGAGTGATTTCATATTCAGTTCAATTCAATTTAATTTATAGAGCGTTTTGACAATGGTCATTATCACAAAGAAGCTTTACAGAAACAAAAGATAATTATGGAAATATGTATGAAATGTGTAGAAAATTTGTATGAATATAATTGATGAGATTGTCCCTGATGAGCAAGCAAAGGGAGATGGTGGCAAGGAACAACTTCCTGAGATAGAAATAGGAAAAAAC
This sequence comes from Clarias fuscus, assembly GCA_030347435.1. Classification (NCBI taxonomy): domain Eukaryota; kingdom Metazoa; phylum Chordata; class Actinopteri; order Siluriformes; family Clariidae; genus Clarias; species Clarias fuscus. The sequence goes on from CM059212.1 coordinate 24,083,699, forward strand.
CTTGAGAGGAACAGACCCATCCTCATTTGGATTATGACGGACAGCAGGGATTGATCTGCAGTCACACTGTGTGTTAGGCGGCTGGAAGTTCAATAACAGTTGATGTCTTTAAGTTAATATTTAGTTCAGTTTGTTATTGGAGGCTCAGATACAAAACTCTAGAAAATTCCAGTCCTGAACTATTAAACAACTGCAGTCACGAGTCCTTAGAGAACAGCTGTCTGCATCAGCTGAGGACAGGACCGTCTTAATGGTGAAGACGTCACCCCAGTCACCACATGCATATTAAGAGACCACACGGGCCTCCATGCGACGAGATCTCCAACCGGTATCTGGGCACCAGGTTGAGTCAGACAGGTTCAGAGGGCAGAGGGGGTCTGGATCACTGGCAGCCCAGAAGCAGCATGTGTAGCTCAACAGAGAGAGAGAAAAGTGGGAACACTATCTAGAAGGTTTGACTTGTATACAGATCATAGTGTGGTGTCATGGACAATCAATTGTCCAAAAAAGTTCTCGACTAACCAGATGGACTTTAAGGTTCAGCTTTAATGTACTCTAATGAAAGGGATATAAGAACGTGGCTCCTAAAGTTTTGTCTTGAGCTTTGGAGCCTGAAAAGCTTCCATTGCTGGCTTTGGTTGTAAAGGCCTGTTCCATCAAATTGCCCATGAGTTGTTGGTCTCTTTGGCTGAGACAGCATGTGCACAACATCAGCACCCAATAGTCAGCAAGATGTGGGCTAAAGTATGTTACACCAAGGGAAGTTACATTGTTTGAGAAGTGAGGCAAGACGTACAGAATCCAAAATTATAGAAATAAGTTTTAAAAGTGTGAGAATACAGTATATGTGTAAGTTATTATGATCAGGATGTCCCTGATGAGCAGTGGTCGAGTTGTAAAATAAATTCAAGGGGGATGGTGTGGTCAAGTATTTATTTTCTGCATACAAAATGATTGCAAAATATGTCAAGTTTTTAAGGACAAAATATAGGCTTAATTAGATAAACTTGGAACTACAAAAACAAAACACATGCACTTAAACATGCAATTGTCCAAACTATCATTTGATTGCTTTCATCTGGGGAGGATTATAAGAGTAGAATAAAAATCTACAGAAACATTAGTAATGAAATAATTTAATTTAATAATACTGTAGTTTTATATGACTACTCACCAGTCTCTCTCTCTCTCTCTCTCTCTCTCACACACACACACACACAAATCGTCATATTATAAATATTAAATATTATATCATAAATCATAAATATTATGGCATTTAAAAATAGATTTTGACCATTTTGTACCCAAGCATGTAAGTGAAGCCACAAAGTCTAATGAAAAACCAAAATCTTTTCTTTAAATTGAGAATGAAACACAAATTGAGTAAAGAACTCGTCTTTTATAATTATTAAAGCTGTCAGTCATTTAAAAATAACTCCCACGTTAAACTGAAACCTTTGTTTTCATCGCATCTCCGCTGAGAGGTTTTGTGTGTGTGTGTGTGTGTGTGTGTGTGTGTGTATCATACTTTCAGTTCTCTTCTTCTTTAAATATGTCAAAAGCTGCGCTTGAAATGTGTTAAGAATTAATCAAACTTGCGTGAGCTTGTGAGCAGCCTGTATTAAATATTGCATTTTCCTATAAGCTTAAAATGCTATGCAGGAAAAGAAATATCTGTTTTATGAATGAGATTGGGCAACTCCAGCATTACGTGAACGGCAGGAGAAGGAGAGACAGAGAGACGGTTCAAAATAAAAAGGTGTTGGGTTGGTGTGGATGTATGTATTTTGGTAAGGCTCATATTTCAATATTAAAATTGATGGATTTATTTGAATTAAGTGTAGCAGCTCCCTTCGTTTTGTATATAAAGAAGTGATTGTTACAACACGATGGCGCATGCCACGGCTTTCACCAGCCTCAGCCCTCTAGGCTTTTGCTGTTTAATGAATTAATTCTAAGTGTGTGTCTAACCAGTTTCTAACCTTACATTTATAGCAAATCTTCTGTTGTTTGTTGTTTAAAATGATTAATAAAAACATTTTACTTGTAACACATCTTTACCTCTATTCTAACATATCTGCATATCTTTCTGTTGAAATGAGAATATAACTTTTTTGTAATCTCTCACAGAGAAATTGTTTCTTGTTTCACACCAGAACGTAGTTCTTATTCAGAATATGAACAAAATCATCAAGTGTGATTTACACAATAAACTCACCATGTGTCTCAGATCATTCTTTTACTTACTGTCTTTTTGTTCATGATAAGTTCATGATGCTGTATGAACTTAATCTAACAACAGAAGTATGTGAAAAATAACATATAACATACATGAATACATATATGTGTGTGTGTGTGTGTGTGTGTGTGTGTGTGTGTATACTCTCACCATGAGTCCTCCAACCAGTCCGCCCATGTATAATACCTCCTGGGTTATATGTCTATCCTGTAGATATGTAACCTTCCAGTCTGGGAAAAGCAGGATGATGTTGCAGGCAATAGAGACGAAGGCCAGCAGGAACAGCACCTTGGGGATTAAATGAGGACACCTTCCTGTACACATGCTGCAAAATATACACCGATTACAAAATGTAAAGAAGAAGAAGACGCGTAAAAGGATCAGGTCAGTTGGGCAATAAATTGTGGAGAAAACTCAAAACAAAAGTTCCTTTGTGTTCCTCAGGCGTTTCTGTTTCTGTTTGTCTGTTAGAGCATGTGGAAAAAAGTTAATATGGTGGGATGGGCCTGTGTGTGTGCAATATTGCTGACCTCCCATACATTCCCAAACATTCTGCACATTCCACCTCAGAACCACATAAAGTTTTCTTTTGATTGTGTAAAACTGCATTGCGCCAATGACAATTGTTACAAATAAAATTGAATAAAATTAAATTTTCTACAAAAAATGATTTTTTTCTTAAAGAAAAACTCACACACACACAGAAATAGAGTACAGTGGAACCTTGGATTATGAGCATAATTTGTTCAGGAAACGGGCTTGTATTTTAAAACACTCGTAAACCAAATCAAATTTTTCCATAAGAAATAATGGAAACTCAAATTATTTGTCCCACAGCCCAAAAACATAAATATATAAAAAATAATTAATACAAAATAAAAGGTAAAAATAACATAAAATTAACCTGCAGTTTAACCTTTAAAAAAAGTAAAAATAAATCCAGACAAATAATTGTTTCCGTTTGTGCGTGCAGGCATTGTGTGTGTGTGTGTGTGTGTGTGTGTGTGTGTGTGGTTGTGTGTGTGTGAAACTAAAGTAAGAGGAGGAATGAGCCCCTCCCCTCTCCCTCTTCTCGTCTTACACAGTAACCCCTCTCCCTCTCTTATTTGAATTTGAGTCTTATTTTCAGACTAATGGACTCACTGCTGTAAAGTAAAAATTAAACAAATTAACCTGCACTTTACGCTTGAAAAAAATCACGACAGAGCAGTGTTTCTGTGTAGAGCAGGGTGTGTGTGTGTGTGTGTGTGTGTGTGTGTGTGTGTGTGGGTGGGTGTGTTTGTGTAAAGGCAAGAGGAGGAGGAGTGTGTGTGAAGGTGCATGGTGTCCAATGACGCGTGCCTGCAACGTGCCGGCTGATACAGAGAGAGAAAACGTATCTTTGCCATCTAATGAGACATGCTTTTGCTTTACATGCGCACACACACATGTGTTATAATAAACAGTACACGCGCACTGTACTCACACACATACAAACACAATATAATAGAGGTTTTACACACACACGTGGTCACGGTGTTATAGTAAACAGTACACACGTGCATGGATGTTGATTATACCAGTGAGAGACGAGCACTAACACCCAGCAGGGGAGAAGATTACCCACAATTCAGCAGCGCAAGAGGGAGGAAAACCATTGGCTCAGTTGTGACATAGACTGTGGAGTGAATTTTGAAATGATTATATTCAAGAGATGGATTTAAACTGAATTAAATTTTATGAATTAATTAGTATTTTGTCTGAAGCTTGTGTGTTGTTGTAAATAAATTAGCACACTAAATAAAGGCTAAAACAATTATTATTTTAAATGCCTTTATTATCTTCTTTCTTTCGGCTGTTCCCTTTCAGGGACTCTTTCCTCTGTATCCTCTTCTCTCACACCTACTAACTTCATGTCCTCTCTCACTACATCCATAAATCTCCTCTTTGGTCTTTCTCACTTTTACACGAACTGTTCCACAATTGAGTATATGTTGTACACATTGATGTTAATATATATTCAGAGGGGTGGTGTGTATCTATTTTGTTAAGGCCCATACTTCAGTAGATTCCTTTAAACTATGTGTAGCAGCGCTCTTATGTTTGTATATAAAGCAGTGATTGTTACAACAGGATGGCGCATGTCACGACTTTCACCAGCCTTGGCCCTCGGCCCTCGGTGTCTAACCAGTTTCTCAGATTTCTAATCTATGTTTATAAGTTTGTAAGAAATTCCAAATTTTATTGTTTATATGTTTATAGCTAATTTTCTAATAAGGCTACAGTTTTTTTTGTATCTTTTTCTAATGTCCCAACACATCAGAAATTGTTTCTACTTCACACCAGAACTTAATTATTTTTCAGAATATTGTAGCAAATATTGTACGTTTACTTTAATTAAATTCTCTATGTTTATGCTGTTCTTATTCCTTTTGGCTGTTTGATTATGTCAGTATTAGAGTATGTGCAAAGCCGCTCTGTTTTTCGTAGACTTTTGTCGAGGTTGCTCACATGCTCATTGCTCAGGTTGCCGTTCTATGCTGGAGCAAGAGCACCGATCATACAAACTGTATCTATGCAAGTCATACTGTTAGTGAGTGCACTGTCTCACAACGCTGTTCAAAATGATCTCCACAGAAAAGATCCTCTCGCCGTGCCTCATTAAGCCCACGTTTCCACACTGGCCTACGCATTTAAACGAAACAAAACTGAAACTCAGAAGCACAAATATAATTTTTTTCTTTTCTTTCCTTCTTTCTGTTAAATCATGAGGCTGTATGAACATAATCTAGCAATCTTAATCTATTGTACTGTAAGTAAACAAAAGGACCATAAAATGTCAGCTTCAGCATCAGGCTTCGACCTGAGAGTTCCAATCACTGGACAGAGCGCTCCTGCTCCTAACCAGTGCCAAATATAAATTCCTGGGCTGGTGGCAGAGGCCCTATACTGGCATGGAGCGAGTGGGGTCAGTGAACTACAGACTGCAACAGTCAGGTAAGAGAAACAGTGCTGCACTCTATCATGCAAATTTATAGAGAACCATTACATTACATGAACCTTGTACAGTATATATTTTGTCATTTTTATTTTTATTTTGGTGCACCATTTGGTTTATTTTTTGTACAATACACATTTGGGTTTGGTTTATTGTTTGTTTGAGTGTCGTTCTTGTTCTTAGTTTTTATGCAACACCAGTGCTAAAGATAAAAGACCCATAATAGTGTAAACTCAATTATTTAATTGGATTAATTACAACAATCATTAATTACAACAATAATTAATTACAACGAGCCCTAGTATACTGCCATGCAATCCAAGCTGAAGTCACTTAATTATGGCATCATAGACGAGTCCACTAGCTCCTTATTCAGCCCCATTGTAGTGATGCCCAAGTCTAATTGTCACGGCATGCCCGGTCACGCACACATCTCAAATAAGGTCATGAACACCTGCACACTCCGGCTCCATGTTCCATCCCACTCCTTGCTTTTCACTGCCTCATTTCAGCTCTCCCAACACACCTGTTCTAAATCATAGATCATCACAGCTCCCTATTTAACACTCCTCCAGACAACAGTTCTCTGCCAGATTATTGTGTGCTATCCATGCCCAGTATTCCAGCGTTTCGTTCTGCCTTGACCTTTCGGATCTCGACCACGTTTTGTTTCCACGACCACGGCTCTGCCTCACGTTACGGATTTCCTGACCGTCCGGATTTACTGTTGCCGACATTTGGATTTGTTTTTCGACCACGAGTTTTGATTACGGACTTTCCTCGACTCACGACTACTGACCTCGGCCAGTTCTTCGTCCACGAGCTACTTCTCGCGAACTCCGCGCTTCCGCATTTCTGCCGCAGAGATCATTCAGAGAAACGGCAAGCGCTCACTCACCACTTCCGCATTCCCGACGCGGACATCATTCAGAGAAACAGCGAGCTCTCCTCTCGGCACTTCCGCATTCACGGATTTCATTGATTAAAAGCGCTGCACTCACTCTCTACAAACGCTCGTTCTGCACTTGGATCCTCCACTGCCACGCCCCCCGTGACACTAATGGGTTGATTAGAATTTGTAACGACTTCAGATGCCTAAACCAAGTTCAAGTCTGAGTTTAACTCATACCCGTTGCCTCAAGTGGATCACCTCATGTAGTCTTTGATTCCTCAAAGCTATCCTCTAAACTGCTCCACAGACTCCTCACCGAGTGACTTTCTCTGACTTGCACTTTTCTCCTCTTCTATTTTTAAATTAAAGAGATTTCATTTCTGATCCCTGTTGTCCCTCTGTTTATGTTTTGGTCTGCCTCACTAAATGTTTTTATAATGGGTTCGTCCCTTTGTGAATGGGTGGCACCACAGACACACAGAATAAATGGGGAAGGAAAGAGTTAAAAGGATGGAGGAAGGATAAAAGGGGAGGAATGAAGTGAAGGTGTGCACGTGCAGGGTTATCGGCAGTGCCCACCTGACATGCGGGCACATGGCTGGCAAATGGCGGCGTTGGGCAGAGTGGCAGACTGGAGTATACAGAAGTAGCACTCCTGCATGTTCCCATAACGGCGACCTCTCCCGCTGAACACGAGCCAAGCTCTCTCAGGGTGTGGCCACAGACGGGGGGCCACTGACTTCACACACCTGCAGAAGGGGGGGCCCATGTAGAGAACCTAAGGAGTGATCAAGGAGCAATAACAGATTTAAGTGCACGCCCATCACAGACGCACGCTGTGACAGTTTTACAATTACATTGGCACATAGGTATACCAAAGCCCTGATTTGCGAAAAACAAAAACTCACTCACTCACTCATTGTCTACACCACTTTATACCGTGTTCAGGATCGCGGAGAACCTGGAGCGTATCCCAGGAGTCTTAGGACATGAGATGGGGTACACCATGGACAGGATACCAATCCATCGCAAAGGTGTGCAAAGCATTTTCGGCATATCAACCAAGCGGGTGGCACATATTTCCGGTGGCCGATCAAAAATTCAAATGAGTTTAAATATTTTTTTTTTAAATTTTGTGCAAGATTTAGTGAAGCTTTAAGGAAAAAGAAAAGGGAGCCATATTTTACTTCATTTACATCTTTTCTAAATGTTGTTTTTATATGCAAAAATATTATTACATTGTTAGAAATTGGTAATATTGGTCATATGTTTTGGATAGCTGGAATTGATGATCTGCATTTACATTAGTTATTATGGGAAAATGATTTGCATAATGCGCCGCACAGAAAGTTCGCCTAGAACTTGCCTCTGGGACAGATTCAATTTGTATGTCAAGGTACCACTGTATTCTTGATTTCACAAAAAAACACAAGAATGACATATGTCTGTGTAACTATACAGTATAATTTATATTTACAGTATTGTGAATGAACTGTGGTTTATATTTGCACCAATTTTACTAATTGCATTGATGTTCAAAGGAAGATATATAATTCTTTTCTTCTTCCTCCCTGCAGTTGGGATTGTGTTGGGGAGAACTGAGGTGATATACACTTAGCCCTCTAACCCCCTCAGCCTTGATGTAGAGCTTATTTTTAAGCATACATTGTAGGACCTGACTCATGTGGCGCCTTTGTTGCTTTAAGAAGCAAGAGAAGATTAAGAAGTTGCCAAGGCACAACAAGCACATCTTCTTAAGGGAAACAAACACACACACACACACACACACACACACACACACACACACAGAAAGTCTCTGAGGATGTCATTAATAAGTGCCTGGATGTCCGCCGGTGCATTGGTTAAACCAAATGGGACCACCAGGTATTTATAATGGCCAGTTGGATGTTGAAGATGGTTTTCCGCTCATCCACTGGGAGGAGGAAGGGCAGATGATTCTGGGTGAAAGTGACTCTCACTGGGCAAGAGAGGGAGTAAAGTCACCACTTGGATGGAGTGTGTGCCAGGGAGGAGATAAATGGCACAGTCATATTGGCAAGGAAAAGATAAAAAGATGTCATTGCTGAACATCTGGCGGAGATCGTGGGAACCTTAGATAAGCTGCGGATCTCATGCTGTGAGACAGGTAAGGTCTGTCCTGATGAGGCAGAATGAAGACATGAGGAAAGGCCGGTAGAACTCCAGGAGAAGATCAAATTCTGACTCCAGAGTCTATGAGGGCATGTGTAGTGTGGGGCTGATTGGCGTGGATCAGGGTCACCGGAAAACATGAGTGCAGGTCTTCTGCCTTCTAACCTTTTAATAGACAAATCTGTAGGACATTTCCAGTCTGACCACAGGAAAAGCGTGCACCATCTTCCTTTTGACGGTGATGTCATTTACACAAAATGTGTGTGCGGTTGACCTGCATAGGCTCTGGGGGAAACTTAGGAGGGGACAGGACAGACACGGGTGTTGTTCATTTTGTCGGGTCCAGTTTTGGCTATCGATACCTGTCGCCAGATGCTCTCAACCTGCCAGCTCTTCCATGACTGGGTCCATGAAAAAATGTATCAAAGAGTGCCTCAACATTCCAACCACAAAAGGGAGCCAGAGTCTCTAAATTGATGGCGTAGTTGGAGACAGATTGAGATCCCTGGCGTAGCTTGAGTATCTGGCCCGCTGCCTGGTAGAAGATCAGAAACCCTTTTCATTTCGACTGTGAAAGTCTTGTAAGCAGAGCAGCAGGGAAAGGAGGTGACTGATGATATGTGCAGGGCAGGAGGTTATCTGTACAGTGAGAGCAATTTAAGTGATGGTGTGAAGGGTGTTAGTGATTTGCAGGATGTCCTGCTGGTGAGTACCCAGGAGAGCCTCCTGTTTCTCTATAGCCACGCTCTGCTGTGCAGCACTTCCTGGCTCCATGGCTGGCCAGTTTATACTGTCTCGGAAAGCATGATGGTGAAGGATCCAAGTGCATGGAGTACATTGCACACAAGCACTTGATGTTTGCAGTAGCTGATGTTTATGGAATAAAATCACTGTTGAAAATAATCGTGCGTAAAAAAAAGATTTGTGTGTAATTCTGTGTTTTGTCCGAGTTGGATTCCGAAATCTATGGCCACAACTCTGAAATATACGACTCTGACAGCTTACAGACACAAAACTTGTTTTTACAACTCCTCTGTTACACGAACAGATTGAGAAATTACGCCCATGAATGTAGTGTGTTAGACCACTGTCAAAAATACATCAAGGCCACATGCACAGGCATTAATATCCGAGGGAAGAAGAAGCGATTCGGCCACTGTTTTAAACCACCGTTGCCAAAATGGCATATCAGCAGCCAAGCGCTCTCTCATCGTCTCAGGTACGTTTATTTTTCACAGATTCGTACATGTTTAAGAGAAGTAAAATTACAGAGATGTTTTTACTATAGCAGGTAAGATTTTAGGAGTTCAAAACGGTGGCAGGGCGCATGCGCCGAATCGATTCCTCCTCCTTCGGATATTAATGCCTGTGCATGTGGCCTTGATGACATATTTTTGACAGTGTTTTAACACACTACATTCAATTTCTCAATTCGTCCGTGTAACATAGGAGTTGTAAAAACAAATTTTTGTGTCTGTAAACGGTCAGAGTCGTATATTTCAGAGTTGTACTGTAACAAACACACAAAAGATCGTATCTGTAAGCTGTCGTGGCCGTAGATTTTGGAATCCAACTCGGACAAAACACAGAATTACACACAAATCTTTTTTTTTACGCACGATTATTTTTGACAGTGATTTTATTCCACAGTGTTTAGAGTGAGAGTGTGGTGTTTCCAGTCAATGAGCTCTGCAGCGAGAATGTAGAAGTGCCTAGCCAGCGTGTGTAGATTGCAAGCAATGTGTTTCCAGTCAATGAGCTCCGTAGCGACAGGCTGTTTAATCCGTGAAAAATATTCACAGTGATGGAACAAGCAAAGGTAAAAACTGGAGAGTCAAAAAAGTCTATAACCAAAGCTTGTGGTCGAAAGACAATCGCAAAGGTTGGCAGCAGTGAATCCTAGAAGAGAGTAAATCTGTGGCGTGAAACAAAGGAAGATTTGGTAAAATAAAGTGTGGTCAAGATCCAGATGGTCAAAGCAGAAAAGAACGCTGCAATACTGGGCATGTAGATTGTTATCTAAGTGCACATTAAACAGGAAACTGTGATGAGAAATTGGCAACAGTTAAGTTTGAGCGATGAGTGAGGCAGCAAAAGACAAGGAGTGGAATGGAACATGGAACGAGAGGGCTCAAGTCATGATGGCTTTGCCTGAGATGTGGGTGTTACCTGGCGTGCCATGACATTAGGAGCTAATGGCACAATGCAATGTTTTGAGTATGCTAATATGGTGAAATGGCTTTAGCAAGATTTTAGCTCCAGCTATTATACCTCCATGTCCTGTAGTTATTAAGTCAAGATTAAGTTCAGCCTTTGTTCACCCCACAAACATTAATGCATAGTCTTCACATATCCCAGCTTTTTGTTAGTAGGCTAGTACAGGGTCAGCCATTATACAGCACCCCTGGAGCTAATGGGGTTAAGGACCTCAACTGCTCAAGGGCCCAACTGCGGCAACCTAGCAGAGCTGGGGCTCGAACCACCGCCTTACCAATCAATAACTCACACTGGAGCACTCTCATGTCACGACTAATGCAAACTAACAGAGCATGTAACAGATAAGATACTCTGTTCTTTTCAATCTGCATTATAACAAATTTTGTCACCAATATTATTTCCACTCCATCATTTTCTTACAACTGGTTTTGAACTGGGTCGGACAAAATTCTAACCACAAGACGACAAGAAACTGCTATATAAAGGAAGAGGTTTTTCAGTCAGAGTTATCTCCTTCTGGATTAATGTTTGAGAAGGGGATTGAAGTACTCTGTGGTTGTTTTTCTATAATAATTCTTTAGATAACATTGATTCAGTAGAGAACACAGCGCTACACACTCTGTAAACAGATGAGCTGGCGTTTGATTATTGGTGGTTTATTGGTGGTTATTTTTGATCTCAGACATTTCTGACTTATTTTATTTAATGTTGTATAATAATAAGTTCTTCAGTCTGACTCAAGGGCAGCAAAATGTTCCACTTTAAAGTGTAATACACTTTAATCTTTTAATCTTCTGCACCTGCTCTCCTCCGTCACACTGGCTTCACACAATTCACAACGAGTGATACATTTCATATTTTAGTTAAAATGTCATGCTTTGTTATAATCTTCTGTTTTTACAGTAATCGGGGAAATCTGCACTCCAGACGGAGCAGACGGACCAACCTTCTCTCCCCACAAGCATCAGTGACATCAGGAAGCTCATGACCTTGTCGCCGGGTCACTGGTTTTCCTTCCTTGGACGACTTTTGATAGGTCATGACCCCTGTACACCAGGACTCATCTCACAAGGGCCCCTGTTTTGGAGTTGCTCTGATCCAGTCATCTAGACATCACAGTCTAGCGTGTGTTATAATCACTCAGATCCTCTCACTTGAACATCTTTCCTTCTTCCAACACATCCATTTCCAGAACTGACTCTTCACTTTCTGCCTGATATACAGACGTGGACAAAATTGTTGGTACCCTTCGGTCAATGAAAGAAAAACTCACAATGGTCACAGAAATAACTTTAATCTGACAAAAGTAATAATAAATAAGAATTCTATGAATGTTAACCAGTGAAAGTCAGACATTGCTTTTCAACCATGCTTCAACGGGATTATAAAAAAAAATTAACTCATGGAACAGGCCTGGACAAAAATGATGGTACCCCTAACTTAATAGTTTGTTGCACAACCTTTTGAGGCAATCACTGCAATCAAACGATTCCTGTAACTGTCAATGAGACTTCTGCACCTCTCTGCAGGTATTTTGGCCCACTCCTCATGAGCAAGCTGCTCCAGTTGTTTCCGGTATGAAGGATGCCTTTTCGAGACAGCATGTTTCAGCTCCTTCCAAAGATGCTCAATAGGATTGAGGTCAGGGCTCATAGAAGGCCACTTTAGAATAGTCCAATGTTTTCCTCTTAGCCATTCTTGGGTGTTTTTAGCTGTGTGTTTTGGGTCATTGTCCTGTTGCAAGACCCATGACCTGCGACTGAGACCCAGCTTTCTGACACTGGCCAGCACATTTCTCTCTAGAATCCCTTGATAGTCTTGAGATTTCATTGTACCCTGCACAGATTCAAGACACCCTGTGCCAGATGCAGCAAAGCAGCCCCAGAACATAACAGAGCCTCCTCCATGTTTCACAGTAGGGACAGTGTTCTTTTCTTGATATGCTTCATTTTTCCATCTGTGAACATAGAGCTGATGTGCCTTGGCAAAAAGTTCTATTTTTGTCTCATCTGTCCATAGGATATTCTCCCAGAAGCTTTGTGGCTTGTCAACATGTAGTTTGGCATATTACAGTCTGGCTTTTTTATGATTTGTTTTCAACAATGGTGTCCTCCTTGGTCGTCTCCCATGTAGTCCACTTTGGCTCAAACAACGACGGATGGTGCGATCTGACACTGATGTTCCTTGAGCATGAAGTTCACCTTGGATCTCTTTAGAAGTCTTTCTGGGCTCTTTTGTTACCATTCGGATTATCCGTCTCTTTGATTTGTCATCAATTTTCCTCCTGCGGCCACGTCCAGGGAGGTTGGCTACAGTCCCATGGATCTTAAATTTCTGAATATTATGTGCAACTGTAGTCACAGGAACATCTAGCTGCTTGGAAATGGTCTTATAGCCTTTACCTTTAACATGCTTGTCTATAATTTTCTTTCGAATCTCCTGAGACAACTCTTTCCTTCGCTTCCTCTGGTCCATGTTGAGTGTGGTACATACCATGTCACCAAACAACACAGTGACTACCTGGAGCCCTATATATAGGCCCACTGACTGATTACAAGATTGTAGACACCTGTGATGCTAATTAGTGGACACACCTTGAATTAACATGTCCCTTTGGTCACATTATTTTCAGTATTTTCTAGGGGTACCATCATTTTTGTCCAGGCCTGTTCCATAAGTTTATTTTTGTAAATAATTCTGTTGAAGCATGGTTGAAAAGCAATGTCTGACTTTCATTGGTTAACATTCATAGAATTTTTTTAAATTATTACTTTTGTCAGATTAAAGTTATTTATGTGACCATTGTGAGTTTTTCTTTCATTGACCGAAGGGTACCAACAATTTTGTCCATGTGTGTATCTCACTCTCTTACCGGTGGTTCTGTAATGATAGCACCAGTGTTAATCACTTCACCAGTCAGTGGGCTTAATGTGACTGATGATTAGTGTGTAGTGTATTTAGTGAATGTAACCAGTGTATATAGTTATAGTGGGTGAGTAGTATGTAGTGTGTGTGTTTGTGTGTGTACTAGAGAGAGGGAGAGGGGCGGGGCTGAGCTGTATATAAGTTTGGCTCAGTGACGCCCTATTACACTTTCCAGTGCTCACTCTTGAGTCATCATGGCAACCAGTATGCTCGGACTTCTAGGAGTTTTTTTGTTAATTTTGGGGACAAACACATCTCCTAATCTGCCTCTTTTAAATGTGAAAAAGGTAAAAAAAAAATTTTTTATTAATTTTTATTTAATTAATAATAACAATACTTATTTAAAATAAATAATAACGCTGAAGAAAAACTACAACAGGCAGCACCATTCAATTTCTTGCTTTCAAGATTTGGAATAATCATCAGACACACCTGTCTATTATCAGTATTGAGCTATTTAAAAGATTCTGCTTCACAATTTCCGATTTTATTTTATTTGTGTAGTGCTTTTCACAACAGTCATTCTCGCAAAGCAGCTTGACAGAATGAAAATAAAATTATGGAAGTTTGTATGAAATGTGAGAAAGTGTGTATGAATCAGATTGATCAGGGCGATGGTGCTGAGGGTAAAACTCCCTGAGATGGTAGTAAGAAGAAACATTGAGAGGAACCGGACTCACCAGGGAACCCATCCTCATCTGGGTGATAATGGATAGCAGGGATTGATCTGCACTCATACTGTGTGTTAGGAAGCTGGAAGTTCAGTATAACAGGAGACGTGTTAAAGTTCATATGGAGTCCAGTTATGAGATCCTGTTTGCACCTTGCCTAAGCCTTTGTATGTTTTAGACCTTGAGGTTACCTGTTGTATAAATTTATTTTTATTTTTCCACTTTTTGCCCTTAGATGGCAGGAAAGTGGTATATGTTAGGTACAGCCTTTGGTGCAGGATGGATAGAAACTCCAACACTGATGGAGATGGTTTCTAACCACTATCTGAAACCCGTCGCTAAGGGAGACCTGGAAGTGCACAGCCTACATATGACGTGAATGACAGAAAAACCACACAGTGAAAACACATTAAACACAGAGGCTTTGAATATAAGTCTGTGTGCGTATGTGTGTGTGTGTGTGTGTGATATCTAATTTGATATCTAAAAATATCTAATTTGTTTGAGATAACCAAAACTCCAGGAATATTTAGCTTCAGTGGCTTGGGTAAGTCTGAAACACACAGCAGACTTTATGAAGGTGTACATGACTGTGATCAAAGAGTTATAAATGATGTACATAAATTATCAAGCATTAATAAGCACAGTAACATGTTGAAATGCATTGTTAAGTGCACTAATATACCAACCTGATAAACACTGGCCGCAGACCAAACATGAATTCTGTTTTATACATATAGTCTATTGATTGTAACGTTGGTATGACGGGCGTTCACAGACGCTATGCTCACTACATGTTCCGTCATAGTACCTCTGTGTCTTTGTTGGAGTCCTGTAAGTTGCATCACTCCACTCTCACTCATCCTCTACTCACTCCCTGTATACTCCCCGCTCCTTTAAAGCCGACTTTCCTCTGCTTCTCTGCTCTCTCTCCTTCGAGCTTGCTCCCATAAACAGCCTCTCCTGCGTAGATTTCCTGCACAAGAGCAGTATATGCTCAACTGTCTAACCTTCACTGCAAACCTCACCAGTCCAGTTGGGTGTTCACTCCTTAAGGTTGCTGTGTCGAATTCTTGTCTGCTAATTAATGCTTTCTCTCTTTAAACCCCCCCGATCCCCCCTCTCCTTATCACATCTACTTTGTCCTGTATTTTCTAGCTAGGTCAGTTGTCTTGTCAACATGTTTGTTAACAGTAATAATTTCATTACTGTTCAGTGACATGTAATAAAGTACACAAATGTGGTATAAAGCAATGTTAAATACATTAATATGTTATAAGGCATTATTAAGTGCAATAACATGTTATAAGGCATTGCTAATCACAGTGGTGTACTATAAAGCATTATTAAGCACAGTACTATGTCACATTGCTGTGTTTCTCCCTCAGACAACAAGGCATCGATTGAAGTCAGTGTTTTGGAAGTGAACTACGGGGAGTACTTTATCTCCCAGCACAAAAAGACCATGAATGGAAATGTTACCTTCAGCCTCAGGCTCTTCGGTCAGTCACCAGCTATTTATGCGGATATTATTGCTTTATTTTAACGACATTATACTCGTACTGAAATAGGGCTAGATTGTTAACATGTGGGGATGCACTGATATGATAATTTATAATTTAATAAGTGTTTAATTTTTTTTTTTTTTACAAAAAATTGTATTTGACTTGCATTTGTGTGTATGTGTGTGTGTGTGTGTGTGTGTGTGTGAGACAGCCCGTAAGCCTGTGGCGAGTCTGGAAATTAAGAATAAGCTCAATCAGGTTGCTCTGAAGCAGAAGCTCATCCCAGAGAAAATCATCTTCCTCCCTTACCTGGGTACGACACTGTAGTGAACACAACGACACACACACTAATTTAGTGAATTTATGATGATCCACATCTATTGTTGTAGTCAATGGAGCCAAGATTTTGATGAACTCTGATTTTTTTAGGTGAATGCAAGTGAAGAACTGAACCTGACCTCTGACCCCTACAGAAATCATCACTATGCACACACATAAATTACACTCGACCACCTGATCAGGGTTTCAGCTTCTGTTCCCTGCAGCTGGAGTTTAAATGTGTCGACTAATCTACCGCTTCAAGCAATAAAAACGTGATTTACTGGTTGTTTCTGGTCCTTATTATTGAAATCATTCTGTTACTCTACAGAAATGTGTGTACTCAACCAAAATAATACATTTACCGTTCGGTCTCCCACAGCGACAGCATTCAGGGGTGTGTGTTTGCTGGCTTTAATGCTAAGTGGCGCTATAACTATAAACTTAGTCCATTCTCTCAAGGATTAATGAGCCGCAGCTCGATGACAGCTACATGTGATAGTGTCACGAACTGGTATGACAGGCAGTTCGGGCGGGTGTTATTGCCGTGGGCAGAAAAGGCAAGCATAAGCGCAGACGGGTTGTTTTTAAACATAAATGTCTTTAATTAACAAAAAGGAACCAACAAAACATACTTGGACTCGGAACAGAACACACACATACACAGTCTCGTTTAGCCTTCCACATAAATAACAACATTTTCAGACCTTTGTGAGCATTTCAGACCGTTGCAAGCATTTCAGACCATAAAGCATTTCAGAAGGCTTAGGACTGACACGAAGGCTTAGGACTGACACGAGACGGGGAGGCTAGAGGCGGCACGGGACGGGGAGGCTAGAGGCGGGACGGGACGGGGAGGCTAGAGGTGGGACGGGGAGGCTAGAGGCGGCACGGGACGGGGAGGCTAGAGGCTGCACACTGGAAGCTTAGGGGAGCACACTGGAAGCTTAGGGGAGCACACAGGAAACACAGGGGAGCACACTGGAAACACAGGGGAGCACACTGGAAACACAGGGGAGCACACTGGAGGGATGGGAAATAATCAAAGAACACAGCACTCAGTACACACACAGAATCCACAAAATAAACCAAAGAAACACACTTACACAATACTCAAAGCACAAAACCAAACAGAGCCCAAGTAAAGTAACATGAGTAAAATAAAACATAACCAGAACAGAACCAAACCAAAAGACATGCCCACTGACAGGATTAATGCTCGACCCAGTTTCCCAGAACATCCAGCTATTTATAACAATACTAATGAGCCACCTCGGTACAGGTGAGCTCCAGCGTCACCTGACCGAGGTGCCTTCTGGGAAACTGAGTCGGCTAACAAAGAACTACAAAACAAAGACAAACATGTGCGCACAGTGACCTCTGGTGGTAGTCCCTTACAGATAGCAGATAAATTCAAGTGAAACGTTTTAATTAGACAAATTCATGATCACATTAGTAAAATTACAATACAAATTAAAAATGTAAATTAAATATAGGCATAAATATAGGCCTTATTTGCATCGAATTTAAGCAAAGTAAACATTAACACAGTGAGCCTTTAGATTTTATCATGTGTAACAACAGAATAGCCAGAAGACAGACTTGTCTGGAAAAAGTGGGTGTGCCACAGTTATTGTCAGATTAATATGCAAAAAAACTACAGAAGCTACATGAGTTCATTTTTTTTATAATTCCGTTGAAGCATGGTTGAAAAGCAATGTCTGACTTTCATTGGTTAACATTCATAGAATTCTTATTTATTATTACTTTTGTCAGATTAAAATTATTTCTGTGACCATTGTGAGTTTTTCTTTCATTGCCCGAAGGGTACCAACAATTTTGTCCACGTGTGTATAAAACAAACATCTTTCCATCTCTTATGTGTACAGAGCTCTGACTCAAGCAATATAATTTTCACTCTGAATAAGATACTGAATTAAAGATCGAGTAGGGTGTTATTGTTGTTTGTGGTTTTATCTCTCTCTAACAATTCTTTGGATAAAATTTCTGAACTAGAGAACACAGCACTATGTACCCTGTCAGGTGAAGAGCGTAAACCAGAAAAGCAGGCTTGTGGTTATTGGTAAGTTTCAGATTGTTTCTGATCTCATAAATAATTTTCTTTAGAAAACTTATCATCCCTGTGCATTCTTCTCTCTGACTGTGACCTATTTTTATTAAGTAACAAATAATTTTTTGTGTGTGTCCTTCAGTCAGATTTAAGGGCAGCAAGTCAAGTCAAGTAGGCTTTTATTGTCATTTCAGCCACAGTTCAGTACACGATGAAACGAAATGTTCCTCCAGAACCAAGGTGCTACATGCATGCAACATAAATTAACAGAAACTAACTGTAGCTAACTAGGACACCTAGCTGACTAGCTAAGACAAACCAAATTTACACCATAAATTATAATAAAAATATTCTCTACAAGTACTATACACACACGTCATTACTATATACATTTTCTGATATACTGTGAGCAAAGTGTTCCTGTTTAAATAGTCAAGTCAAGTCAAGTCAATTTTATTTATATAGCGCTTTTAACAATTGACATTGTCGCAAAGCAGCTTTACACAATAAAAAGAAGTAAGTTTTTATGCAATGTATATGAATCAAAATGACAAGATTGTCCCCGATGAGCAAGCCGAGGGCGACGGTGGCAAGGAAAAACTCCCTGAGATGGTAATAGGAAGAAACCTTGAGAGGAACCAGACTCAACAGGGAACCCATCCTCATCTGGGTGATAACGGATAGCAGGAATTGCTCAGCATAATAATGTGTAAGACTGGAAGTTCAGTATAACAGGAGATGTTTTAAAAATAAAAATGAGTCCAGTTTGTTCCCGGAGGCTCAGGTAGACTGTAGGGGATTCCGGTCCTGAGTTAAAATAAACTTTTACCTTTTAATATCTGCACCTGCTCTCCTCCGTCACACTGGCTGACAGTTCACAACGAACGATACATTTCATATTTTAGTTAAAATGTAGAAGTTAGTGATAATCTTTTGTTTTTGAAATAATGTGTGAAAATTTTAAAATGGTCTTTTTTTTTAATATAGACTGATCATTAAAAACATATTTAGTTTTCTGAACTTAACACGGGGCAAAATTAAACAGGCACAACTGATATTTGATTGAATGTCCCTTAACAGGTTTACCCATTACCAGATGTTTTTGGTTGCCATCAACAAGCTTCAACAAGCTGTTAAGATATTTGAGTGCACGTATTAGCAAAAATGAGAGTTTAATTAAATTGGTTCGTTCCCTGGCATTGACTTTTAAGCATGCTCTGCAATTTTTCTGAACGGGTCAAGGCTCAAAAAGTGAGACTGCTGAAGGTCTCACCTTTACTCCTTCAAACAGTTTGTCAATCTGTGGGAATAGTTTAAGAATTCATGGGAATGGATTATTAAACTGATGGCACAAATAGCAAAAACCTTTTTTTTCTCCCCAAGGTGATTATTATATACCTAATAATAATAATAATGATAATATTATGAAACGGGTTACAGTGTGGTATATAGTATTTCAGTGGTTCATATAGGAGGATGTAGTACCAGTTATTTGGAAAATGTCTATCCATGCCAGAGCGCTCTTTATTGAACTTTCATCTGCCTTTTCATTCATGTGTCTATTACAACCCGCTCGTTTAGGGTTGCAACATAAAAGAGGAGTCATTCCAAAACGTATAATCAATGCAAATTATTTATTTAATTATACGGATACAACGATCAAAATAATAAACATAAGTCTAGGGATAAATAAAAATATACATATAATCACAACCAAAACATAAACTACATGTTATAGGAAATGCCAATCAGGATCAGCCACACTCTTCCCAGTAGGGTCTGGAGAGACTTCAGGGTCGTCACAGTGTCCAAACATGTTACTGACAAAGACAACCACTTTTATGGTCAGTCCATATCAGATTTATCAGTACAGTCTCTTCTTAACTAACAGAATGCAAAATGTAAAAGTAAACAAACATTAATTTAATTGTACGTTAACAATAACCTTTGCTAAAATAAGTTTAAATGGGGTTTCTGTCTAACAGTAAGATTTAATAATAATAAAAGTACATTTAAGTCCCATATTCCTGCTCTAGGATTGGCTTGTATTTCCCTTAAAAAAAAAAAATTGCAGTTTCTGGGGATACTGCAGTTTTTGTGAAGTACAATGCAGTACAATGCAGTACAATGCAGTACAGTGCAGTTGCAGTGCAGTTGGAGTGCAGTACAATGCAGTTGTATTGAAATATGGTTCTGTAACATTGTCCATTGTTAGGTTTTAAATGAAGAAGAAGTGTGTCCGAGCTAAGTTTTAAGCTAGAGAAGAAGAGTTTTAGCTTGTTGTGACCACTGCACCTTGATACACTTACCGGCCCGTGCCCGATCGACCGGGAGAGACAAACACACACACACACACACACACACACACACACACACACACACACACACACACACACACACACACACACACACACAGGCATGATGTCTGAAGATCTCTGTTTATTCTCAGCCAGGAGAGCACATTTAAACGGTGCTACGTCCTGAACATCAAAAGAACCAGTCACATGTCAGTCATAGAGGGACCCGGTGACAGACAAGAGAGAGGAAATACATTTACATTCTCCTGATTAAACAAAAGGGTTCTAGCATACAAGAGCCATTTGGATGTCTACTCGTCTGGGTACAGGATATAGAAGGTGTTACCACAGAAGGCATAAGGAAGCACAGTGAGGGGTCTGTTCTCAGGGCACATGAATCGGAACTGATTAGATTACAATGTCTTACAATATTATAAAACATTACACACTGTAAAACTAAAACATGCTTAAATATGCACCATATGTAGGATTTGTCCCCACCAACCAATAAGACTGCAAAATCACATCTAATCCTCATGACAGAATTTGAACTATAGAGCGTGTGATGCAGTCCCGTAGCGCACGCATGCGTGGTACGGCTCTCGTGCATTTAGAGATGCGCGCGCTGATCGAAACGACAGCTCATAAACGCTGAAACAGAGACATTAACGGTTTATGTATGTCATCATTGAGAAACTCAGACAGGATAGAGTACTATAACGCTCTTGTAGACTTTATTATTGATAAAAACAGTACACATTCGCGACATATCAGAATTAAATCATGATGACATTTCAAAGTTCAGCCAAGAACTTTGGCTGGACATCACTCTGTGGAACAAAGGTGTGGTTGTATTTTACTTGATAAAATATTGCAGGATTATCTAAAATCTCACACAGTCTACCAATGGTCCACTTTCTTTTTATGAATCCAATGGTGCTCATTTGGACAACAAAACACTTCTCTGAGTTTTCTTCTTGATTGTCACGAACTAACCGGAGATGAATCAGAAGACTAGCAGTTAGCCCTGTAGCGTGGATGGTAAACCCAAACGCGGAAGTAGCGCGAGCAGACAGGATAACCACGCTGGTTATTATTAGAACTCCCCCGAAGCGAGAGCAAGAGTTTACACAAATAAACCCGCATTCTAAATACACACACCCAATCGGAAGCGATAACCCAAGAAAGTGAGTACTCACGTTTAGACGAGCGAGGCGTCGCGATAGCATGGGCAAAACTCAATGACTGAGCAATGTGATGCGCCATCTTGTTTTCTTTTATGTTTCCTGAAACACGACCGTATTACTTCCGGGTCCTAGTGCCGGTCGTGTTACGAGTGTGCATGACAGTACCCCCCTGTCCAGGACCGACTCTCGACGGTCCTGGGGTGGAGGATACCCGATGACGGTAGTCCCGGATGAGTTTGGGGTCTAGGACGAACCGAGCCGGAATCCAAGATCGCTCCTCGGGACTGTAACCTTCCCAATCCACCAGGTACTGGAGCCCTCTGCCCCGAGGACGTGAGTCAAGGATCCGGCGAAGGGTGTAGGCGGGACCACCCTCAATGATACGGGGAGGAGGAGCAGGGTGGGTGGGGGGAACCATTGGTGAAGTGATGAAGGGTTTGAGCTGGGAGGTGTGGAATACCGGATGGATCCGGAGCGCCGCAGGCAGCTGGAGCCGGTAGGTGACAGGGTTAATCCGGAGGTTGATGTGGTATGGTCCGATGAATCTTGGTGACAACTTTCTTGATTCAGTCTGCAGGTGTAGGTTTTTTGTTGATAGCCATACCTTATCACCTACTTGGTACATTCGTCCCGGTGGGTGTCGACGGCGATGTTGTAGAGTGTAGCGGCGGTTAGCCTGTTGAATGGCGTCGTTTGCTTGTCTCCATAGCCGTCAACACCGGCGAACCAACTGTTGGGCCGACGGTACTTCCACCTCCGGTTCTTGATGGTCGAACATCGAAGGTTGGAAGCCGTAGCATACCTCAAATGGGCTTAGGTTGGTGGCAGAAGACGTGTGGAGGTTGTGAGACAGCTCAGCCCAAATGAGGTAGCGGGCCCAGGAGCACTGGCGATCAGCAATGAAGCATCTCAGGTAGCGCTCCAGTTGTTGGTTGGTTCGCTCTGTCTGACCGTTAGTCTGTGGATGGTAACCGGAGGACAGATTGCAGGTGGAATTGATCAGACGGCAGAAGGCCTTCCAGAACCGAGACGTGAACTGGGGCCCCCTGTCCGAGACGATGTCGTTTGGGAACCCATGCAGGCGGACTACGTGCTCTAATATCAGCTCGGCTGTCCTTTTAGGTGACGGGAGACCGGAGAGGGCCACCAGGTGAACAGCTTTGGAGAAACGGTCGACGATGGTGAGGATGGTGTCTCTTCCTTCGGAAACCGGCAGGCCCGTGATGAAGTCAACAGCAATGTGTGTCCAGGGTCGGCGGGGAACCAGGAGTGGTTGAAGTTCCCCTGGCGATGGTCGGTTGCTGTCCTTGGACCTGGCACACACTGGGCATGCCTGGACGAACTCGTCTACGTCCTTCCTCATATTGGGCCACCAGAAGGCACGTTGGACGAAAAGTAGGGTGCGTCGCTTTCCGGGGTGTCCAGAAAGTGGGGAGGAGTGTCCCCACTGGAGTACTTCGGCCCTGATGGCGTTGGGTACATAGAGTCGGCCAGGCGGCACACCTACCGGTTCGGTCTCCGTAGCTTGTGCCTGGCGGACCCTCGTTTCCAGGTTCCAACTGAGCGGTGCGAGGATCTTGGTGGGTGGCAGGACAGGCGCAGGGTCCGCCTGGGGGGCGTCTTCCTCGTGCTGTCGGGAGAGGGCGTCGGCTTTGGTGTTCTTGGACCCCGGGCGGTATGACAGGTGGAAATTATAGTTCTCAAAAAACAGTGCCCACCGCGTCTGTCTGGGGTTGAGTTGTTTTAAGGTGCGGATAGTGATGAGGTTTTGATGGTCGGTCCAGACGATGAACGGCTCTCTGGCGCCCTGGAGCCAGTGTCGCCATTCCTCCAAGGCCCACTTTATGGCCAGCAGCTCGCGGTCCCCTACTCCGTATCGCTGCTGAGTGGCGTCAAATTTCTTGGAGAAAAAACTGCAGGGGTGCAGTTTTTGGTCTGGACCTCGCTGGGAGAGAACAGCCCCGGCGCCCACATCCAAAGCGTCCACCTCCACAACGAATGGTTTGACAGCATCCGGGTGAAGGACGATGGGAGCAGTGGTGAAGCGGCGACAGAGCTCATGGAAGGCAGAGACGGCAGTTGAGGTGAGGTTTAAGGGGTGAGATGATGGGCAGGTCAGAGCGGTTAGTGGAGCTGAAAACGGTACTGTAGTCCCGGATAAAGCGGCGATAGAAATTGGCAAACCCGAGAAATCGCTGGAGTTGTTTAAGAGTCTTGGGTAGGGGCCAATGACTCACAACTTCAGTTTCTGCGGGTCCATGGCCACACCCTGGAGTGAGATGACAAAACCCAGGAACGTGGTGGAGCGCTCGTGAAAAGCGCACTTCTCCAGCTTACAGTACAGCTGGTGGGCGAGCAATCTCTTTAGATCCGCTCTGACGTGCTGGATATTTTCGTTGACGGTTCGGGAGTAGATGAGGATGTCGTCGAGGTAGACGAACACCCAGCGGCCTAACATGTCTCTGAGAACGTCATTGATGAATTGCTGAAAAGCGGCAGGTGCGTTGCAGAGAACAAAGGGGATGACCAGACTCTCGTAGTGTCCTGTAGGGGTGATGAAGGCCGTTTTCCACTCATCGCCCTCTCTGACGGGCACCAAGTTGTAGGCGCTCCGGAGGTCCAACTTAGTGAAGATGGCGGCACCAGAGAGGGCGTCCAGGGCAGAGTTGGTAAGAGGCAGCGGGTGTCGGTTTTTTATGGTGATGTTATTGAGCCCCCGGTAACGACACAGGGACGTAGACTACCATCGCGTTTTTTCACGAAGAAGAACCCCGCGGCGGCAGGTGAGGAGGAGGGCCGGATGGTACCATGGCGAAGTCCCCTGGAAACATACTCCTCCATCGCCTGCATCTCGGTGTTGGATAGTGAATAGAGGTGGCCGCGGGGTGGCGTGGCGCCTGTCTGAAGATCAATTGCCAGGTCGTATGGACGATGAGGAGGTAGGTGGGTAGCGCTTCTCTTACAGAAGACTTCAGCCAGGTCCCGGTAGTCTAGCGGGATGTTGTCTGTGTCGACATCGGGGGCCTCAGACTCCCTAGAGCACGTCCCAGCCTCGGCCCGTAGGCAGAGCTCGGTGCAGGTCGGCCCCCCACTGTAGAATCCGATTTTGGGTCCATGATATGAGTGGGTCATGATGCAGCAGCCAAGGGTGTCCGAGGATGATGGGTGGTGATGAAATGGTGGTGGTGTAAAACTAAATCTGTTCCTGATGCTGGTTGATGATGAGGGTGATTGGCTGAGTTTGAAAGGAGATGGGGCTGGAGGAAAGGGGCCGACCGTCGACTGATGTAATGGTTACCGTATGAAGAGTCAATGAAGTTACCTGCTGCCCCGGAGTCGACGAACGCGGTACTTCCGACCCGGTTGTGGCCAAACTGGAGGTGAGCTACTCTCATTTCTCACTGGGGCTGCGCGTTTCCCGGCCGCAGAGGACAGACGGCTCGATGGTGTGCAGCGGATCCACAATACGCGCAGGGACCCCCTCTAAAACGGCGTTCCCGTTCTGCATCGGTTAAGGAGGCGCGCCCTAATTGCATGGGTTCCCCGGCTCCTGTGTCAACCACGGCGGGAGGTGGAGTACCGACGGTTCTGGTGGGTGCTGCAGTGAATGAGGAGTGGACTTCTGGAACTGGAGCGTGGGAGACAAAGGGTGTGGTACGAGGTAGTGCTGTCGTGATGGGTGGCAGGGTACGGGGAGCTGGCTTGGGGCGAGCGAGCAGACGTTGGTCGACCCGGAGGGCGAGTTGGATTAAGCCCTCCAAGGTCGCTGGGAGCTTTCGTCCGGCAAGCTCGTCTTTTATACGCGAAACCAGTCCCTCGTAGTAGGCCGTCCGGAGGGCGGAGTCTCCCCAGTCGGTCTGCACGGCGAGAGTGCGAAAACTCCGCGGTGTAGCGGCTCACAGACGACCCTCCCTGCCGTAGATGATATAGCTTAGAGTCGGTCTCCACCTCAGCAGCTGGATGCTCAAAGGTGAGTTTAAGCTGACGGGTGAATTCTGTGTAGGAGTAGGCGACGTCTGAATCTGAACGAAGAACCGCCGTGGCCCACTCATCTGCCTGCCCGGATAGCAACGAGACGAGAAGAGCAATGCGCAGTTGGTCTGTGGAGTATCTGGTGGAATTAAACTCAAACACAAGATCCAATGCAGTTAAAAAAACACTGCACTTCCCATCCGTGCCATCCCATTTGTCCGGTAAAGCTAGAAAAACATCAGAAGGTGGGGAGGGGGTTGGCGGCGCAGCAGCCGCTGCGATGTGCATGGCAACAGCCGGCTGAGTGGCCGCCCCGCGGAGGGTCGCATTCTCCTGTTGCAGCTCCGCCACCTCGCGGCGCAAGACCGCAACGTCTTGGAGCTCCTTGCGGAGAGATGCGACTTCACCACGGAGCTGATCGATCAGCTTAGCATGCTGGTCAACCACATCGCAGAGGTGAGCAAACTCCGCTGGGTTTACTGCTGAGGGCTCAGTCATTCTGTCACAAACTAACCGGAGATGAATCAGAAGACTAGCAGTTAGCCCTGTAGCGTGGATGGTAAACCCAAACGCGGAAGTAGCTCGAGCAGGCAGGATAACCACGCTGGTTATTATTAGAACTCTCCCGAAGCGAGAGCAAGAGTTTACACAAATAAACCCGCGTTCTAAATACACACACCCAATCGGAAGCGGTAACCCAAGAAAGTGAGTACTCACGTTTAGACGAGCGAGGCGTCGGCGATAGCATGGGCAAAACTCAATGACTGAGCAATGTGAAGCGCCATCTTGTTTCCTTTTATGCTTCCTAAAACACGACCGTATTACTTCCGGGTCCTAGTGCCGGTCGTGTTACGAGTGTGCATGACATTGATAAGCATTTGCTTTATTTGTTGTCTTTTCTTAATAGAATCCGCAAAGCCTCAAACTCCGCACATGACACTAAGGGGACCCTCCCAGCACAAACAAACACCAGCTGTTATAGGTGAGTAAATTGAGTTAATATTTTAATAATATTTAGTCATTCCACATATAATCAACCAGAGTGATTATAAGTCTGAATCTCTAAATCAATGCCCAATGCCAGAGTCATCACATTCACATTACATTCTGAAATCTTAATTAATTAACAGGGTCGCTATCAAAAACAGCAAACTCGAACAATTATTTAGCAATAGTTTAGGACATAATGACAGTAAATCATGTAATGTTGAGTATATATGGAATGATTTCATTTGAATTATTCAAATGTGTTTTTTACACAACTCGTAATGAATATTTGTCTTGCTGTTTGCTTTTCAAGAATGCCTTTAAAGTGAAGGAAGGGAAGGTGAAAGTGTTTATTCAAACAAAGTTGAAGAATGAGGGGGCGTCAAATCTCTCCAGGCTTTCAGCTGCATTGTAATATATTCAAATACTTGACCAGTCATACACTGATTGACAGCTGTCTTATAGCAGCAGCACTGTTGAACAGTAATATTGTTAAGTGTAAAAGTGCTTTCATGGTCTGTTTTTTAGTTGTTTTTAATGTTTTAAGTGTGTTGCTTTATTGATTTTTAAAAATTAAATAAAAAATTTAATTGCAAATTAAAATTAAAATTAAAATTAAAATTTTATTTGTCACATACACAGTCATACACAGTACGATACCTTAAAACAAGACTATTAATAGGAATAATACAAAAAAGTTACTTATCTAAGAAAGAATATCTATACAGGAAATAGGAAATAAATATTAAAGAAATATATATATACTGTATATATATATATATAAGTAAATGTAACTAAGAAAGAATAAAATAAAATATAAAATATCTGTATGATACAAAATACAAAATGTAAATTATAGGAAGATATAAGAAAAATATAAGAAAATAAGAAAAACCTTGCTGTACGTACAATAAAAAATATAGAATTGTGGGAATGGAGTGAACATAAAAGAATGGAATGTCCAGGGGTGTGCAAATATGCAGCAAAGTGTCATATTAAAGTGGCTTGTGTGCATATTTAAAGTGTCTTATGTGCATAGTGTCCATGAGTGTGCAGGTGTGCAGTGACCACTAGTGTCAGTGAATGTCCAGAATGTCCAGAATGTCCAGAGTGAGTGCAGAAACATGTGTAGATGTGCAAAATGGATCAGTACTGTGTGGTGTTCTGATTAAGAGACCGTATCGCCTGCGAGAAGAAGCTCCTCCTCAGTTTCTCTGTGTTGGCCTTCAGGGAGCGGAATCGCTTTCCTGACCTCAACAGAGAGAACAGTCCATTGCTTGGGTGACTGAGGTCCTTCATGATCTTCCTGGCCTTGGTCCAGCACCGCTTGTGTAGATCGAGTGCAGGTCAGGGAGCTCGGTGTGGATGATGCGCTCAGCTGATCGTACCACCCTCTGAAGAGTTTGTCTGTCCTGCATGGTGCTGTTCCCGAACCAGGTCGTTATGTTTCCCATCAGGTTGCTCTCTATGGTGCAAGAGTAGAAGTTCCTAAGCACCTTAGAGGGCAGTCTAAAGTCTCTCAGGCGTCTGAGGTGGTAGAGATGCTGCCGGGCCTTTTTCACCACGGTGTTGATGTGACAGGACCATGAAGCTGTCCACTCTCTCCACTGGACTCTTGTTGATGACGGGGGTCTGGTAGTTCCTCTTCTGCTTTGCACTAAAGTCCACTATCAACTCCTTTGTCTTGCTGATGTTTAGAAGGAGGTTGTTCCTCTGGCACCAGTTTTCCAGATTTCCAATCTCCTTGAGGTAGGCCGTCTCATCGTTGTCAGTGATCAGGCCCACCACGACGGTGTCGTCAGCAAACTTGATGATGGTGATGGAGTTGGTAGAGGCTACGCATTCGTGTGTGTACAGTGAGTACAGTAGAGGGCTCAGAACACAACCCTGGGGGGCTCCAGTGCTGAGAGTGATGGAGGCTGAGACATGTCTGCCCATAGAAATACTGTAAGTAATTTTTCGGCTTTATTCGAATTGCATATACCCGTACATTTTATTAGCAGTACAACTACTATTTAAATTGCAGTAGGTGTTTAATATTAACTGTAGTATTGCAGTATTACTGCGGTAGTTATTACAGTATTACTGCAGTATTATTACAGTATTACTGCAGTATTATTACAGTATTACTGCAGTTGTTATTGGAGCATTACTGCAGTATTAAGGAAAAATGCATTGTTTTCGTGTCCAAATCACTGCGTTTCCTGCATATGTACTGCATATGTAGAAAACTGACAGTTTTAACAGTTATTTTCTGTAAGGGTTGACTCACGGTGAACATTAAACCAATCACAAATGAGAACAAATTCTTGTAATTATAATTCAGAAGGTTGTAATATAAAGAGGGATCAGACATTAAACACTCACTCACTCATCATCATTACCGCTCAATCCTGTATTCAGGGTCACGGAGGCCTGGAGCCTATCCCAGGATACACCCTGGACAGGGTGCCAACCCATCGCAGGGCACACAGACATACACACACTCATTCACACACTATGGCGATTGCCAATTAACCTAACATACATGTCTTTGGAATGTGTGAGGAAACATGTAAACTCATGTAAACATGTAAACTCCTTGCACACAGAGACGGGAATCGAGCCTGGCCGGGGATCGAATCCGGACCCTGGCGGTGCAAGGCGACAGTGCTAACCACTACACCACCAACAGGTTTATACAACTTGAAAAATGATCACTGTCCCGCTAAAATAAAGTTCATATCCATGATATGATTTTTAGTTATTGCATAAAAGCAGATGTAGCCTACGGCAGCATTAGATGAAAATATGAAAGTATATACACTAATTCGTAATTACTAATTCGCAATTGTGTAAATAATTTGTAAACATGGTATTAGTTTTCATTGTTATGCTGATGACACACAATTATACGTCTCAGCAAAACCAGATGAGAAAAAACAGTTTATTAAAATTGAGCAATGTGTGCAGGACATAAGAGATTGGATGTTAATTAATTTTCTTCTGCTTAATCCTGATAAGACAGAAGTTCTAGTCATAGGACCACAAGCAGCTAGAAGTAAGCTTTCTGATCACACTGTAACTTTAGATGGCCTTTCTGTTCCATCAAATGCAACAGTAAAAGGCCTTGGTGTGATTATAGATTCCAGTCTCTCATTTGAAGCTCATGTAGATAATATCACCAGGATAGCTTTCTTTCACCTCAGAAATATTGCCAAGATAAGAAACATATTGTAACTAAATGATGCAGAAAAACTAGTTCATGCTTTTATCACCTCTATGTTGGACTATTGTAACGCCTTACTGTCTGGTTGTTCAACTAAGTGTATAAACAAGCTTCAGTTAGTACAGAATCCAGCAGCGAGAGTCCTCACTAAAACCAGAAGATATGAGCACATCACCCCTATCTTATCTACACTGCATTGGCTCCCTGTGAAATTTTGCATCAATTTTAAGATACTACTTTTGACATTTAAAGCACTAAATGGTCTCGCGCCACAGTATCTGAGTGAACTGCTAGTGTCTTACGATTCGCCACGCTTAATTCGATCAAAGAATGCAGGCTGCTTGTCAGTACCACATATTATGAAAACTACAGCAGGGGGGAGAGCTTTTTCTTACAAAGCCCCAAAGTTATGGAATAGTCTTCCTATTAATGTTCGGGACTCAGACACAGTCTCAGTGTTTAAGTCTAGGCTAAAAACCTATTTATTTAGCCAAGCATTTTTGTAAATAGATTAGCCTTAGGTAAAGGAGCAGATCTGGGGGACTCATGGACGTAGAGTATTATGGTGAACTGGTATGTTTAGATGCTGTCTTCCCCACTCTCATTGATCACTCAGGTTGACGGTGAGGTGATTGGTCGCTTTACATCTCAGGGAGCCCTCTACAGTTTCCTTCTGGCTCTCCCTTTTAGTTATGCTGTTATAGTTAGTCCTGCCGGAGTCCCTGCTTGCACTTTGCACTAAATATACATTCACCGTATACATTGTTTGACTGTGACCATACCTAACTGCCATCTCTCCTTATCTGCTGCTTTCTTCTGTTCTGCTCTCTCCTCTCTCTCTCTCTCTCTCTCTCCCTCTCTCCTTTTCCCTCTCCCTTTTTCTCTTTCGAGCTATACATGTCGCTCCTGAGTTGCCAGTGATCCAGACCCCTCTGCCCTCTGGACCTGTCTAACCCGTCCTGGAGTCCTGCTTCTGGTTGGAGATCTCGTCGCATGAATGCCCCGTGTGGTCTGCCTGGATTCGTGTGGTGGCTGGGGATGGCTCCACGAAGACTGTCCTGTCCTCGACTGATGCTGACAGCTGTTCTCTGGGAACCTGTGACTTCAGTTGTTCGATAGCGCAGGACTGGAATTTCCTACAGTGTACCTGATCTTCCAGGAACAAACTGGACTCCTTTTAATTTTAATTTTAACACATCTTCTGTTATACTGAACTTCCAGTCTTACACATTATTATGCTAATCAATCCCTGCTATCTGTTATCACCCAGATGAGGATGGGTTCCCTGTTGAGTCTGGTTCCTCTCAAGGTTTCTTCCTATTACCATCTCAGGGAGTTTTTCCTTTCCACCGTCGCCCTCGGCTTGCTCATCAGGGACAATCTTATCATTTTGATTCATACACATTCACATTGCATACAAACTTACTTCTTTTGATTGTGTAAAGCTGCTTTGCGACAATGTCAATTGTTAAAAGCGCTATATAAATAAAATTGACTTGACTTGACTTGAATTGAGTTAATTGTATATGTCCCATTTCCCAAAAGTATTAGAGCCCCTGCAGGAACAGCTTCAGGAACTGTAATAAACAGTTTTAGTTTATAAAATGGAATAAGCTATTTTTATTGTGTTTTATTTATGTTAACATAAAAGTGAAGGAAATAAAGGAACATCTGTTTATGGTGACTGAAAATATTTAAGGGAAGTTATTTGAATTTTATAATTGCAAAGGAGAAGAAACACAAGTTCACCAAACTGGCAGAAAGTGTTTAAAAGTTGGTTAGGGTAAAATTGAGACCTTATTTCTCATAAGTGTTCATAATGACTGATTTCCTGGGGGCGGTTTGTTTTTAGGGCGATTGGATGAAGCACAAAGGGTTATTGAGAGGATTTTTAACATTATATTTTAATAACATTATCTGTCACTGTTCCTGGAGTGATTGATCCTGGTCCTCCTGCATCCTCGAGAGCCACATCCCTGCACTCCTCACTGCTGATTACCTGATCATTTGTGTTGAGCAATAAGTGCGTGTTTTTGTGTGTGGTGTCAGCTCAAAGCACTTTTGTTTAGTGTTAAATCCAATAAAATAGACTGATTTAATTTATCTGCTTAAGACCTAACTCTGCTCTGAAGTAAATAATTTTATAAGAATCAAGATCCAATTTCATTTGTGAATTCCAGTTATCATAATCATGATTCTGTTCCTGTAAAATAAAAACAAAAAACACCACCACCTCATCCACAAAATAGAGCAAACTGTGCTGTAAATAGGTGCCTATTGCACAGATCAACCATGTTCCAGTTTAATCTTTTTTTAATTGTAAATATAGTCATTTTCCCACATAGTACATGTTTGGGTTTTACATTGTAGTCTATGAAATTTGGAAAAGTTGTTGAATATGGTGAATACTTATGCACAGACTCTGTATTTTGTTTACCTGTTTGCATGAAGATTAATGCATTTTGAGTTTATGTTTATTTGATTTGATTTGTTAATTACAACACATTATTGTCATAGTCTAGCTGGTGGTGCTGGCTAGACCGGCTGATGGTGTGGTTGCCGTGGGCATGAGGGTTGGCATGAAGGCAGAGGGGTTTTCAAACAGAAAGAATCTTTATTTGAAAGACATAAACTCAAACATTGAAACAAACCAACAAAAGGAACCAAAACAACAAACGTAAACTAAAACTAGGGCTCAGGAAAAACACAGGGAATGGCGCGCTAACACAGGGAACCAGGAGCTGACACAGGGAACCAGGAGCTGACACAGGGAGCTGGGGATGAGGAAACATGGAGCTGAAGCTAACTAAAGACACATAGGGGAACTAGAGACTGGAGAGACAGGACTGGAGACTAGAGAGACAGGACTGGAGACTAGAGACCAGATGGGTTAGTGGTTAGTGAGGTTAGTAGCTACATGGAATACTGGGGACACTGGATGCTGACCTAACCGGGTCAGTGGCTAATGGGGTTAGTGGCTAACCGGGTTAGCACTGAACTAGGGGGCCGCAACTGGAACACAAAAGGAAAAGCACACATGAGGGTATACCAAACTAGCGGCTAACCTACTAGCGACCAGAACCACTAGCAGTCAATCCCACTAGAGGCTAACCCTACTAGGGGCTAACCCTACTAGCAGTCAAGGCCTACTAGCGGCTAACCCTGCTAGCGGCTAAGCCCTCATCTGGCTACACATACAAGGGAAGCTACACACAAAAGGATTAAACCAGAAGACTGACACTGGGGAGACACAGAACAGTACTTACACAGTACACAGGAGGAGACACAGCCTAGCTAAACACTGAACAGGACAGCTCCATGAATCCACAAACACAAGGAACATCAAGAAAAACAAACAGTAGAGCCCTTTAGAAAAACAAAGGTATAACTAAAATACACACTCAAAGAAACAATCAAAAAGGAATGCCCACATGACGGTAATACAAACAAAACATTCAACAAACATACCAAACAAACAAACACTCAAACAATGCTCGACCCAGTTTCCCAGAACAAACTGCTATTTATAGAAACTTTAATGAGGCACCTCAGTTCAGGTGAGCATTCATCACCTGACTGAGGTGCCTTCTGGGAAACTGAGTCAACCAACAAGAACTACAGACATGAACAGTGACCTCTGGTGGAGGTCCCTAACAATTATACACTGTGTCATGTTTAAGTACTAAAGTAAATGTTCCACTCGTAATTTCAGCCACAGCTTGATCTTTACAAAGCGTCATTACTCATACATCCTCTCATAAACCCTTACATAGTATCCAGATTTTTATTTAAAGACTTTATTTAATGTTTTTCTAATCCTGCAGTTTTACAAAGTAAACAGATTAATTAATTTAAATGTAAATGAAGCAATCAGGATTAGATCATGTCATGTGTAATGGTTTCGTCTTCCTCCACGTCCATGGTGATTTTCTTTCTTTCTTTTCTTTCTCTAGGGATGCCTGGAGGTTCTGCTACTTTCACACCCAGCATGTCAAGGGTTTTTTTACTGCTTTCTTTGCAATTACAGATTTCCCCAACTGAAACCATAAGAACATACAGTGCGCTTCGGTTTATAAACATTTGATTAGATTTTCATTGAATGACCATGTGAGATGCAAATTCATCTCTAAATTGGTAACTTGATTTAATAATTCATGGATCTGCATGAAGACCACGTGAACATATATTTCATAATGATACAACCAGAAATGGTTTCATTTGTCACAATCAAAAACCGGCTCAAGGGAGAGATGGGCATATAGTAGTCTAAGTTTAGTACATGGTACTGTGTGGTGTAGTTCTGTTTAAAGGTTTCTGACCTAGCTGTGGTATGAAGATTCACAGGGCAGCATCTGCTTCTGCGGTGATCCCAGAACCACTCCTAACACCCGAATCTCTCGTACCAGCGCCGCCAGCTCGGCCGGCTCCAGTGACGCCGCTTGGTCGCTGCCCTTCCAGCTTTTGTCCAAGGTCACGTGCCGTTCCAAGACTTTTGCTCCTAGAGCTACAGCAGCCACGGACACACTGATGCCTGCCTCGTGCCCTGAGTAACTGACTGGGATATCTGGGAATTCCTTCTGGAATTCCTGTAATGAAGAGGTAAGAATTAACATTTTTATCATACACTATTCTTATTACACTTTTTTCAACCCAAAAGAATCCTAAATGATCTCATTCATGAAACACGTTTTTATGATATTTATGATGATATTATTTGTGCTTAAATAAATTGCTGTTCTTGAAGTTTCATTAGTGTAAGAGGAACACTGCAGGAAGGTAAACGCTTCTCCACCATCTCATAAACACAGCGCATGGTCTCCATCGACTGCATCCCGCTGGAGATCACCATGGGACGACCTGAGGACATGAGCGAGAACGTCTCAACCTGGCCCTGTACATTATTAGAACAGTTCTGTCGATAATACAGTTCTTTAATTTTATATAAAATCTGTACAGGTTTATATGTTTCATGTTGGTTAATAAAATTAAATAAAAAGAGGAAAGACCTTTCTTGGCAGTTTTCTACAGATAAGGAATGTCGCTCTTGATTGCACATTTGCACGAGCATTTTATGTTGTCACTTCTGTATAAAAACGTAGACAGTTCCCAGCTAGCCAGCTAATTAGGTCTCTAAGTTAGCTAGTTAGTTTTCTGTTAATTTAAGTTGTTAATTGATGTTGTATGTAGCACCTTGGTCCTGGAGGAAGGTTGTTTCATTTCACTGTGTACTGACTGTATATGGTTGAAGTGACAAATAAGGCCTACTTGACTTGGCGTCTGTTGAGGTGACTTTGAAGAAAGGGACGTTGATTTCATGCAGAAACTCTACAGCCAACTCAACAATTCCTGTTGAACATTTACCCACTATTTCAGTAAAGACTAAGAAAAGCTAGCTGCTCGTGTTGCACTGGTTCGAGCTCTGCTCTCACTCACCTCATCCATCCCCGAGGCAGTGAAGAAAATCCCCACTTCTTGTGCAAACCTCTCCAGTTCTCTGTACTGTGCTTGACTGAACTCCAGGTGGCGCTTGTGTTTCCCCCGTTTGGACAACTGCACTTAAACATGGAGTTGTCCAAACTATCGTTTGATCCTTTCCATAGCTTTCATCTGGAGAGAATTATAGGAGTAGAGTAAAAATCTACATAAACATTAGTAATACAATAATATAATGTAATAAAACTGTAGTTTTGTATGACTATGCACCAGTCTCTCTCTCTCTCTCTCTCTCTCTCTCTCTATATATATATATATATATATATATATATATTTTTTTTTTTCCCACTGGACTTTTCAGGGGTCTTAACATGCTCAAAAACTCATGAAGCTTGGCAGACAGGTTGGAATCTGCTGCCATCAGGATGCCTGAGAGTCTCGTGGCCCGGGGCCCCCAGGGGCCCCCACACGAGATTTTGCTGCATAGCTCATACACACTTTCACGTAGGCACATGAAACTCACACAAACACATCTCACATACACGCACACACACACACACACATCACACACATTCACACATACATACACAAACATTACAAATGTTAACACTCATGCACACGCACACGCGCGCACACACACACACACACACACATTCACACATACATACACAAACATTACAAATGTTAACACTCATGCACACACACACACACACACACACACACACACACACACACACACACACACGCACTTATATCACAATGTTAACAGTCTCACACTCACACACACACGTATACACAAACACACTCATACTCATGTATATCACACATCACAAAATCATAACACTCACCCACTCACATCTCTGTCTCACACACCCACACACTAACAAGTCACATGTCTCATACACAAAATAACACACACATTCACATCTATGCATTTACTCGTCAAACACAGACTGACACATCCACACATCACACACCTCTCTCCCTCACTCTCACACACACTAACCCTCTTACACACACACACACACACACACACACACACACACACACACGCACACACACACACACACACACACACGCACACACACACACACACACACACACACACACACACACACACACAACAAATATTTAGGGCCCAATCTGACATTAGCCCTGTATAGTGTGTGTGATGTGTGCACATTGTGCGGTGCAATTGGGTGGCGATGGCTTTTTCGAGGTCTTGACACACTCAAATAACACACAGGTTGTGCGGTACACCCGGGGTGGTGATGGCACAGGGTGCTTGCGCCCATCATCGTTGCTTGAAATTATATTTATTACTATTATTATTATTAATATTATACTATTATTATTATTGTCGTTGTTGTTTGTAAGTGCTTTTCTTAGTAAAAAAAAATGTATACAATAATATATTGATGCAATTGATTATTTGACTAATTCTGTGTGTGTTTAAAAAAAAAAACAGTTATGGACCTGCAGTACCTTAGCCATGTGGATCATTTTCTTGGCAATCTCAATGTCTCCCTGATGATTCTGTCCGATCTCTGCGATGATGAAACTGGGGTTTGACCACCTGAACTTTCTTCCTGGACAAACTCGAGAGGCATCTTCTGATCAGTAATTAATCTGAGGGTGTTTTCTTGAAGATGAGGAAGATGAGGGGAGCTGCAGTACCCAAAAAGGCTTGCATGAAGGTCAGGTGCCAATATATACTCCTCACAGTGATCATCCTCCTCCTCTTCTTCCTTCTCACCGTGTTTCAACCGCCATTGACACGTCACTCATCCCTAAAGTCAACTGTGTCTCAAATCATCATCTGTGTAGTAAATTATTATTACATACAAACTCTCTATAGCTGTATCATGCTTGACAGGTAAAATATAACATGCAATAAACACAACTTAGGATGATCAAGCAACAAACCAAGTAATTACACGTGAGCAGGGCTGGACTGCTAATCTGGCGTTCGGGGACTTTCCCGGTGTGCCAATGTGCTTTAAAAATTGAGTATTTCAAAATATTAGAAGATTTCCTAAAATCAAGAAAAAATGGATTTACAATACAGAAAATACTGAGCATATAAATTGCCATGCTACTTTTATAAAGTTGGATATTTCTGTATTGTATTTGTGATTGATCTTGGGATATATTGTAACATAATATAGTGGAATATAATGTATATTTTAAAAATATAAGATTAGGAGAAAAGAATTATAATTTTAATTCTAGTTAAAAACAATATTTGAAATTCTTTGGGATGCATTTTATGTTCTGGTGCCTGACTCGACCCATTCTGAGGTATGTGAGCATCAATAATTAATCTCACAGCAAAGGACAGAATGCAGTTGTGTAACTCATCTTGATGGACAGGCGTGAATGTTCAGTAAAGCGCAGACACTCTGCTCAGAAAAACTTTAGTTCCTGTCCTCACTTGTGTCATAGGAGCTATAAACAGTCGTTTTCCTGAGGGCAGGCCCTTTTTTTCTCTCTGTTACCGCCCTATGCTATGTTATACTGGCACTATTCTGAATTGGGTGTCAATCCGACACTCCTTAGTGTATGCTGTTGCCCTTGTGAACAGGTGACTTCACCTTTGACCTGGAGCTCTCCAGTCAGTCACCAGCTCTTTATATGGATTTTTAAAGCCCAAGCATTATGACATCTGCACAATGACCTTCCGTAATAAAAATGTTTCCAGTGATGGACATTATTAATGACTTAATGGTTTCCATTAAATATTGAAGTAATTAGTGTTAAATATCATCCTTACACCATCCAGTTATTTATATGGTACCATTAGTAATGCCACAGTCCATTAAGCTACCATTACATAGCATCAGAAATACAAACAGCCCTTACAAAAAGTAACTGCAGTTTCCAATTGTCAAGGGCATGAGCAGGAAATGCAATCTTTTGGACACAAAAACATTTTATCTTCACATTAATATTGCAATACTACTGCAGTTAATGTAGTACTGTAGTTCTGCTGCAACTTTATACCGCAGTAACTGTACAGATTACATTATTGATATCCTTCAATAGATACTTGCTTTAGTGGTCAATACAAGTAAAGTTAATCTCAATCAAAGATGATTTTCTTTCCTTTCATCCTGTATTAAAGATTGATTCCTAGAGAACACAGCACAGCTGTGGAATTTTTCAATTCCATGAATTGTGAAAAATTCCATGATTTGTGAAAAATTCATCCCTGTACAGAATCGGAAATCCATCTATGGAGACCAAACCTGTTGTATGACCATTTTTACATGGGGCTCTACTGAAAAATAATTACTCAAAAATAAAATAAAATAAAATAATAATAATGTGCTCCTTCTGTGATTTCTACAGTTTTGCAATGTCAATCTCATATAGCTGTAAAAATCTACACTTTATAAAAGTAATAATAAGGATGTTCAGGACAGTGGTAAGACCAGCGATGATCTTACTGCTTAGAAACAGTGGCACTGAAGAAAAGACAGGAGGCAGAGCTGGAGATAGCAGAGATGAAGATGTTGAGGTTCTCTTTGGGAGTGACAAGGGTGGAAAGGATTAAGAACGAGTCCATCATAGGGGCAAAACATCTTAGATATTTAGATGTTCTGGAGATAAAGTCAGAGAGGCCAGATTGATGTTCAGAGGATTATATCGGTAGAAGGATGCTGAGGTTGGAACTGCCAGGCCTGAGGTCTAGAGAAAGACCAAAGAGAAGATTTATGGATGCAGTGAGAGAGGACATGAAGTTAGTTGGTTGTGAGAGAAGAGGATGCAGAAGATGGAGATGGATGATGACCTGTTGAGGCGAACCCTGAAAGGGAATCACCGAAAGACAAAGACTTTAAAAGATAAAAGTAATGATTACTTTGGTTCTACCTGACATATCAAAAAACTCAAATACACAGTTTGATGTCTGAGGCGTCCCCGTGAACACACCAGGAAGGCTTCCATATAAGGACAATAACATCGATTAATGGCTCATCATTTTACTGTAAACACGTTAGCTAGCTAGCACAGCGTGTTTTATAAGGACAACGTGAAGCTTCAGTGATGTCGCAAAATACAGCCATCAATAACATTGACACTTACCTTTCATGTGCTGGTGAAGAAAACACTCTGAAGTCATTAATAGAGATCGAGAAAAAGTACATTCAGTTACACATCGTGATCATTTTGTGTAAACGATCAATTTATTTAACGTCACACTGCAATAATAACAGATCGGGAGCCCGCTGTGATTCCCATCGCTAATTTACAGTGGTGTGAAAAAGTTTTTGCCCCCTTACTGACTTCTTATTTTTTTGTATGTTTGATTCAAACAAATTTAAATATTAGTAAAAGATAACATAATTAAACAAATCATTTTTAAATGTTTTTAAATGAAGGTTTTTATTATTAAGGAAAAACAAAATCCAAAACTACATAGCCCTGTGTGAAAAAGTGTTTTCCCCCCACCCTGTTAAAGCATAACTCTGGTTTATCACAGCTGAATTTATCTAGCCACACCCAGGCCTGATCACTGATTACTGATCTGAAACATTAAAGTGCGACAAACATGCAAACAAATAAGAAATCAGTAAGGGGGCAAACAATTTTTACACAACTGTATAACTGTTTGCATATCAGGTAGAAAATGTTGCAGTTCCTGTATAATCCTACAGGTGAAACTATTGAAACTTTGGCATCCTGTGTGGTAGGAGAGATTTATTTCCCACGTTTGTTTAGAATTGTAACAAAAACAAAAAAATATGTATGATACAGAATCACAACATTAATGGGATAGTGATAATATCACATCGGTGATCTTGGTGATTCCTATACCTAGTTATTACTTTTGGCACCTCTACCACAACTCCATGCTAGCATAATCTCTGACAACACTTGCATCACTTGTGGGCGTGGTCAGAGGTGTCAAAAGTTACAAAATAATAATTACAAAAAATCTTTACAGGAAACTGTAAAATAAGTATAGCGCACGGATAATGTAGTGTAATATAATAATACCTCAAATCATTTGCTCATTTGCACCCACTGTAATTCATCTACCTCACTTTATACTATTTATATTAAATTATTCTGCACTGTGAATATACACTTCTGGTTGGATGTTAACTGTATTTCGTTGCCTTGTACCTACGTGGGCAGTGACAAATCTAATCTGATAAAAAGACAGAACAATGCAGGAAAATACTTTGCCTTTTATTTCCTTTTTAACTCTTTTTTTAACAAATATGTCGAACGTTACACTCAGGACAACACAAAAGTCAGGTTTTTCATTAACAAGTGTTTACATCTTCATTCTCTCTTTACAGATCTGTGTACAAAAACAATAAGTTACAGTCGCTTTTAAATCAGTTACGCTAAACTATACAACACCGTCTCCACGCTCAACCAATAAATAATCTCACTATAAAAATGACCACAAGGGGGCGGGGGGGGGGGGGTATGGGGGCAAAAATGGACCAGGAGATGACCGACACCCCGGACTGACCGATGGTGTTGATGGAAATGGAACTCAGTGCTTTTTTGATGAGGTGATGTCATGGCCAGAACAAATCACTCACCGATCGTCCAATCACACACAAGGTGGGAACCTTTAAATGAAAGCCGCTCTGTGAATGGTCAGGGAATACCTGTCATAATTCAGAAACCATTGCTTTCATAAAGTCTGTGTACAACATACATCTTCAAAGTGCCACTGTGTGTGTGTGTGTGTGTGTGTGTGTGTGTGTGTGTGTGTGTGTGTGTGTGAGTGTGTGTGTGTGTGAGAGAGAGAGAGAGAGAGAGAGAGAGAGAGAGAAAGAGATTCAAACACTATGACCATACAAGAGCATTCACACAAAAATGTTTAAAACTAATTAAGAATGTACTAGAGTGCTCACAACTGGGCATCGTCCTCACACACACACACACACACACACACACACAAACACACACACACACACACGTACGTATGATTCAGCCACACACATGCTAGCACTAACAGTACTAGCATGACCATGCTAAGTGAATGACCAGCTGTTAGCATAACCAAGTCACACGACTAGCTTTCTTCCATAACAAACCAGCATGGTAATGAAGTCCCGCCAAAACATGGGGTAAATAAAATATATAAAATATAAACGGCATGGATAAGGATGACACTGCATTAATTATGCACGTGCACACACACACACACAACACACATACACACAAAAATGTCTCATCAGGATAAAGTGGTTACCAATTGCATACTGTGCAAAGGATAATGCTAATGAGGCCTAATAGTTTGTTACACACACACACACACACACACAAAACCACAACTGAGTTGTCAGAACAAACTGTTGTGGATGAAGGAAACAAACTGGATGAATCGTACACACAGTTTTCGCAAAAGTGCAGCTAGAGCGTACTAGAGTGTGTGTGTGTGTGTGTGTGTGCGTTTTCACTGCTAACACGTTGCTGTACAAAGGTTCAGCTCAGTGTCAGGGTAAGTGTGTAAATGATTCAGTGCTGTAAAACCTGTGTGTGTGTGAAGGCAGCGTCTCGTGCAGTGTCTCTCCCTCATGATCGCCCAGTGCTCAGAATTAAAAATTTAAATTTTCTTAATAAAGTGAAACGTTTGTTCACATTCAGTCTGAGAAACTCATTCAGATACAACGATGTAAGACTAACAGACAGCCTGAGGACTGGACTCGGCCCGGGGATCCGTCCTGCCTGTGCCTGTCTGCTGATGTTCATCTGTACAACACGGTATCATGTCTTATTGCACTCTATTATCATGGACAATCTCTGCGACATCCCATAATTCCACTGACAGGACGAACACCGCGGCACTCGGAGGGACTGGGTGTAAATCTTTAGGGATGTTTTTCTTAACGTGACACGGCGATAATATTGTAAACTGTAGTTATAAATATGGCATCTATGCGCGCGTGCGCGCGCGCACACACACACACACACACACACACACACACACAAAGACAAAGGCCTCCTCATCATCTGTGGAAGTCATGTGACTGGGTGATGTCAATAACAAGCCAATGTTGCTTATATGACCATGGAGGCGGAGTGAGAAAATCAGGGACAAAGTGTTCACTCAGTGACTCACGACTCACTGAATCATTGATTAACCAAATCATTTAATCACTGGTTCGCTGGCTCAATGACCCACTGAATCTCAGACTCAGTGAATCATTGAAGTCCCGACTCATCAGATTATTTAAATCACATGAACCGCTGCATCGCCAGCTGAATGACTTCTATCGCCGACCCAATTAATTACTGAATCACAAAGTGAATGGAACGCTGAATCAATGAATCACTGAATCTCCGACTCACTGAATCACTCACTCGGCATCATGTCTTTGTGATGGCGCATGATGTGTTGGTTTTTCTCCGACGGTCTCCGGAAGCCCTTGGAGCAGAACTGGCAACGATGTGGATAATCCTTGGTGTGGATGGAAATGACGTGGCGTTTGAATCCCGAGGCGTCTCCAGTGCTATAGTCACAGTACTGACACTGATACACACGCCGCTCCCTTGGTCCCTTGGCACCGATCACCTTTTTAATGATGGGAGCTCCGCCCAGAGCCAGCTGCGCCGCCCCGATCGTCTTCTTGGGCGGACTTCGCTCCTTCATCTGTAACGAAGGCGCCGGTTGTTCTTCTTGCTGTTCTGTCGCGTTCTGTTGCGTCTCCTGCTGCTGCTGCTGTTCTTTAGTGTGAACGGATAAAATGTGTCGACTCAACACGAACGGATCCGCAGTCTTAAAGCTGCAGTGGCGGCACTGGTGCGGCCGCTTGGCCTTGTGGGATACCGAGTGCTTCTTGAGCTCCGAAGGTCGATGGAACCCTTTACCGCAGACGTCGCACTTGTGAGGGTATTCTTTCGTGTGGACGGAGATGACGTGGCGCTTCAGGTCGCTGGAATTGGAGCTGCGATGATCACAAAGGTCGCACCGATGACCTCGGGCCTCGTCGTTGTCGTCGTCCTCGTGATCGCATTCGGGGTTGTGGTCCCGCGTCGTCTCCGTGAGGTTCTCTGCGAGCTGCTCCGTGTGCGGCACCGAAACCGTCATCGCGTCCTCGTCTTCTTCCTCGCGGCTGTGTTTGGTCTTCATGTGCGTCTTCAGGTTGGACGAATCGGCGGATTTGTAGCTGCAGTGCGAGCAGGAGTATGGCTTCTCGCCCGTGTGCGTGCGTGTGTGCTTCCGTAGCTCGGACGGGTGCCTGAAACCTTTTCCACACTCGACACACACATGAGGGAAGTTCTTACTGTGAACGGCCAGCAGGTGGCGGTTTAACAGGCCCTGCTCTGCCGTCTCGTACTCGCAGAACTTGCACTTGTGTGTCTTCTTTGCAGGAAGGGCGGCCATCTTTGTTTTCTGCTGCGGTTGAAGGCGATTGGAGAAGAGTGGCGCCTGCTGGTGGAAATCTTTCA
>CM059212.1:24129669-24174669 GCA_030347435.1 Clarias fuscus
GAGCTCCACGACATACTCCTCCCCGCACATCCCTCCATCATCTGAAACGAGGAGAAAGGGGAGAAAGATACAGCGTGACCCAGAGATGCTGATTGGTCGTTAGAAGAAGAAAAATGATTATCAAAACTCTGTCACTAACCGGAGCCGTGCAGGATGATTTTCGGCTCTTGGGAACGGAGAGCGAGTCTCGTCACACTGTTGTCCATCGTCCTTAATCCTCATTGGCCTCGCTACCAAACTGCAACAACAAAACCGGCCAATCAGAGACCAGCTGTAAGTCGCAAAAGACTGAAACACCAGAGATTCTTGTGAGAGGTGAACAGTACGATCGCAGCACATCATGTGTGTGTGTGTGTGTGTGTGTGTGTGTGTGTGTGTGTGTGTGTGTGTGGCTTTAAGTTTCAATACATAAATCATTAGTTTTTTTTTCTGGCAACTGATTCAATGAATCACTAAATCTAAAATGACTCAATCTGATTCAGAGTCATTTAAACAATTTGCTGAAGGAACAAAACAGCAGCCGCTCAGAGAGGGATAAACACCAGACATACACCAGACATAGAATCAGAAAACAAGAGAATGAGACACACACACAAGAACAGGGAAAAAATCTTCAGAAGAAATACACATAATATACCGTGATATAATAAAAGAAATAACATGAGAGAATTAACACAACACTGAAAAGTGTGTGATAAAGTTGTTGAGTGTGTATGTGTACCTGTCGTTCTTCAGCACACGGACGTCCCAGTGACACACTGCTATCCATGCAGAACACGCTCACTACAAACACACACACAGAAAGTAATTAAGTCATCTTTATAGTTCAGGATATGGATAATAAGCCCCGCCCCTTTTGACAGGTTCAGCTCTCACATGTGATGTAAAAGTGTTTAGACAGGTTTATTTTCCCCAAGTCAGTGTTTACACTGCTAACACACACACACATACACACGCACACAACACACACACACACACACACACACACACACACACACACACACACACGCACACACACCTCTCCTAGTATATGGGTATCAGCAGTATCAACAGTGTTAAAGCCAGAAACGCAACTTTACTTTAAATGTAATAATTAAATACATGTGGAAATAATAATATTTATTTAGAGAGACGTAAATCACCAGGGATCACCCAACCCGATCCAATATGACGATACCTTCATACTGAATCGATTTGTATTGTGATTCTGTAAGTATCACTATTTTATAAATATCAAGATTCAATAGTCATTTTACTGATTTTGTTAAAATTCTAAACAGACATT
Organism: Clarias fuscus; assembly: GCA_030347435.1. NCBI lineage: Eukaryota > Metazoa > Chordata > Actinopteri > Siluriformes > Clariidae > Clarias > Clarias fuscus. The sequence goes on from CM059212.1 coordinate 24,130,955, forward strand.
ATTAATAATAATTATGCCAACGCGCGAATAGTTTAGAGCCGGGAGGTATACATATAAATAGCAGTATAAATAGCAAAATCTTTAAAATTGTAAAAATGTTAAACAGCTAAACAGACACAGATTACACAGACACATGGTTGGTAATTAACTAGTTATGCACAAGGAAGGATAAAAAGTGCAGCACGAAACTTTATTTCTAAGTTTGTTAATTAACATTAATATTTGTGTTGCTTTAGATGAACAGCAGAAAGTGAAAGAAATATTGTTCAGGTAAAGATAGAAAAATCACGGAAGGAGACAAATGTAATTATATACTAATCAACTTTTTCATTTCAGTTCAGTTTTTATTAAACTACCAATCTTAATAACTGATTATAATTATGATATGATTATGATAAGCTGATATTTATCTCAGGAGTGTGACCTCAGCTTTTTTATTCTAGTACACAAACTATGAAGATATTTCTGTTGTAACGATTCTGTTCTGTTGCTCAAACAGCGCTCGTCATTAATAAGGAACTGAAGCTGTCACCAACGAGCTCTGTGAATCCGTCTGTGTACGTTACGTTTAGCTTACCTTTTAGCTTATTAGCTAACATTTAGTCACCAGCGATAGCTAGGCTATGATAATGCACTTCTGATTCACCGAAGGTTAAAGGTTAAGGGTGCACAATAACAGAATTTAACCATCTACAAGCTTCTCTTGCAAAAAAAAATCCAACATCCCAGTATTCTGGACTCATCCAGTCTAGAACGTTCCGCGATCGTCAGTCAGAGTTCTAGCACACGCAGAACACACGAGGCCCGTAACCATAGTAACCATTACAGTGACACGGAGCAGTTCTGTGGTCATTATGAGTCATTGTATTATAGTGATTTATAATAAATAAGCGAGATACAGAGCGAGACGTTGTGTCAGGGGAGACGCGGGCCCTCATCAGCTGTATTAAAGCCCGGGCCCGGTCTGTCACAATCCCATTAAAATTCTTACTTTTTAGGCATCATGACTGCAGTATAAGCAGCTCTGGAGGAATCATTGTGTATAGGCTCGCTCCATAGTGGCACTTCAGCAAATGTTCGACCAGCTCGGGAAAGCTTTCTCCATTTACACCAGACATAGTGGGGAAGTATTTTTTTTGGTAATGCAGCTAATATAATGGCCATGATTCAGGGGATATTAATTTCATTAAAACAATCAGGGTTAGAGATTATTGCAGTTCCTTAATATTGCAATAATATATAAATATATAATAAAGCAACAATGATCGAGCCCAAGCACCTGCACTATTGCCACCAAGGCTTACCAGAAAGACAGTTGCACAGAAGGACAGAAGGACAGATGCATTTTAACAGGAAATACCATTATTACCATTACCATAATGACATAGTTATATATAATTAATAAATATATACGTCCAAGTAAGTTTTCAGCCACATTTTGGCTAAAGTTTAAGGCCTCGCCACGGCTGAACCATTTGAGATATTGAAAATCCCTTAGCAATTTTGCATGCTCAATGTGTTGTGGTCATACTGGCCTGGTTTGATGATGATCGTATAAATCCCCTAGGAGGAGTATAGAAAATTCCATTGAGTGTGTTTTGCAAACAAAACAAAATAACTGACTTCCTGTTGAGTAGAGCACATGACTATCTCCTGTGAATGCCCTGTGCCCCGCCGGGCCGGGCCAAGGTGCTCAGGTGTCCTAATGGCAGCAGATTCCAACCTGTGGGCTGATTTTCATCACATATTGAGCATGCTTGATTAAAAAAATATATACATATATTAGTAATAATAGTTGCAAGCAATGATAACCAGGGCCAAACGATAATCAGTGCCATCGCCGCCCGGGCACATGAGAGACAGTGGGCAAATAAATTTAAAGGAGAAATACCAATACCATTATGACATGATTTTCGAATAGGGGGAATTTTAAAAAGGCCTCTAAAAAGGCCCAGGTGCTGGAACAAACCCCTTGGAAGAACAAGAGGGCCCTTTGCACAATATGATGTCATAGGTTTTGAGCTATAATAATAATAATACTAATAAAAATAATGACACATGGTGCAGCTCTGAGCTTAGGGTGAAGGCTGCTCTCTCATGCAGGAGAACCTGCTCTGCCCCTTTCATCTGAATCTGAAGAAAAACATGAAAAGCATGCACTCAACACCCTGTATTCCTCCGTCCCTCAGTCACATGATGATGAGGACATGTCACATGCACTGGAGCGAAGTCCTGATGCACAGCTACTCATCACCTCATTGATGATGATGATGATTCGCATGATATCCAGAATCCCGGGATGTGCGCGCGCTCCCTCTCCCCCCGTTAACCGGGCCTGAGCCCGAGGCTGGCGCGCGCGCTGTGCATCAGAGTGCCTCCGTGAACAACAATAAAAAGCCCTGTTCCGCGTGCGCCATTTTGAATACGCATTAAAGAGCGAGAAGAACGAGTCCTCGCGCATCCATAACGACACCCCCTCCCCCTCCTGCAGAAACAACAACAACACAAAGCGCGGTTTTATTGCGGGGGTTTTTCCCGCAGGCCCGTGCGGCCCGTGTCTCGCGCTCCCGGTTAGTGAAAGGCCTTGGTGGGGCCTGCGCGCGCGCTCCCGTCTCTTCCGCGAGCAGGAGATCCGGTTAAATGGCAGTAATGCACGTAGACGCGCTGAGCCTGCGGCGCGCAGAACCAAACAAACCGAGAATGTCCGTTGAAATAATAAAAAAACTCTCGCGCTTACCGGTGTAACGCACCGCGGCCTCCGGCTTTGTCCCAGTCTCTCTCTCGGTGTGTGTGTGTATGTGTGTGTTTCTCTCCTGCAGGCCGCCGCGGTGCCCCGAGTCTCGAGCAGGGAGGCGCGTGCGGACACACGGAGGGGGAGAGGGAGGGGCCGAGCGGAAACGCACAGAGCTCGCGCAGCCAAAAACCCCGCCGCAGCTCCGCACGAGCGCCGAGCCCCTCCGCGTTAACATCTCGCCCTCCCCCCACCCCATCATCACCATCATTATCATTAAAAGAAAGCGCGAGAGGTTTGTTAACCCAAAACACGTTACAATACTCATATGTGACGTCACAACAGCGTCAAGAAGGAATTCCCACATTCATATTACTACCCTTTAAAGGTGTTTCTTGTTTTTTTTTTTAAAGCGGTACCTTGGCATACGAATTTAATCCGTTCCGGAGGCGAGTTCTTAAGGTGAAATTTCGTGTTGTGAAACGCATTGTCCCATATGAAATAAATGCAGATAATCCACTCCAGCCACAAGAAAATATGACCAATTTCCAAAACTATAATCATGTTTTTGCATATTAAAACAATCAATACATTTAGAGAAGCCATGTAAATGAAGTGAAATATGAATTAAATAGACATTAATAGACAATTAACCTTAATAACTTTATGAGTCCTCTCGGCACCGGCTGCTTTAAAAACCCAAACTGAAAGCGCCTCCCTTTTCTTTTTGCTACCGTCCTTGTTAACATTCTTGGGACCCATGGTGTTATGTCTTAAATAAGTGAACTCCCTTCGCTTGACTTTCCAGTGATGTGATTAAGTTTTGAACGCCTCCCGGAACATGCTCAACTTAGCATTTGTTTCATCTAAGTTCAGTCGCTTGTATGCTGAAAATGCTTCACATGCCGAGACAAATTTCTTGCAAAATTTCAGTTCTTAAGGCAGAGTATTTGTATGCATTTATTTCTGATACGTACACTTCTGAAGGTTTATCACACTCCTAGCTCAAGCCAATCACCTGCTCCATCACCTGGCTAACAAATTAGCAAGTGGCTGTCTCTAAACAGTCCTGAGTCTTAGTTTGTGTACCAAAGATTTACCCGTGTGCAGATCCTGACGCCTGCATGCCACCATTACAAGTCAAGATGCAAGTCAACTCGTTGCCACTCCTCCTGCTGCTTCAGTGTTTCATCAGTCCTTAATTCTGCCTGTCGTATGTAAACACTGCCTACTGATAAAGCACCTGTGACACAGTATGACATAAAAGTCGATGGTGACGCTGCCTAATGGTACGTTAGTAAGGAACACCTGTGACACATCTATGATGGAACTACATGTGCAAATGCCACAATTAGAACAAAAGTTTGTGTCTTTCCTACATTTACACTATTTACTAATTTTGTTTTAATGAATAATGCAATACACCCTGCATAATTGTTAACACTGTGATTGTTCTATTTGTTATTAGATGTTACCCGCAGTGCCACCCGTGTGCAGATCCTGATGCCTGTGTGCTACTATTACCCGGGAAAGAAGTGGGCTGTCAGCTCTCTGCTCCTCATCTGCAGTCTGATCTGGGGTTTCAGTAGCTATGAGCTCGGCCTGACTGTACCAGTTTTTTTATTCAGATGACATTGCCTACTGTTACATTCAGTGAGGAACGTCTGTGACACGCCCACAGTATGACATAAGATTAGAAGATGACGCTGCCTAATGTTACTCTGCCTAAGAATGTGATGTCTGCAACCACACAAAGAAAATTTCTGTTTTATAGATTACATACGTTTGGTGGCTTAGGGGTAGGTTTCTCGCCTGCCATCTACTTTTTTGGGGTCGATTCCCACCCGATTCACAAACCCCACTGGCCACAGTCTATTAGTGTTATAATGTCATGTTGTCGCATTGTCACTTTTTCGCTCTTGAACTTTATGCTGTCCCTTTTAACTTAAAATGTCAATTTGTCTTGTCGTAGCTAGCGTGCGAATTAGGTCTCTAAGTTAATTCTAAGTTAGTTCTGTTAATTTATGTTGTAAATTTATTTTGTATGTAGCACCATTGTCCTGGAGGAACATAGTTTTGTTTCACTGTGTACTAACTGTATATGGTTGAAGTGACAATTGATTTGACTTGATATATTGATTTTTTAACCATCTACTTTTAAAATTCTACTGGATTATATGTCCGTACTAAGAACTTCATTTTACAAGGAAATGTGTCCTGGTGAGGATTTATAGTAGTTATTAAATCTTAAATCAGGAGTCAAGGTAGGGTTTATTTTTGTTTGTTTTTATTAGAATCAGGATCAGAATCAGGTTTTATTTACCAAGTATTTTGACACACATAAGGAATTTGATTCACGCTCTCAAAGTACAGAACAACATAAAACATTGTATTTGTTGGAGACAAAATACTATACATAGTAAACACACAACATTCAATAAGTTTAAAGATTAAATGAAGATGTGGTAGGTGGGGATTGGTAATCCTGAGGATGTAAAGATGTACATAAAATAAATAAAGTGAGTATGCATGGTAGTGCACGTAACCATAATTTGTGTGAGTTATTATATGCTATAATAAGTATTGCAGAGCAGAGTCAGTAGGATGCATTGAGGTGCTTTTACACGTTGTACAGTACTAGATGTTTGATTAGTGCAAATAACAGTAATGTACAGAAGGGTGTAAAAAATTGTAAAAATGCATGTTGGTGCTTTAGCAGATTGCATACTGTTTATGATGGTGATTGAAATAAGTATTATTTTCTATTTCACCCAAAGCCCATTCATTAAAACAGTACGGATTACAAGTTGCTTCCGGATTCAGCTATGACGTAGGCTTCCTGCACAATGTCTCCACCTGGTGGATATTTATGTGATGGTGACGTTTAAGATTCCTGCTCGGGTCATACAGAAACTCAGCTAAGTGGTACAACTGCACTAACTAACTACACTATCCAGGGCTATAACCACTAGGTTATTAAATGTATCTAAATAAATAATATTTTTGTTTATTTACCCATTAATTTTAAGCGTTAAAGCGCGCGCGCGCGCGTGTGTGTGTACGTGCTTGAGTGTGCAATAGGGGCGTGGTTTTGCTACATCTCCGCCCAGTCTCTGTCACTTAAACAGAAAACTTGCGCTTATGGTGATTCACGTTAAACACAGAGAGAGCGAGAGAGAGAGACAGACAGATTGTGTGTGTGTCATTTTATACGGGATCTCAGAAGTAGTTGAAGAATTTTAAGAAGATTCTTCTTTTAACTTTAAACTGGAGCAGAAGGTGAAGAGAAAGATGAAGAAGCTCCTTCGTGCAGCTGTGGTGCTGATGCTGGTGCTGGTTTTGGTGTTTTTGGGAACTCTGGTGAAGACAGAAGAACAGTTATGTCCTGATGGATCCATAAGCACACCATGTGGACAAAATAAACCTCACAGTCTTTATCAAGAGGATGTCTACTCAGGTACAAATAGCTCTCAATTCCTAACTTCTACTTATTCTGCTATTTATTCGTCTACTTGTCCTCTTACTATGTATTAATAATTGTTGTTGTTGTTGTTAATAGTAGTAGTAGTAGTAGTACCCTGCTTTAGTCATTAAATCAGTGCTCTTTAGGAAACAGGAAAAGCAGGAACAGCCGTACTGCTTCAACTGCATGTGTTCCTGTTCATTGTGTAATCCTTGAACATTAAGATATATATATATATATATATATATATATATATATATATATATATATATATATATATATATATATAGAGAGAGAGAGAGAGAGAGAGAGAGAGAATATAATCCTCTCTGCCTGTGGATCAGCATGCGAATCTGCACGTATTTTGTGTGAGCTCAAGCTCACTGACTCACACACACACACACACACACACACAGGAAGTGCAACGTAATCTGTCTCTCTCTCTACCCCCCTCTCTCTCAAAATACATTTAATTAAAACGGACTAACTATAAGTAATCTCATAATAAACATTAATGTAGGATTTTATTAGTTATGTATCGAGGCTTTGGGACAGATTGTTCACATGTTCTGAAACGCTCTAATTCAAGATTTTAATTGTTATATATACCTGGGTACAATGAAATTCTTATTTTGTCTTCTCGAGAACAAGAAGGTAGAAGGGCAGTGACCAATAAAATGACAGTAGGAGATAAATATAAATAAGAAACAACCACAATAAAAAAAGAGAGAATAGAATGTAAAATGTACAGTGTAAATAACCCGTAATACGGATTAACAACCGTCTCCTAGAACACTGGGGTACAAGTGAACAATTAAAAATGACAAAGTGACGGTACAGTGAGGAGTGCAGTAATGAGCTGCTGAAGACGCAAACAAATCATTAGAAACTTTTTAAAATAATTTATTTATTCAGAGGTTCTTGTGTTCATCACGTCATGTGTCAGTGTCAGGCTTTTAAAGTGGATAATAAATATAACATGAATAATACGTGTGTAAGTAAACACACCTGAATACAGTCGATTTTCCAGTGTTTAGAAAATGTAAAAAGCGATTCAATAGTGACATCTACCGGTAGCTTGGCGTCACTGCGCGCTTACGACCAATTAAATCATTTCAAAATTTTCCAAACTATAAAATTCTTCATCTTCTTACGTGGTATATGACGTAACCGGTGGCATTGAAAAGGCTTTACTCACATTCTGATTGTAACATATTCGTGTGTGTGTGTTTGTATGTGTGTAGTGACTTATGAGCAATTAAAGCAGCTGTTGCCAGCCGGAAATCTCCAGCTCTTTGATGTCCGTGAACCAGACGAGTTTAAGGAAGGAGCCATTCCAGGAGCAGTTAATATTCCATGTAAGATTCTCTCTCTCTCTCTCTCCAGTGGTGCTTTATTGGCATGACGAATATTTACATTTGTATCGACAAAGTTTAGGAATAAGTCACAAGAAAATAACAGGAATAGATAGTAGAAAATAAAAGGTAAATAAAATAAAAAGGTGAGAAGGTAAAAAGACAGACATTTAGTTAAATTTTAGTTTAAATTGACTAAATTTAGTCTCTCTCTCTCTCTCTCTCTGAGATAACTGATCACCAAAAAAAGAGTATGTTTAATCGTGTGTGTGTGTGTGTGTGTGTGTGTGTGTAGTGTCTGATGTGGAGCAAGCATTCACACTGACCCCAGATCAGTTCACAAAGTTTTATGGAGTCCTGCTGCCTGAGAAACACTCCTTAGATGTGATGCTGTACTGCCAGAGGGGGCGCCGCAGCCTGACTGCACTGCACATCATGCACTCACTGGGCTACAGCAGGTACTGACCTCTAATGACCTCTACTGTCCTCCAGTGACCTCCAATGACACTTTCTGAGACACCCCACTTAGAGTAATATCATGTGACTAAGAAACCAAAAACAAGCGTAAATTCTCTGTCCTGAGGGTGTTACCGCTTTACCTCTTACTGTTACGCAGTTCTGACACTGGAGACTCCTTACACTGAAGTTACAAAGAACACATCCTTACAGACAACTTTTAATCAGTTTATTATCAAGTCAATTATAATATCAATGCGCTGTTGCCATGGAACACATTAATATAAACCGGCACTACTGTCAGAGAATAAATCAACATCTTCTGACCAATCAGGGAGCAGTATAAACAGCCATGCAGTATATTTACCCCTGATTGTGAAAATGATCATTTATACATGAACAGAAAAATGGTATGAAATGTCTGGAAATTGTAAGATTTTTAAAATTCTCTCTCTCTCTCTCTCTCTCTCTCTCTCCCTCTCTCTCTCTCTCAGAGCCCGTCATTATGTTGGAGGTTATGGTGAGTGGTTTGACCGTGAAGTCCAGTGAGACCTGCAGTTTGTTCTGGAATCAGCATAAGACATTCATTTCAGCAGAATCTGTGGTGTGTGTGTGTGTGAGTGCATGCATGGGATCAGCAGAAAGACACTCATTTTAACAGATCCCAGACCTGTGTGTGTGTGTGTGTGTGTGTTCATTCAAGTGACTGTGCAATATTTAATAAGTAGTATTTTTTTATATAACGGCAGAATGTACTGTGATACGGTGCCATTTTTAAAAGACTTCTGAATGTAATTATTTTGTGAGTTCCTGGCGCGTGGTATTTGTGATGGTTTGTGATTAAAGTCCACAGTTTGACTCCACTGTGTTCTGTTTGTTTCCTCAGAACTACCTCAGAGTAATGAGACAGAGTAGACAGTGAACAACCCTTTAATAATAAAGATACAGTAGAACGTCTACACAAACTATACAACACTGATTAGTAAATAATTTACACAACAGATCCATCTGCACAGCTAGCGTGGGTTTAAAGAACAGAAAAGTTTGCTACGGCTCTGAGGTTTTTATCTCCAGGTACATATCACCATCATCATCATCCTCATCATTATTATCATCACGTCTGGGAGTGTCTGAGTCTTTGCGTATGAGTGACGGCTGTTTGGCTGAGAAGGGCGTGTGGGTCACCACCACGTGCACTGGGTTTTGCACTTTTCTTCTCCTCTATAAAAAAGCAGAATCAGAGCCACACAACAACATGTTACTATTTACACAAATCATTCACACTCATTATTTAAAACATGAAACACAGAGAACATCCACATTCTGCTGCTTGCACACTCAGAATCTGTCCTTCTGATCGAGTGGAACTTCAGAGTTCTTCATTAGGACTGCAGGGAGAACCCTCAAAGGTTCTCTATGACAAAGTTTTAGAAAAAAGTTCCAGGTAGCACCTAATTTTAAAACAATGATTAATAATCTATTACTCCCACTAAAGAGTACTTACTGCTCATTATTTCCTTCTAAGGATGTAGAACATGTCAAGAGTTCACCATTTAACCCTTTGGTACTAGATGCACATTTGGAAATAATGGGAGAGATTTTAGTCTGTAAGTGCAAATCCTTATCCCTCACATGGAATATTATTATTAATATTAATATTTATTTTTGAGATATAGAGGGTAATAGATTCTGGTGTGCTGCATCCACTCATTGTTGAGAAAAACAGTTTTGTTCAGGATGTTTCGAGCGACTGAGAAAAACATATTCTGTCCGTCAGGCTGCAGGTTCTCTTCCACATAACACTGCAGCACTTATAGAATCTGTAGGAACGTCTCATACATCTGCAGGCGTCTGACATCATTAATGCGTCTCATGAACTGGTTGATGAAACATTTTAAACATTCTTCTGCTGAAGTCAAGATTCAACAATTCAGAACTTGTTTACAGAAAAGAGTTTGAAATGTCTAGAAAATATGCGTGGCAGATTACAACGACCTGTTCTACCATTTTGAGTGAAATGACGCCTACAGTGAACCGATGTTTTGATGTTTTGTGGGTGAGACTATTCAGCAGAGAGGCGGTATAATACATTAACAACACAATGTAAGCAGCTAATAATGTAGGGAACAGCAGACAATTGTACCGAATTATTTGCATGAAAGTGTTTCACAGTCAGTTCAGAAGAGTGAGAAGTCGCTTTATGATGTACACATGTGACTAAATGTTGTGAAGTTTGTACAAATGGCAGTTCCAAAGCAACTGAGAAAATATGGCTTCTTCAGAGCTCCTTTTTAACTCTAGATAGGGTTTTGCTGAGACGTAACATTGAGATGAGGCTGCACGGCTAACACAGCTTCTAGTCCACGTGTGTTAGTACAGAATTGCATGGAGGTTTAAATAGCACTAATTAATTAATGTTTTTAAGTTTGTATGTAATGAACAAACTCGTTACACAGGTAAGATCAAATGTAAGTTTGTTTTTTTGTATATTTGAACAAAGATAAGAATAGAATACTATTATCTTTTTGTTTGCTAACCAATTATACTGGGTACAATAAACTTTTGTGTGACATCACTCTCTTATAAGCTCAGAGGAAGAAATAAGAAAATAAATAGGCAGGTGAAGAGCAGCACTTAGTCACGTGCAATAGACGGCAGGACAACTAAGTTCACATTTATTGAGCAAGATGTGGTTCTACTGCAGAGCTTGGTTATATTTGCAGTACGTGCGTGTGTGGATAGGTGTATGGAGGCCACCGCTTCCAAAAACGTTCCTTAGGCTATTTGTATGGGATCTAATTGACCCCAATGCCAGACAGGGACAGACAGGGTGTGTTCTGTCTTAGATGATGCTTACAGACTTCTTCCTCAGTTGGCTAGAATACATGCTGTCCAAGTGTAGCAGCTTTTTCTGACAGTGCACTGATCCACTTTCACCACACAAGTCACAGCCTTCCACTCGGCAGCAGTGAAGCTAATGTTCCACACAATCATGCCGATCTGTAGAAATTCTGAGGAAGAAAAGTCTTTGTTGGGTCTCTTTTCTTTACCGGGTGTGACGTCTTAGAGATCAGGTGTTTAAACACAAAGACTACAATGAACTTTAGGCTGTGTATTCTTTCAGCTGCGTCACTATTGACATGCAGTGGGTGGTGGTCTGTCTCCTTTGTTCCTCCGAATCTGCTGACAATCTCCTTTGTTTTAGAGGTGTTAAGGGCCAAGTTCCTGTCCACACCCCATTTCTCCAGGTCTTCCACCTCTCGTCTATAGGCTGTCCCGCCATTGTTAGAAATCTGCCCAACAATTCTGGAGTCTGAGGTGTGGATGGAATCATGTGTGAAGCGCGTGAAGAGTATGGGCCTCAGCACACAGTCCTGCCAAGTTCCTGTGCTTAGGATGATGGTGCAGGAGGTGTTTTTAAAAAAAAAAATTATAGAAAATGTGTTAAATGTGTGTTTGCTCTCCCGAATTCATACTTGTGGGTTACTGATCAGAAGGTCAGGGGTTCAAGCCCCAGCACCACCAGGCTTCCTTGTTTAGCCCTTGAGCAAAGCCTTTAACCCCTTCTGCTCCTGTCTGGTCCATTGTTCCGACACCAGCTTACTAACTGGGATATGCAAAAGCTGTGCTGTAAGTTACATGTGACAAATAAAATAAATCTTATCTTATTTAACCAGGACATGTTTAAATGTTTTTTTGTTTGTTGAAATAACAGATTTAAATGACACCAAGTGTGTATATATAAAAACTCTGCCTTTTTCTGCTAATAACCAGAGATCTTTCTGATTCCCAGCGTGTTTGACTGTGGCTCTCCTGACACTCGCAAGCTTATTGAACCAAAGCGGTCAGACTGAGCACCTCGTTTATTCATCTTCTGATTTTAAAACTTAACACCAATCCTGACCAGGGTCAGTCGTAGCTCAGAGAGTTAAGGCACTGAGTTACTGATCAGAAGGTCAGCGGTTTGAGCCCCATTTCCACCAGGTTGCCATTGTTGGGCCCTTGAGCAAGCACCCTTAACCCTATCTGCTCCAGCACTGCAGTTACACTGAGATATGCAAATAAAGAGAACTGGTTGTTATCCAAATCAGGAGAAACATGTGAGCCAATCTGTGAAAGCACTGAAAGTTTCTCAGTGCACTTCACGACTATAAGTGTTGCCTTGGGTGATGATGGAGAATTTAAAATATGTTGGAACTGCGGCTTGTTGTAACAAGAGGGTAAAAATGCACATGCTTTCTGTACTTGCCCAGGCACCCCATCTGGGCCTGTTTTTTTTTTTTTGTTTGTTTGTTACATGTTCCTTATATGATGTTGCATATAACACTACCAGTGTTCGCTGATCAGTGTAGGAGCTGTGCAGAAATCAATCTCCTCGATCTGAGTGTCAAAGCGGGCAAATAATTGATTCAGAGCATCGGGCAGTTTGTTGTCATCACTGGGCTGCAGATTGGTGCTTCTGTAACGCTCTCCACATGCTACAGGGTTGTTGTTCTCAATTTATGATGAGTAGAATAAGAAAAATATCTTACCATAGTAAAAAGCAGCACAGTGATGATCCCGGTCAAAATAACAAACCCAACAACACCACAAGTGATGTAGACTATCATCATCACAGACAAACCTGAGGGAGAACAGAAACGCCCATCAATTACCTGGATTTCATTCTGAGTAAACCTTAAGGCTCAGAGCATTTTAGCCATTATTTCTGTTTTATTATTATTATTATTATTATTATTATTATTATTATTAAAGATATATAGGGGTCACGATTGTGCAGTATAGAGTGACATCCTTCTTTTAAGCACAATCTAGGCAATATGATGAACTGAATTTTATTTAAACTCTACCAACTATACAAGCATGATTAAGCAAAAAAAAAAAAAAAAAAAGGTCACACGAGCAAAATAATAGCACAGATACACAATCACGTTTTTATTGCTGTTTTCTGGTTGTTTCTATGACCAATAATAATAATAATAATAATAATATTGACATATTTTTACATTGTTCCCATATTCCTGTGGTAGTAAAATTAACTCTTTATAAAAGAGTTACATTGTTACATTGTTGTGTTTGTCATGTAGCTCTTTGTTTGCAAATTTGATAGTTTTTTAGGTTAACTTAAAAATGTAAAAATTTGTGTTGTTAATTTATGTTGTTGTATGTATGTAGCACCTTGGTCCTGGAGGAACGTTGTTTCATTTCACTGTGTACTAACTGTATATGGTTGGAATGACAATAAAAGCCTACTTGACTTGACTTGAAGTAAAGAAACTTTGGTTCTACCTGATATATCCGAAAACCCAAATACAACAGTTTTATGTGTAAAGCCTCCTGTTAACACACACCAACAAGGCTTCCCTACATGTATTTTTAATCATCATTGACCCATGGCTGCGATCACTTCTTTAACACAGACATTTCTGTGATTGTGCTCTTTGTTTTTTAGCACTCTAAAGCACATCCTCATGCTAGCTCGCTCACATTCTCAAACATAAAAATGTCTGGATAGAATTCTAGAGAAATCATGAACTACTTAAATCAAATGTCATTTTCATAAGACTCCTTAATGCTAATAAAAGCTAGCTAGGTTTTTTTTTGTCCTGCTAATCGTGACCAACTTCTTCTGTTTGCTAATCTGTTTCCTGAAAAACAGATAAGTGAAATTAGGTTTAGATGTATTTCCTGTCAATCTTTAAAAACAACTTTTTAAGGTTTCTAAGAGTATTCAAAGTATTAAAACCTGAGGACTATCTGCCTTGTTCAGTAAGCTTTGAGACTCTTGGCTGTGGTATTTATATTTTATTTTTATTTATTCATTTATTTTTAGCGGGTGTGTTTTTGCTCATCGTGACTGAGAAATTAACAGTTAAACTTCATTAAACTAACAGCAGGTGGCGCCAGTGCACTGTTACATTTTATCTCGTTTTTTATTTAATGTTGTGTTCTGGATTTTGATAATGATAAAAAAAAAAAAGCTGAAGTAAAGCTTAATTCTTTTATGTCTGAACATAAATCTCTACGACAAAATATAAACAGATTTTGGCTTGAATTTTATAACCACACATTTCCACAGAACGAGATTAATCCTGAATATAAGACTGTACTTCTTTATTCTTGATGCGTGCACTGAGATCATGTACAGGAAACAAGTTTGTGTTTCCACAGTATTTAATTTTAGATTTGATTTGATTTCTAGCTTTTTTCACACGCACACAATGCTCTTACATCATCTTATTTTGTATAACCGAATAACAAAGAGGATTTTTACAATAAAAGAGGAACATTTACAAAGCACATCTTCCCTTAAATATCATAAATAACAATGAACTTTCCTCTGTCCAGATTAATGTTTATTGTGCTTGTTCTTTTTTTCTGGTTCTGACATTAAACATTGGATTAAAAATGTAAAAAGTCTGTAGGAAAGTAGCTGTGAAAGTTGATTCATTTGTCCATTATGGGGTCGCAAAAACAGAAAAATCAATCCTTGAACAAATTAATCCGATTCACCCCCAACCACACCCTGCCCCTCTGTCTGCATGATTATATGTTTTCATTTGTATTTTATGTTTAAACTCTGCTGTAATGTCTCATAATCCCGTATCTCTCATCACTTTCATCTAAACTCTGCTTCTAAATGTAAATATTTTTCTAAACTTCTATCATTCCAGATGTTGCTTAAGAGTTTCATTGGATTTAAGATGACATTCACTTCATGAGACTTTGATGACATATAGATTTGTCTTTAGCGGTCGAGCAGGACCACACTGTGGGGTTAAATGTCATTAAACCTGGTGTAGTTTTACATTAAAGCCTCTGTATGGACCAGATGAGATATAAAGGTCCTTATTACCTGCAGGGGGGCTCTCCAGTGTTTGTCTCAGAAGGAGGACTCGTCCCTCTAGACTCCCGCTGGGGAATGTGGTCACTTTGCAGCAATATTCTCCGAGATCCGCCTCCCGCACCTGGTGGAATGTGAGCGTGTGGTACCCCGTGATGGAGACCTGGCCCTGGTACGACTCATTAATGTGAACTAGAGATATTCCATTTATTGCAGATTTAAACACAGCAAAGGGTGGTGAGTCGTTACAGCGAGTCCACTGAGACTGAGACACGTGGAGTTCACCATTAACTTTACAGGAGAGAGACGCAGACTGACCCAAGCCAGCTCGCACAGGATCCGACACGGTGAGTCCATCACCCGCTAGACATGCTGAGAGAGAGAGAGAGAGAGAGAGAGAGAGAGAGAGAGAGAGAGAGAGAGAGAGTAAGATAGACAGAGAACAAGGGACATGGGGAGGGAGAGAAAAAAAGAGACAGACATTTAATAATCCACAGAGGCAGACAAACCGACAGAGAGAATGAGAGGGAGGCAGAGGGAGAAAGAGAATGATAAAGGAAGAGGAGAGCAGACAGACAGATAGGAAGAAAGAGAGACAGACAGAGAAAGAGAGTGAGAGGAAGACAGGGAAACAGCCAGACAGATAGACAGAGACCAGACAGACAGATAGAAAAAGAGAGAGAGACAGACAGATAGACAGATAGAAACATTTTTTCTCTATAATGCTAACCAGGCTTGGTTTCTAGTCCCCCCGGATTAGCATGCTGCGCTAACCCTGTAGGTATAGCACATCACATGTTTCTCATCACTTGTCCTGTTAAGTAACTTTGATTTACATTTTTTTTGTTTCTAGAGAATGAAAGCAGTTAAATATGTGTAGCGGGTTAGGACCGGCTTTAATTCCAGAGCTCTGTGCTGATGAAGGCCACAGCAATCTCACAGTGATGAACCTGAGTCCTGAGTCCTGCCTGGCTCTGAGAGCCGAACTGATGTCCTTGCGTCCCTGATGAGCTGCTTTTGTGTAAATGTTTTTGTGTATATACTTTATGTAAATTTAAGTGTAAATGTTTTTGTCTAATTATTTCTGTGTAAATGTTTGGATAATTATTTTTGTACTGTACAAATGTTTTCCTGTGAAGGTTTTTGGCTAAATGTTTTCATGCAAATGCTTTTGTGTAGATGCTTTTGTGAAAATGCTTGTGTGAGTGTTTTGATAAATGTTTTTGTGTAAAATCTTAGGTGTAAGTGTCTTGGTAAATGTCTTTGTATAAAAGTTTGCATAAAGGTTTTTTGTAAATGTTTGTGCAAATGTTTTTTTTTTGTAAATATTTTTGTATTAATGTTTATATGTGAATGTTGTTGTGTGTTTTTGTGTGAATGCTGCTCCACATTATAATTCAAATTTTAATAATAAAAAAAAAAATCATAAAAAAAGTCTTTATACAGCACAAATTCGCCTGTGCGCTGATCTCAGACACACTTCATATACAAGGTAATTTTTCCAATTGATATCAGTTATCATAATCTCTCTCTCTCTCTCACACACACACATACACACATACACAGTTGTTACCTTTGATGAAGACGAGACAGAAGAACAGCAAATGTTTTGGTTGTTCGTTTCTCATCGTGTCTCACACTCTGTAATGGTGTGAAAGAAGTGACGTTAAGTTTGAACTCATTCTTATATCAGACACACACACGCACACACACACACACACACGAAACAGGATGTAAAGGTCATAGTCACAGACAGTGATTATCAAATGTCTTTGTGATGCACCATAAAACACACACACGCGTGCGCGTGCGCGTGCGCACACACACATTAATGAATCAGTCCATCTTTAATAATTCGTTAGGATTAATTATTAATTATTAGGAAATTATGCTTAGACGGAAATCTCATAAAACTACATGTACATGTTGTGCAGAGAAGGAAGTTAGTTCTCATGCATGCACACACACACAGTGTGGTTTTGTAGAGTAGACGTTGGCTAGAGTAGTGCTCCAGTTCACTTCCTGTTTACCCAGAATTCTGATCAAATGGGTCACTGTATGTCCCCATGTTACTGCTGTGAACAAACACATACTGTACAGACACACACACACACACACACACACACACACACACACAAACACACACACACACACACACACAGTATACATACAGAAAATGTTATTTTATTTTAATAGAGATCTTGTTTGAAGTTCAGAAGTTTGTCTGTTGCTTTGTGCTTATTGTCAGTCCTCCATGTTAACTCTGTGTGTGTGTGTGTGTGCGTGTGTGTGTGTGAGCAGCATGAGTCTCGACCCTGTGGTTTCCTCAGTGAAAAAAAAAAGTATGTTAAAGTATATTAAATCCTAGCATGGCAAAGCAGACTTTAGTGTACTTGCTCCAGACTAATGACTAGTATACTTGAAGTTTGCTATTTTGGAAATAATTTTGTACTAAGTACATTTAATTTGTAATTAAATTGTACAAAAGCACAATTTTAAGTGTATTAAGTATGCTTTTGTGTGCTAAAGTGGAACAACTTTAAGTATACTTATTACCCCAAAAGTATATGGCTGCTTGTGTACTAACATACATACCTGTATGTTGAAATTAAAGTATATTTGTAATATATTATAAGTACATTACAACAATTTTTTGCTGTGTTACAAATACACGGGTAATATACCATGAATACGGTCTTATTGCAGCAGGAGTATGTTGTTGTACTTGTGTTATACTACAGTTTCACAAAAACAGTGTTACATGCTAAATTCACTCCTCCGTAATCGCTATGATCAAAGTCAAGCCGGCGCTCTTTCCTTCCCCTGCGCTCCCCAAGAGTGACAGTGTTTTTTTTGTGATATTATGGCAATGGTCAATGGTAATGATACAAAAATGCAATATTAAATGAAAACAAAAAAACAAAAAACACCACCACCACCACCACCAAATGCAATATAAAAAATCTGCAATATTATCTTAACGGCCCGTTAAAGTTAACGTAACGTTATGTTCTCAATTATTGAGTGCCAATAAAATGTACTTGTTGGAACATTCTTGTTTAAATTATGAATGCTTTGACCTATATGTTTATTGTTACATTTTCTGTCAGTTATGAGAACACCTCCAGTGATTGGTTCGTCATACGTAGTTACTATTTCACCCAGACTACGATTAGTTTATCAAGTTGTAATAAGCCATGTGGCATAGCATTAATCACTGATTTATATTCTCTTGTCACAACCTGTCAAACCATGTCTACACCATAGACGAGCCTGACTCTTTCCCGTTCCTACTCCAGTCCGTGTCTCGCCTTTCACCGCCTCAGTCACCGCGCTGAGCACACCTGCTGCCTATCTGCTCTCATCATTTCAGCTATTTTAGTCACTCGAAAAGTGCTGCTCCTCGCCAGATTATTGTGCCATCTATGCCAATATTCCCGCGTTTTGTTTTGCCATTTGCTTATTGTGCTCTTGACCCTGTTTTGTTCCCGACCTCGTCTTGCCTAGCGTTTTGGATCTACTGCATGTTTGGATTAGCGGTTTTGACTTCCGCGTTGTATTCCGACCACGAGATCGCCCAGCGTTTTGGATTCACTGCCTGTTTGGATTTGATTATCGCGTGCACATTGACCACGAGACTGCCGAGCGTTTTGGAATTACTGCACGTTTGGATTACCGGCTTTTTTGACTTCCGCGTTGCACACGGAAAACTGTTCAGTGTTTTTTCGGAATAAACGTATGTTTGGATTTATTGCACGTCTGGGCTACAGGATTTCACCCTCCAAGTCACCTGAAGCTTTTCTGCTTCCTCACTAAAACTGTAAGTGCAAGTTAAATTTTGTCTCTGCTCTTGGATCCTCCTTTTCTCCCTGCCGTTATAACCCGGCGCGTGACAGTATAATCTGGCCAGCTATGGATCCAGCAGAGCTTGCCCACCTGAGATCGGCACTAGAAAACCAGGGGGCTCTTCTTGGGACTCATCAGCAAGATATTCAGCAGGTTACGGAAACCCTCAGAACCGTCACTGACACCCTCGCCTCCCTAACGATCCAGATTCAGCAGATGCAATCCTCACGGACCCCAGTTCCGGTCGTCCCTACTCCCGTTGCTACTCCACCTTCACCCCATGAACCACGCCTTCCCGCTCCACCTACTTATGATGGTGACCCTAACACCTGCCGCTCCTTCTTATCTCAGTGTTCTCTCGTTCTGGAACTTCAAGCCTCGTCTTTTCCTACCGAACGGTCTAAGGTGGCATACATAATAACCCTTTTGTCTGGAAAGGCGAGAGAATGGGGGACGGCAGTATGGGACGCACAAGATGACTGCTGCGCCAACTTCAGATCATTCACCAGTGAAATGAAGAAGGTCTTCGATCGCTCTTCCACTGGACACCAGGCAGCAGGTCAGATCCTAAATCTCCGTCAAGGATCCCGCTCCGTTTTCGATTACGCCATTGAGTTTCGCACCCTTGCAGCATCATGCGGCTGGGATGGTCAGGCATTGTTCGATGCTTTTCTTCATGGACTTTCGGACCCAATAAAGGATGAGCTATCTGCACGGGAGCTACCATCTAGCCTTCAGGATCTCATTGATCTTGCTGGACGCATCGACGCTCGCAAACGTCTCAGACAACAGGAGCGAAGCCTGGACACCAGGTCAGTTCAACCACCAACCCCTCCTTGTCCTTTTGAACCCCCCGCTGAACCCATGTTGGTGGATCGTACTCGAATCTCTCCAAAGGAACGCCAACGACGACGGGACGAAGGGGCTTGCTTCTATTGTGGTCAGTCCGGTCATCTACTACGGACCTGTCCGCTAAAAGGCAAGGCCCCTCATTGATCCTGGGAACAAAGGGGGGCCCAAGCCATGCGAATTTCCCAGACCACCGTTCTTGCTTTCCTGTGTCCATCATTTATGATAGTAAAGCCCATGCCACTCATGCCCTCGTAGACTCCGGCGCTGACCAAAACCTGATCTGCTCTTCTATGGTTAACACCCTTAAGATCCCCTTTCTACCCTTGGGTCGCCCATTTTCTGTCCAAGCCCTTGATGGAAGCAACCTAGCCCCAATAACTCATCAAACTGCTCCAGTAATTCTTCGTTTCTCTGGGAACCACTCCGAAACAATCTCGTTCTTTATTGTCAAAGATTCTCACGCACCAATCGTCTTGGGCCTCCCCTGGCTAGCCCAACATAACCCACATATAGACTGGGCCAGGAGAACAGTCTTGGATTGGAGCACATCCTGTCTGTCTTCTTGTCTCCGTACCGCCCCTATTAAGACCCTGACCCCCCTTTCTAAGGAGGAGTTCCCCAACCTATCTGATGTCCCGACCGAATACCACGATCTCAAACTAGTGTTTAGCAAGTCGCGTGCGACCTCGCTCCCTCCTCATCGGCCATACGACTGCGCGATCGATCTTGTTCCGGGCGCAACACCACCCAAGGGACGACTCTACTCTCTCTCTCGCCCCGAGAGAGAAGCCATGGATCAGTATATCTCGGAGTCTCTTTCAGCTGGAATAATCCGTCCCTCCTCCTCCCCGGCAGGTGCCGGTTTCTTTTTTGTGGAGAAGAAGGATAAGTCCCTCAGACCCTGTATAGATTATAGGGGACTGAATGCAATTACAGTCAAGAACCGTTATCCCCTGCCCCTTATGACATCCGCCTTCGAACTCCTGCAAGATGCCCGAATTTTCACAAAGCTGGATCTAAGAAATGCCTATCACTTGGTCAGGATTAGGGAGGGGGACGAATGGAAGACTGGCTTTAACACACCAACCGGTCACTATGAGTACCTCGTGGTTCCATTTGGACTAACCAACGCGCCGGCTGTCTTCCAAGCACTAGTAAATGACATCTTAAGGTACTTTCTGAATGTTTTTGTTTTTGTTTACCTTGATGATATTCTTATCTTCTCTCGTTCCCTTAGAGAGCACAAACTTCACGATCGTCAGGTACTCCAAAGACTTTTAGAGAACAAACTTTATGTCAAGGCGGAAAAATTTGAATTTCACCGTGATTCCACATCCTTTTTGGGGTTCGTAATCTCTCCTTCAGGTATCCAAATGGACCCATCCAAACTCAAGGCAGTCATGGAATGGCCATTGCCCTCATCGAGACAGGATCTTCAACGGTTCCTGGGGTTCGCCAACTTTTACCGGCGATTCATCAAGAACTATAGCATGGTAGCAGCACCTCTCACTACTCTCACCTCCACAAAACTTCCTTTTCAGTGGAACCTTCGGGCGGACAGAGCCTTTTTGGATCTCAAACGCCGCTTCACTTCTGCCCCCATCCTCATGTTCCCTGACCCCTCCCTCCAATTTGTGGTGGAAGTGGATGCATCAGAAACTGGAGTGGGGGCTGTCCTCTCTCAAAGGTCCCACAAGGACAACAAACTCCACCCTTGTTCCTTTTTCTCTCGTCGCCTCTCTCCGACTGAACGCAACTACGGCGTTGGAGACCGTGAATTGCTGGCCGTTAAGCTTGCCCTGGAGGAATGGCGGCATTGGCTGGAGGGGGCGGAACACCCTTTTTTGGTCTGGACAGATCATAGGAATCTTGAATACTTGAGGTCAGCAAAAAGACTTAATTCACGCCAGGCTCGTTGGTCGCTTTTTTTTTTCAAGATTCAACTTTACACTCTCTTATCACCCAGGGTCTAAGAATGTCAAGCCCGACGCCCTTTCCCGCCAGTTTTCCCCCTTCCCAGACCCAGCCCCCCCGGAAACTATCTTCCCACACCACTGTCTAGTGGCCACAGCTCGTCTTGAGGTGGAGAACCAAGTATTACGAGCCCTCGAGCAAGAACCTGGTCCCAGCAATGTCCCTCAGGATAGACTCTTCATTCCTGCCTCTACACGTTCCTTGGTGCTAGAATGGGGTCACAGCTCCAGACTTGCATGTCATCCAGGGGCCACTCGAACCTTATCCCTCATACATCAACGCTTCTGGTGGCCAACCATCAAAGACGATGTAAGAAGATTCGTAGCATTGTGCGACAATTGCACCAGGAACAAGACCACCAACCGCCCCCCTGAGGGTCTTTTAAGGCCCCTTCCAACCCCACACCGACCTTGGTCACACATCTCACTCGACTTTGTCACCGGACTTCCTCCCTCAGAAGGAAATACCTGCATCTTGACAGTGGTCGATCGTTTTTCCAAATCTGCACACTTTATTCCCCTACCCAAACTCCCATCAGCCAAGGAAACAGCGGAGCTCTTAATTCTCCATGTCTTCCGACTTCACGGTCTCCCGGTGAACATAGTGTCTGATCGAGGTCCTCAGTTCTCTGCACAGTTCTGGAAAGTCTTTTGTAAACTTATAGGTGCCACGCCAAGTCTTTCTTCTGGTTTCCACCCTCAAAGTAACAGACAGTCTGAACGCGCTAATCAGGAACTTGAGAAATACCTTAGGTGTATGACGTCACGTGACCCGTCTTCATGGAGCAGAATGTTACCCTGGGTGGAATACGCCCACAACTCTCTCCCCACCTCCTCCACTGGCATGTCCCCCTTCCACTGTTGTCTTGGATACCAGCCACCATTGTTCTCGGCTCAGGAAGAAGAAGCTGCTGTTCCCGCAGCCCAAGCCTTTGTCCGACGCTGCAAAAGAACCTGGCAGCGTGCTCGCTCTCAGCTGCTGCACGCAGTGAGCACCTTTCAAAGAAAAGCCAATCGCCATCGTTCTGCAGCTCCCAGGTACCATGTTGGCCAGAAGGTAATGCTCTCCACTCGCGACATACCCATCAAGACCACTTCCTGGAAATTATCCCCTAGGTATATCGGCCCATTCACCATTGCCCGAGTTATTAACCCGTGTTCCGTAAGACTGTCTCTACCATTGTCTATGCGTCGTATCAACCCTACATTCCATGTCTCTCAAATCCGACGGCTGGTCGCTTGTCCTCTGGCACCTCCCCCCCGCCCTCCCCCACCCCCTCGCCTCATCGATGGGGGTGAAGCCTTTACAGTCCGCAAGCTTCTCAAAGCCCGTCGCCGAGGTAGAGGCCTGCAATATCTCGTAGACTGGGAGGGTTACAGCCCCGAAGAAAGAAGTTGGGTACCTGCCAGATTTATCCTGGACTCATCCTTGATAAGGGAATTTCACAAGCTCCACCCCGAGGCCCCGTCTAGAACGCCCGGTGGCGTCCATAGAGGAGGGGGTACTGTCACAACCCGTCAAACCATGTCTACACCATAGACGAGCCTGACTCTTTCCCGTTCCTACTCCAGTCCGTGTCTCGCCTTTCACCGCCTCAGTCACCGCGCTGAGCACACCTGCTGCCTATCTGCTCTCATCATTTCAGCTATTTTAGTCACTCGAAAAGTGCTGCTCCTCGCCAGATTATTGTGCCATCTATGCCAATATTCCCGCGTTTTGTTTTGCCATTTGCTTATTGTGCTCTTGACCCTGTTTTGTTCCCGACCTCGTCTTGCTTAGCGTTTTGGATCTACTGCATGTTTGGATTACCGGTTTTGACTTCCGCGTTGTATTCCGACCACGAGATCGCCCAGCGTTTTGGACTCACTGCCTGTTTGGATTTGATTATCGCGTGCACATTGACCACGAGACTGCCGAGCGTTTTGGAATTACTGCACGTTTGGATTACCGGCTTTTTTGACTTCCGCGTTGCACACGGAAAACTGTTCAGTGTTTTTTCGGAATAAACGTATGTTTGGATTTATTGCACGTCTGGGCTACAGGATTTCACCCTCCAAGTCACCTGAAGCTTTTCTGCTTCCTCACTAAAACTGTAAGTGCTAGTTAAATTTTGTCTCTGCTCTTGGATCCTCCTTTTCTCCCTGCCGTTATAACCCGGCGCGTGACATCTCTAAATTGAATAGGAAAATCATGAATTGTTCATATGTAAGTACAGAACCGGAATCATCTAGAAGCAAAGATATGTAATCAATACCTCTTACATGCCTTTTTGAAAGAAAAAGTGACTTTCTCTTGACAGTAATATTAGCATTGTTCCATAATAAAGCTTTATGTGGAGAATAATAGCGGCCATGGCAGATTTTTCCAGGCTAACAGAGCTTGCTGGTGGACTTGAGACAGCTCAATAGGCAATCTGCACGGTGAAAAATCACAAAACAGCAAAAATATTAACCCAGCAATTTTGCTGAAAATGTGAGATGGTATAAAAAAAACATAAAGACGTGGGATTTAGAAATTCTTTTAACCAATTTATCTTAAACACATGATTGACATCATGAAAGTCTAATACTTCAAGTCCTCCCTCTGTTTTCTTATTTCCAAGAATTGACTCTTTAATTTTTTGTGATCTATTTTTCCTGATAAAATTAAAGACAATTTTATTTATCTCCTTATAATCTTAACATATAAGGATATCGCCGGGTAAACAAAACGAGACAAACCTTCTGCTTTAGAAAGGAGTTTCGACAAATCTCTTTGTAGATGATTATTACAAACACTAGACGCTCTCTTCAGTCTGTGGGAAAACTTTAGCTTTCGTTTCTCAGCCACACCTTTTGAAACTGAAATGCCAGAATATTTAACAGTATTTTTAACAAGTATTTTTGCGATTGTGGTGTCATTACAAGAGTGAAGGGGCATCATTTCACACTTACCAACATTAAAAGATAATCCAGAGGCTGCTAACTGTAAGATTTTAATCTCTCTATCAAAAACCACAATGCCTTTAAAAATAGGGTCATTCTGAATATCACGAGACAGCATCTCCACCACTAATAAAAAAAGGGAAGGGGGAGATCGGACAGCCTCGTCTGACTCAACATCAAATAAGTGTGCAAAGTCCAATAGATCTAGAATGAGCCTAATGTTATTACTGATGTGACGTCCTCTCATAAAGCCTGTCGGAGGTTCTACAAGCACAGTATCAAGTACTTGTTTAAGTCTATTGGCAAAAACCAAAGCTCGAATTTTATAATCGCCATTTAAAAGTGTGATTGGACACCAGTTTTTAATGAGTGAGAGATACTTGTCTGGCTTAAGGATTAAACAAATGACACCCTGCTTCATTGATGTAATCATCTCTTTATCATTGATATATTCATTAAACATTAGAGATAGGGGCAATTTAATGACGTCCCAAAAGTGCTGGTAAAAGACCAAAAGATATGTCTGCATCACAGTCTGATTTCACCTTCTTAGTGATAACCGGGACAAATGTATTAATTTGAGTAAAATAAATGATTGAAATGAGACTTGTATAGATTCTCAAAAAAAGGAGGAAAAAGCACTTGAGATTTCTACTGGGTCTGTTCAAGGCGTGCGTCATTAATCAGGAGAGAAGAAACAGATTTCTATTATAATTTCTCTTTTCTAGAGCAATAGAAAATAGTGTTCTTCTCACCACTCTCAAGCCATTTGGCACGAGACCTAATGAAAGCACTTTTTGCCAATTCCCTTTGATCAAGTTCAATATGTATACTAGTTAATTCTGTCTCTTCCTCAAGTGTGAGAGTGTCTAAACTCATCAACAATTTCAGCTTGTTCATTAAGTTAGTTTCCTCCAAATTCTTGGAGTAGTTTAATTCTTTCGATTGTTTTATAATTTCATTTCTGACTCGACACTTAAAAAAAGACGCAGTCAATGAGAGATCAGAGCAAACAGACGAAATAATGTTGTGAGAAACTGGGGACTGTCTTGGTGGAGAACGATCTATAGCTTCATCCGCACAAAAGTCACATAATGCAATATAAGAACTCTGGCACTTTGATTGTACAGTCATGGCCAAAAGTTTTAAGAATTACATAAATAATGGAAATTGGAAAAGTTGCTGCTTAAGTTTTTATAATAGCAATTTGCATATACTCCAGAATGTTATGAAGAGTGATCAGATGAATTGCATAGTCCTTCTTTGCCATGAAAATTAACTTAATCCCGAAAAAAAACTTTCCACTGCATTTCATTGCTGTAATTAAAGGACCTGCTGAGATCATTTCAGTAATCGTCTTGTTAACTCAGGTGAGAATGTTGACGAGCACAAGGCTGGAGATCATTATGTCATGCTGATTGGGTTAGAATGACAGACATGACATGTTAAAAGGAGGGTGATGCTTGAAATTGTTAACCATAGTGACCTGCAACACTGTAAAACCAAACAAGTTCAGAGTACTCAAAACTTTTGTCGTAACTGATTACCTAAAAAAAAATTAAGTACACATAATATTTTTTTAAAGTAAACTTTTATTTAAAAATATATTTTCAGGTAACTCATTTTTTTTTTTTCATTTTTAAGTTAGCCTAACTTATATATAATATTTATGCATCATTATTTTTTAATTTCCACATATTAAATATATTTAATCTCCCAACACTAAATGAAACTAAGTTTCAGCAACTTAATCTTAACCCAAAAAAAGTATTAGTACACAATTTTGTACCTACTGTATGGGAAAATCTACTTAAAGAATTAAAGTGTGTTAAATTTAAAATGTCTAAATGTAACTGAATTTTTAAAATGTCAATTTTACAAGCAATTCTCAAAGGTAGGTAACGGGTTGGAATTAAAGTTATTTATTCAGGTTAACACATGGCATAAACAACAATCCAACATCAGTGTACAAGCTTTTTCCAACATCTTGTTGAACATACTGTTTGGCAGAACAATTACTGACAACACATTTGCCATGTCTCTACTTGCAGCTGTCAGTTTGAAATCAAATGGGCAGAAGACTTTTTTTTCCAGAAAAAAATAAAAAATAAATTTGAATCGTTTCATCTGACAACTATCCAAAAGCATGCACAAATGAATAAATGAATAAATAAACAAAGGGAAAAAATAATAATAAAACAGATGGTTATAGTTTAGTTTAGTAACTGCATTTCTGAACAAACTGTATCTATCGGTGAACTTTTGTCATTTAAGAGAGTGTGCTGTGACTTAACTTAAAGCTTAAGTGTATGGCCTGTTTATGTACATGTGCATTCAGACGTTCTGTTTGGTTCAATTTTTTAACAAATATTTTTTTTAATTCAGTAGGCAAGGTTTCAGTGGTTTGTTATCATCCAGACACATCAGTATTTTCTGGATAAAGGTGAATGTGTGGATGAGTTTTTTTTGGATATTTTAAATTGAATGCATAGATCAACCCAAACAATAGTATGAATGCATCAGGCAGCCTGGGAATATCTCTTACAACAATGTCCCCTTCGACTACAACAAATATGCTTTTAGTGCTTTAAGTGTCCGCACTAGTAGTGAGGAGAGCAAGAGGAGTATCTGTGATTTCTGACTTCTTGCTGCAAAATACAAAAAAAGAAGAACAAGGTTTATAGTATAAAAGTCATAAACTATATGCTTATCATTGCTCCTTTAACATTTGAACATCTTTGCATTTTTTTTGTCAAAACTACACAGTAACTATTTTGATTGTCAAATGCTGAAAAATACTTTTTAAGTTACAATGAACTCGTGGATAAAAGAAATTCAACACCATAAAAATTGCACAAAAAATGTAATCGTTACAAAAACCTGAAATCTAATTTATAATTTTGTTTGCCTTATGACTGGAATGCTGACTCTACATCACTGTAAATACCATTCTCAACTGCAAATGGCATTTTGCCCATTATAGACAATGTAGTGTGGGAGATTTTTCTCCTACACTAGTTACTGTTGCCATAATTACAAATATTACACAAACACTGTAACTTTAGTAAAAAAGGACCAAAGAACAACTCACGACTCTATGCAGATCTGGATAAAGTAAGACAGGATTTATTGCAGCAATGAAACCCAAGTGAGCCGCGCTTGAATGCTTAGGTCATAAATCTAAGCATGATTAAGAGCGGACTGAATTCTACAGAAATATTCATGCCTTTTTATACAGTTTTTCAAGAGGAGGTGCCCATCCTTATCACCCCCTCCTTTGTAAGTTCTCCTCATTCCTGTAAGATGTTCTACCCAATTCCTGGAAGATGTTCCCATTATAATCCAACTTTTCTTATAAATCCTCTTATTCTAATTATAGTTTTTATATCTTATTTTATTATGTCATATACCTCGTCATCTGACTCCCTACGTCATCTATATCAAGTTATTAGATTTTTCCAGTTATAATTAATTTTTCTTGCAAATTAATTTCCATTATCTTTACACTTCTTGTGTTTAGCTTATAAAAAATAACAAGGCAGTACTTATTTTTTGTGTCTACTCAGTATTCTTAAAACTGATCGTGTGTCTTTTGGTTATTTGTCTATATACTTACTTAGACATGTGTGCGCGACTGCAGGTGCACATGCAGCATGTGTAACCAACACCTGTTTCAATCCTTCATTAAGTTTGCTCGTCTGGGCATGAGATAAGTCCGGCACTTGGCGCCTTATCTCATGCTTGTGTCTCTGTCGAGTCCAGCACCTAGCGCCTTATCTTGTCTATTCCTCATACACATGACAGCTAAAAAGAAAAGTACAGTTTATGTCTGGGTCACTCTAGGCTTTTCCCATGTACTTTGGGTTCCCATGGTACACTGAGTATCACTACCCATCTCCTTACTGTTTATGTTTCACGACCTGTCTTATAGTCGTCTTCTTTTCTTGGCTCACCTCTGAGTGAACCCATTATGTTTTCTTCTGCCACTAACTTCTAATTTTTATGATATGCATAGGTCCTTTTTACTTCTGCTTACTTCTGCACACTGATCTTCTCTCTGCTTACTTTTATCTTCTGTCACTTAAGATTAATATTGTTTGCACTAAGATTAATATTATGTTGATTAATATTATCACATTGTTACATTGCTGCATACACAAGTATATTTTACAAAAATATGCTTACAGTAGAGTAAAAATTAAGCCCTTAAGATTTGATTTGAGATGTAATGCCCTTGAGGTGTAGAGCATGATGATAATTTTACCTTACCTATGTTATTAATATTACAAAGCAAACAAAATTATGAATCAGATTTTGGGTTTTCATAAACATGACAATTTCTTTGTATATTTTTAAGCGCAATGTTTCTTTTGTCCATGAGTATATGTTTAAAATGTATTAAGTGATATAAAACCATCACAGTGCTTACATCCAAGGTCTTGAAGAACTCTGAGTCATCCTCGCGCAGGTAGATAGGAAGTGCACGAAGGCATAAAGTGCGTCTCACACTGACATCATGCCCTTCCCATATCAACAAATGAAAAATTTAAATTATTGGACAAATAGTTTCCAAGCACTAAATCAAACAAAGAGGAAACAACCATATAAATAAAAAGTAACAGCTATATTTAGATGGCTGTATTAAATCCTAGTAATAACAATGTAACTTCAGCATGTTTTATATTTACAGTAGAGATGTTTCAGTGCTTGGGCTGGTACATTTGAATCGACTGTATCAGCTTGTGTTCAACTTAAAATTTTGCTGCTCGGTTTAATCTACTATATTTTGAAGTCAGCTTTCTGCTTTTGTGCTGCAATACTCTAGAAAGTTCTACAAATTGTAATCAATGTTGGGATGGGCAATGTTATTATCAAACATACCTGTAAATCATAAGTCCCAAAGATTGCCCGCAGTGCTTCTGCTGTTTTGCCTGTCCGCGATGCCTTTTGCCTGTACAAGGTGATCAGTCGTGGTGTGTGCCGGTCGAGCTCAGTGTAGAACTGCACTGTAAAAAAAAACGGTCGTAAATCCGTAAATTTTACGGTAAAAAACTGGCAGCTGTGGTTGCCAAAATTTTACCGTAAAAAATACGGTAGCAATGTTTTTGGTTCTATGGGATCACACTCATTATACTACATATTTTACGGATTTTAATTGTTCTTTTTTTCAAGTCTGACCGGGCATCAAACCCAGACCCTGGAGGTGCAAGGTGACAGTGCTAACCACTACACTACCATGCTTGCTAGTAACGACAACCACTAACCACTACACTAACCAATGCTAACCACTACACTACCACGCTTGCTAGTAACGACAACACTTATGTAGCAAGCATGGTAGTATAGTGGTTAGCACTGTCGCCTTGCACCTCCAGGGCCTTGGTTTGATTCCCGGCTAGGCTTGAAAAAAGAACAATTAAAATCCATAAAATATGCAGCAAAATGAGTGCGATCCCGTAGAACCAAAAAACATTGCTACCGTATTTTTTTACAGTAAACTTCTAGCAACCACAGCTGCCAGGTTTTTACCGTAAAATTTACGGTTTGTTTTTTTTACAGTGCAATAACGGTGCTACCGTATTTTTTACGGTAAAATTCTGGTAACCACAGCTGCCAGTTTTTTACTGTAAAATTTACCATTTTTTTTACGGTGTGGTTGCGTAGGTTCACATTTGTAATGCGGTGGAACTCAGCAAACACCTTTGGACACACATAAAAAAATGCAAAGCAAAGTATGAATTTATATATCAATAGTGGGGCAGTGCCTATCTTCCACACTGATATAAACTGCATTAAACTAAGACTAAGAAGAGTATAGGTGTTACCTGTGACTCCATTCGTAAGGCAGGCCAGCTCTTTAAAAAGTCCTTTACCAGTAGCTCTCCCTTAACAATATCCTGTCTTCGCAGAGCAAAGGATGTATGCATAAGTTTTTCTATCATTAACTGGTTACTCTCAGTCTTTTCAACTTCTTCTGTGATTTGCAGTCTCATCTCTTCCAGAGTAGCCTGGTTCTCTCCTCTTGGAAAATTGGGAAGGTAATTTACTTCAGAGCATCTGGCTCTTTAAAGGTTGTAATGCGGGTGCTCACACTCAGGATTGTTTTTGCTCCTTTTGCCTGTGTTGACAGACACCTCTGCACACCCAGATCTGGCCAACCTTGTACGATAATTCCCCATCTTGAACTTTAAGCTGACCTTCCATCCATACCATCCACAGCCACTTCCAAGCTCTTTGAGACATGGATGTGCAGTAATTAGAGCTTCAGCTGCCTTACCCACCTCTCTATCATTTGGATATGGTTTGAAGCTGTGCATTATTTCAGCCATTTTTTCCAGGATGTTGTGCTTTTGCGATCTTGTCAGCTTCAGTGTCTTTCCAGATCTCTCAAAAACCCGATTTCCTTCTTCAAGTACATATTCTACTTCAAAAGAAAAAGTTGGCACAAGAAAAGTATCAGGCCAATTCTTCTGACGCTGAGTTAAAGGTACATGAGTGAGTATGTCTGTATCAGAACTAGCATTTGAAGCGTCATCACTTTCTGATCTCATGACCGTCAATGTGCCCTTCTCTGGTAATTCCTCAATGTCAACAAGTACACTAAGTTGCCCATCAAAATCAGGATCCTCATACTGCAAGCTGAACTCACCATCCAGTCTTGGCTGGAACTTTTCCTGCATTATTCTTTTGAGCTCCTCCTGATTTTGGTCGATCATTTAGTGTAAGCTTCACAGCAATATCTGTGGCAATGTATACTCGTAGTACAAATTCCTGGGGAGCAGCCATCTCCTTTTTCATGCACCCTGAAAAGTTTAATGCAGTTTGTCACAATTACATATACGTTATATGTATGTACATATGTACGCAAAAAAAATGCTATGATAAGTGTGTACATCTATCATGTAAGTGAACATCTATCATGTAAGCTACTGTACCAACGAGAATATACAATCAGTCCAAAAATATATATACACCAATAACTCATGCTGGACCATAGATAAGTTGATCACTTTTTTTTTTCATGTGGATGGTTTGAGGAAGAGTTCAAGGTGTTAACTCGGCCTCCAAATTCCATCCTCAATCCAACGCACAACTTTCCAGAATTAAAGAATCTGCTGCTAATGTTTTGGTGTCAGGTACCACAGCATACCTTCAGAGGTCTTGTGGAGTCCATATACAATAATAGTCAAGTGGTTGAATATGGCTGATCAGTGTACGTTGTAAAATTGTATCTACTTTTCATGGAAGTAATATGTAGCGTTTTGGTGTTATGAGCAGTCTTCCTTGTGTCTTGTATGCATAGAGAGGTGTTGTGTCATTGAGGTCTGATATGCTATGAACTGTCAAGTTCCCTGATAAAAGCTCATAGGATCGCAGATGTTCGATATAGTATGATTTGTGTTCTCGACAAAGAAAGAGAACCTGGTTGTTAACAAGAAGAATCTGTTCAATTTTGCTAAACTGAGACAGTTCCCCCTCCTGTCCTGCAGATACAAACATTCCTACGTCATAACCAGTTCCATCAATGTTGACCCTTGATGTGCTGTATATCATTTTGCTCTCTGTTTTTTGTATGATGTATGCCTTTGCAATATCAGGAAGCATTGAAACAATCACAGAGGAGACATTAGAAGTCTGCTGGTAAGGTTTAAAGAATGATGGGGCATTGAGATTGTATGCCACCATGTACTGATGGCTGTTTGCTAATGTTTTTAGCACATTCTTAAAGTTTTGTGTGTCATGAACAACACGTTTGAAAAAACTATGTTTTCCCTCAAATCTCATTGTCCACAGATGGACAAGTGGTCCGAAGCAGCGTATGAGATGAGGGTAATGTTCAATATAGTGATGTTTAGGGCGGAGTTTGAAATGAGGAAAAGCAACCTGCAGCATTTGTCTATGGTCCTCTATCTTTGTCTGCAAATACTGGATAGATTCCTCTGTAAATGTCATGGACAGCACCAACTCAACTACCTCCTTCAAATCCATGAGTACAGTCCATGCTCCATCTCCCTCAGGAATTTTATGACCAATAATCAAAGGATAAAATCAAACCCCCTCCAACTTCATAGGACTGAATCTGGTCCTGAGTAGCTGTGCAGAATCTGCAAAAATATTTGGCTTTGAAAGACTTTGTAAAACCTGCTAATGCATGGGCTGCAAGATTGTCAGACACCACACACATGACAGTGCCCTTAACTGCCTTACCAATGGACTCAATGAATACACCATCTTTTTCAAGAGTACAAATGTCTCGTAACAAAGGACCAAGTGTTCTTTCATAGCCGAATTGCTGAATGTCAGCAACTTTACACAATGCTCCTAGCTGAATCACATGCAAAGCTGATCTGTATTTACTAGGGAGATCTGCAAGAACCCAGTACACTGCACAAAGCTTGTGGACTTTCCTTGATGTGCCAAGTGGATTTGCGATTTCAAGATCATCCGTGTACAAAAGGATAGGTAACGTCATCTCATCTGGTGTACAGAATAATTCATTATCTTTAAAATATGAGCCATCTTGGTGGGTCACATAGTGACCTTTTTTTTTGTTGTTTTTGTTTCTTTCAGTTTGTCAAGAATGTCAGTATGTTTGAACATTTCCTGGATCATTTTAAGCATAGAAATGTGCATTGTTGTATGTCAGGGCTCTAACTCATACTGTACAGGCATCACCACCGGGTAATTTTTCGCAATAAATGTTTTTCGCCTCTTGGTCGAAGATAACTCCTCACCTTTAGCTGTCGCAGTGGCAAAAATGTTACTCTGCATAACAACACTGACTACCTCATCTAGAGATGCTTCAGAAGGAAAAATATCATGACCCTGTAAGACTTCTCTAATATTCTTCTTGATAAGGGGTTGGGACAAAGAAAATATGTGAGTCAAATGCTCAACTATTTCCTGAGTTGCCATGTCGGATACATGAAGAACCGCTTGCATCTTTAGAGATAAGGATGCCAAGTTATGGTGCAACTGTGTTCTTAAATTGTCAGTATCACACTGACTCTCACCTTCAGAAAGATCATTTAGGTCTCTGCTCTCACACTGAGCAGGTCCTTCATCAACACAGTCAGGAGAAAATATTAATGAAGCACTATCATTCTCTGTTGACTTGAAGACATCATCAATGCCTGAAGTACCTACATGTTTTCTACTTCTGTGTGCATTAAATGATGAGTAAACATTTGTGCTGTAATTACAGTTCTTGAATGGGCAGGCTACCATTTCATGCCTTCGTAAATGACTTCTCAAATGAATAAAGAGTATTGCCTCAGAAAAGGGCTGCTTAAAGTCACACAAATGGCATGAAAGAAATGCATGCACTTCAGTTTCCCCATCTAATTTAGCTGCATTAAAATGATACCGTGACAAATGAGCTTTCACTGCATTAAAAGACTGAAAAGTACAAATAGAATTGTCATACAGACATGGCAGAGGGCTAATTCTTGAGTAGTGGCTATGATGCAAACGATAGTGCTTAATTAATTTTGCCTGTGTGTCTAAGGATACAGAACACAACTTGCATTTCCACTCCATTGTGTCACCTGCTGTCAGGGATAACCCCTAGAGGGCGCCAAAGTGCCCTAAGACATTTTTGTGTAGTTCTTTTAAGTTTCAGTTTAATACTTCATTTCCCAGTTCGCAACTCGGTCAGGTGACGTGGGCGCGCACCTGATCATTAATATCATTATAAAAGGTGTGTTTGAGTTGAAATTAGGGTCTTGTATTTATTACATTAAGTTAAAAGTATATGTCCCGTCTGTTTAATCGTGTTTTGGTTTATTTTACAGAAAAGTGTTTTGTTTATAGTTTTTTCCCTGATTTTCATTTATAAAATAAAATCCATTTCTGTGGAACATCCGCCTCTGCGTTTATGCCTTGCACCCGAGTTCGTGACAGAATGCAAGACCCAACCAGAGGCATAGCAGAGGAGCCCTTCCCCCGGGAGATTCTTTTTGGGGGGGCAACGATATATGCGTTGTGGGGAGCCGGCGCGGGAGGCGAGCGGATTCCCAAGCGGCGTAGCGGAAAGAGGAGAAGGAGGAGACCTGGCAAGGTAGCTCAGGTAATGGCAGAGCAGGAGGAGCTGAGAGAGCAGCCGAACTGGGGTGGCTGCCGGCTGGCGATACGGCGCACCCCGTTCAGGAGTGACGCAGCTTGGGGTGACATGTGTCCCCGCACCGACCGGAGGGCAGAGACCGGGAGGTCCAGACTCGGCGGTGACCAGGGTGGAAGGACACCTCACAGCGTGCGGATACCAGAAACAGCGTGTGGGCGGTATGCACAGTCGGGAGCAGCCTCCCAGCTAGATTGGAGCAGTGTCAGGCGGAGCGCCGAAGGTAATGGGCGGTGCATTCGAGACCTGCAGGAGCAGGTAGCTGCGCTCCAAGTGCTGTTCACGCGGCTAAGCTGCTCAGAGAGCCCAGACCTGCCAGCGAGCGTCACGGAGCGCCCAAACCTGCCAGCCCCTTTCTTCGGTGCCAGCGATGACGTCAGCGAGCTGGCTTACATCCCTTTCAGCAACGACGACAACGAGCTCTGCTACCCGCTGTACTGCAACGACAGCGAAGGCGAACTCAGCAGCAACGACGAAGATGACGAGCTCCCTTTTCCGCCGCGCAGCTGCGGCGACGACAGCGAGCTCTATATCCTGCCGCGTAGCTGCTTTGTTGACAGCGAGCTGCCGCCGCTGCACCGAGCCGCCGAGCACAGCGAGCCGCCGCCGCTGCACTGCGCTGCCGAGCACGGCGGCTTCGTCGAGCACAGCAAGCCGCCGCCGCTGCACTGCGCTGCCGAGGTCAGCGAGCTTCCTCTTCCTCCGCTGCCGCCTTCATGCGCCGCCGAGGACTTCGAGCTTCCTCCGCCGCCGCCTTCATGCGCCGCCGAGGATAACGAGCTTCCTCTTCCTCCGCCGCCGCCTTCATGCGCCGCCGAGGACTTCGAGCTTCCTCTTCCTTCGCCGCCGCCTTCATGCACCGCCGAGGACTTCGAGCTTCCTCTTCCTCCGCCGCCGCCTTCATGCGCTGCCGAGGATAACAAGCTTCCTCTTCCTCCGCTGCCGCCTTCATGCGCCGCCGAGGACTTCGAGCTTCCTCTTCCTCCGCCGCCGCCTTCATGCGCCGCCGAGGACAGCGAGCTTCCTCTTCCTCCGCCGCCGCCTTCATGCACCGCCGAGGATAACGAGCTTCCTCTTCCTCCGCCGCCGCCTTCATGCGCCGCCGAGGATAACGAGCTTCCTCTTCCTCCGCTGCCGCCTTCATGCGCCGCCGAGGACTTCGAGCTTCCTCTTCCTCCGCCGCCGCCTTCATGCGCCGCCGAGGCTAGCGAGCTTCCTCTTCCTCCGCCGCCGCCTTCATGCGCCGTCGAGGACAGCGTGCCTCCTCTTCCTCTGCCGTCGCCGTCACGCATCACAGAGGACGGCAAACATTTCCTGCCACCGCCGCCCTGCATCATAGAGGACGGCGAAAGTCTTCGGCCTCTGCCGTCTGGCATCACAGAGCCACCGCCGCCCTGCATCAAAAGACGGCGAGATTCCTAGTCCTCCGCCACCCTGCCTCAACGGGGGCATCAGGCCACCTGAACTACTGGACAAGGGGGCCAGCCTCTGGGTGAGGGGGGTAGACAGAGGACCCTGGGGGGGGATGCCCTGGATCCCCTGGGGCGCCTCAGGAGTTGCGCCCGTAGAGGGGGGGGTTATGTCAGGGATAACCCCTAGAGGGCGCCAAAGCGCCCTAAGACATTTTTGTGTAGTTCTTTTAAGTTTCAGTTTAATACTTCATTTCCCAGTTCGCAACTCGGTCAGGTGACGTGGGCGCGCACCTGATCCGAGTTGATCATTAATCTCATTATAAAAGGTGTGTTTGAGTTGAAGTTAGGGTCTTGAATTTGTTACATTAAGTTAAAAGTATATGTCTCGTCTGTTTAATCGTGTTTTGGTTTATTTTACAGAAAAGTGTTTTGTTTATAGTTTTTTCCCTGATTTTCATTTATAAAATAAAATCCATTTCTGTGGAACATCTGCCTCTGCATTTATGCCTCGCACCCGAGTTCGTGACACCTGCACCATGAAATTCAAACACTTTTTAGAGTAAGCATGCAAAAGGTTCAGCTTTAGGACTGTACTAAAATACCCAACCCAATATTAATTATAATAGTGTTTATATTTCAGCTTAATTCAAATAAAATAAAAGGTAATGTTAATGTTATTTCCTGAATTCCCCAAGGCGATTTTAACAAACCATGTAAAAAAAGAATTCTGCCTGAAGTACGAAATAAAGATTTTTTTTTAGAAAAACTTTTTTCTCTCTTCATGCTCCGACTGTACTAAAATACCCAACCCAATATTAATTATAATAGTGTTTATATTCCTGTAACATCTGTACCTCCACTTAAGCACTAAACACGAGCACCTGTGATTCCCCTGTGTGTCTGACTATTTATTCCAGTCGAACCCATAGGGCTTCGCCTGTTCACTGTTGTGCACGTCTCACGTCTTCTATATAATATAATATACTAATGTTTGTGTCTACTTTTCTCCTCTCACTCCCAGGACTGAACGGTGTCTGCAGGTGTGGGATATTTTGAGGAAAAGGAATCCTCTACCAATCGCACGGACTTTTCAAGTATCAGAGTTCTCTGTTTTCTCCTCACGTGTGAGAGTTTTGTTTACCCACCTGCAGACCCAGTCTGGGAAGGTTTTTTCGGACCGCAGAGCGAGTCCAAAGACTTTTTTGTCGTAGAAAAGAAATAAATATATACTTGGTTAAAATGGAATCTGCATCTGCGTCTGATTCATCTCGGGGAGACATGACAATTCCAGACAAAAGTTATTTTTTAATGCAGACTCGCTTGAAGAGTCTAACAGGTTCAGTTAATTTAGTTTGTATACCTTCTGTGGAACTGCTGGATTTTGGAAAAGTACTGTATGCTAGCATGTATTTTTTTTAAATTAGAGATAACTTCATGACCCGAACAACCAGACGTACCTGTTTATTGACAGTTAAATTATAAATTAACTGCATGTTAACGATACCTATACGTCGTGCGCAGTTTAATTAATTAGCTCCAAGTTACTTCGATGTAATTAGCTGGCAACAGGTAGACATACCTAACTTAAGCTAACGGTTAACACTCAGTTATTTGTTAACGGTTTAAAATAGACCAAAATTCCATTAGAAGGACTGTTAAACACTGTCTGCTAAAGCCATTTTTATTTGTTTAAAATCTCAAAAGAGTATTAATTAACTTACCAGTTTCGCACGAAAATTCCTCTTCCCGTTACAGGCCAGTCATCTTGGTCTTTTGAACACAGTAAAACGCGCTAAGGCGTTGATGACATCAGACGCTGTGTCACTTTGAATACTCATAAATAATAATTAGTCTCAATAAGTATACTCAAAAACATAAACCCACTCTAAATGAAAACCTCATTACTCGTTATGACAACTCATAAGTTTTCAGCTGGGATAACTAAATGGCAGGTTTTAATTGCTACACGGATAATCTTTATAAGTAAGTAGTACTATCCGGGTTTACAGTGAAAGAAACGCATGCAGCCATCATTGCGTTGCATAAAAATGGCTTCACAGGCAAGGATATTGTGGCTACTAAGATTGCACCTAAATCAACAATTTATAGGATCATCAAGAACTTCAAGGAAAGAGGTTTAATTCTTGTTAAGAAGGCTTCAGGGCATCCAAGAAAGTCCAGCAAGCGCCAGGATCGTCTTCTAAAGAGGATTCAGTTGCGGGATCGGAGTGCCAGTGCAGAGCTTGCTCAGGAATGGCATCATGGCAGGAGTGAGCGCTCTGTACACACAGTGAGGCGAAGACTTTTGGAAGATGGGCTGGTGTCAAGAAGGGCAGCAAAGAGGCCACTTCTCTCCAAAAAAAACATCAGGGACAGAATGATCTTCTGCAAAAAGTATGGCGAATGGACTGCTGAGAACTGGGGCAAAGTCATATTCTCGAATGAAGCCTCTTTCCGATTGTTTGGGGCATCTGGAAAAAGGCTTGTCCGGAGAAGAAAAGGTGAGCGCTACCATCAGTCCTGTGTCATGCCAACAGTAAAGCATCCTGAGACCATTCATGTGTGGGGTTGCTTCTCATCCAAGGCAGTGGGCTCACTCACAATTTTGCCCAAAAACACAGCCATGAATAAAGAATGGTACCAAAACACCCTCCAAATGCAACTTCTTCCAACAATCCAACAACAGTTTGGTGAAGAACAATGCATTTTCCAGCACGATGGAGCACCGAGCCATAAGGCAAAGCAGCTCGGGGACCAAAACGTTGAAATTTGGCCTGGAAACTCCCCAGATCTTAATCCCATTGAGAACTTGTGGTCAATCCTCAAGAGGCGGGTCGACAAACAAAAACCCACTAATTCTGACAAACTCCAAGAAGTGATTATGAAAGAATGGGTTGCTATCAGTCAGGATTTGGCCCAGAAGTTGATTGAGAGCATGCCCAGTCGAATTGCAGAGGTCCTGAAAAAGAAGGGCCAACACTGCAAATACTGACTCTTTGCATAAATGTCATGTAATTGTCAATAAAAGCCTTTGAAAAGTGCTTGTAATTATATTTCAGTACATCACAGAAACAACTGAAACAAAGATCTAAAAGCAGTTTAGCAGCAAACTTTGTGAAAACTAATATTTGTTATATTATATATATATAACTAATATTGTCATTCTCAAAACTTTTGGCCACGACTTTGAAGTTTTGATTGTAAACCATAATGAAAACAGAACTATCCAATTTAACCACCAGAATTAACCACGCAATATCTGAAGTTGGATGCTTTAGAATTTTGCCATTTAATATATGCTGGAGGATACGACACCCAGCAGAACCTTTGAATCACCTTCAATGGAATGAATATCTTGCAATAATATGAAATCTGAATCAGTTTGTTTACACTGTAAAAAGATTGCTGTCTTCAAAAAGTTTTCTCGATTACTTCGAACAACCCAGTCTGTTAGTCAAGAGTGCTGCATTCTGATTGGTAAGTATTTCCTGAGAAGTAGACTGCACAAGCAATACTGATGGGAAGTTTGAATCATTTTAGTTACTCGGTTCTTTGAATCTCATTCATCAAAATGAACAAATCTTTTTTTGAGTAATTTAGTTCATTTTGTTCTTTTGGTCAGAAATTAAATAAAATGTTACATTTTCAGTAAACAGACCCACAACACGTCTACGTACACAAATTTAGTCTATAGTTCCAGTAATGAAAATATTACAGTGCAGCTAAGGACATATTATAAACAGAATGAGCAGCTCACTATCATATCTTCTGGTCCGAGTCGTTGTCATGTGACTCTCAAAGACGCTATGCAGTGCATTACACAGGAAACAGAACTGAGCGGTTCTTTTTTCGTTTTTTTGAATCAATTGCACTGCATAGCATTTATGGGACCAAAAGACTCGAGCGGTAACTACTCATTCCTGTTTCCTGTACATAACCTATGGAGGTAGAAATAATCTACGTCAAGTAGAAAATGAACGAATCACTCTCCGAGACTACTTGTGAAGACCTGATTTTTCTTTTACCTTTATTTTATTACATGAGTTTTCTCAACCTGAATTTGTGAGGTTAAAAAAATAATGAAGATGGTATTTTTAACATTTGAAAATATCTTTTTTTTAGTAACTTGAATATTTTTGCATTGAATTTTAAATGTTTGAATTACATTTTTATTTGAAATATCAAATAAACCACAACCACAATAAATTTTCAAGCACTGTATATGCTGTAAGCCCCAGTTGGAAAAAATCACTCCATTTATTGGATCAATCCAAAATCAATCCATTTAAACATTTACAGCAACCTAAGTTGTACCAAAGTGCTTCACAGCACTAAAAATGACAATAAAGTGGCATTAAGAATAGAAATAAAAATACAAAAACAAAATAAAATACATAATTATAAATGAATAAATGAAAAATGAAAGAATAGTCATAAAAATGATCATAATAAATAAAACAAAAAGATAAAATTATAAAAACAAAAATTACATAAAACTATAACATATTAAAAGCTATTCTAAATAAATGAGTCTTCAGTTTTGCCTTAAACAGAGGGAGGTCCGTAATGCTACGTAACTCAGGTGGAATGGTGTTCGAGAGTTTAGGACCAGCCACTGCAAAGGAGCGATCACCCCATTGTTTGCACCTTGACCGAGGGACCACTAGCAGGTTTTGGTTAGCAGAACGTAACGCTCTACTTTGTTGATAAAAGCTTACCGTCTCACACAAGTAGTCAGGTGCCAGACCATAAATCCATTAAAAACAAACACCAAAAGTTTAAACTGAATCCAGAACTATACTGGAAGCCAGTGGAGAGAATACAGGATTGGTGTGATGTGATCATATTTACGATTATTGGTCAGCATACGAGCTGTACAAGTTGCAGACGATGTAAACAAGCCTGAGTGATTCCAACATAAAGTGTGTTGCAGTAGTCTAGCCGCGAACTAATAAAAGCGTGAATGGCTTTCTCCAGGACACTCCGATTCAAAAAGGGTTTGACCTTTGCGAGAAGGCGAAGATGAAAAAAGCCTGCCCTGACAACAGAGTCAATGTGTGTCTGAAAGTTTAAACTCCTATCTAAAGTCACCCCCAAATTTTTGACTGCTTGGCTAAAATGAGGAACTGGAGAATCAACACCAGCAGTGATAAAACTAGAAGGATTGAAGGTGCCAAATATAATACATTCTGTTTTACTCTCATTCACACATAGACAATTTTGTGACAGCCAAAGTTTGATGACATGAAGACAACATTGGATCGATTTAAGTGCATCAGACGAATTTGGCACAACTGGCAGATAGATTTGTAAATCATCTGCATAAAGATGAAAAGGAACATTGTGGTTTGAAATAATTTACCCTAATGGCAGCATGTACAAGGAAAATAAAACAGGGCCCAAAATGGAACCCTGTGGAACACCAGAGGTCAAAGGGGTTGAGGAGGAAGAGAGATCACTAATCATGACAGAGAAAGTCCTATTTGTTAAATATGACCTAAACCATTGTAGTACGGGACCTTGAAGGCCAACTTCTTGTGCCAGACGTGTCAGGAGAATCAAAATATAAAAAAAATACACTTTAGTGTATTACAAATATACTGAAATCTTCTATAGTAAATTGCAAATATACTAACAAAAAGTTGTACCATCAGTTAATATATAAAACGTATACTAACATCATACTTTTACCAAATTTTGGAATTAAACTTTAAACAAAACACGCGTTCAAGCTAATTTATGTGTTTGAACTCTGTCTCTTCCGCGCGCTCACTATCATACAGCTACACTAGCACGAACTGCAACCTTAACCTTCGTACCATCCCTAATATTATTGATGATATTGATTTCGGAAAAAAACTGAGCTACGATTGGCTTCCATATCTGACTGGATTCATGTCTGAGAATGCTGTATCATTCTCAAGAACACCTCTTCAGCCAGGAACGCTCGTCTTCTCACTGATCAAAAGGAACCCAACTTTAGGGTCAAGTGATCTAGGAAATAATCTCGGGCCCTGCTGTGAAAATGCCATAACTAAGTGTAGCCTCATACCGTAGAGATAACCCTCATAACCTCAAGTAGGCATCTAGAAAAATCAGTTTCTTTGTGGAGAACTTGTACTTTTACATTCAAAGTACATTTTAAAGCCTGTGCTTAGTACCGTACTTCTGCTTGAGTATCGAATTTGTGTCCTTCTGCCACCTGTGCTGTACCCATGTGATCATAAATCATCAGAGCTCCAGTCACTTCCTGTGTGTCCGTGCAGATACAGAGATCCAGGATGACGCATTTCAAAGACATCAGATAAACACTGTCTGTTACATTATATCAGCTTTTAATAGCGTAGCGTATAAATCACACAATTAAACACAGTGTCACTGTGTCTCATCTCCTGCAACATTTCAAGAAAAAGGAGAATTTATTAATTTATTATTAAGTGCTTTTCCGAGTTTAGATATATCTCAGCATATAAAACACACAAATAATGATAATATATTAAAAAATAAAATGCAAGTAAAGGAAAATGAAATAAAAGAAGGATGTGTTTATCTACAGTAAATCTCGACCAAATAACAAACAGTTTAAAAACCTGAACAGAGTTGAACTTTCAGTGTTTTGTGTTAATTTAGAACAAGAAATGAAAATGAATAAATATAAATATATATACACTGTGTAAGTGCTACAGTAAAATGCTGTAGGATGTGATATTGTGTTTATATTGCTTTATATTAGAATTTAAATATGGCTTGTAATACAGATTTTTCTGTCTTTGGCCTCAGTTTAGAAAAAAGTTGAAGTTGTTGATGTTGAAAGTAAAAATTCACCTGAGTGCATAACAAGACTGTACTGTAAGTGTGTATGTGCGCGCTAAAACTTGTCCATGTTTGTAAATATCCTGAGCCTTATTTAAACACTCGAGTGACATCAGTGCATGCACTTTACCCAGAATGCACGGCTGCAGTTTCCCTGTATGAAAGTGTGTAAACGGCACAAGTTTGTTCGTGGTCACACGGTGTGTGTGTGAGTGTGTAAGGCCCCATGGTGTGTGTTCATAGTCAGGAACTCGACCCAGTTGTGCACGAAGCCGCGTGTGTATACACCCGTTTCCACGACGATGCCGAAGAAGCGAGAGCGCGCAGTCTGGTTGCGTAAGGCGATGTGCACTTCGCGCTCTGTCACGTTACAGCTCACGTTAACCAGCTGCAGGACGAGAAGGTAGCACAGCGCACCTGTGACTATACAGCTGTACCACACACAGGTGAAACACAGCGCAGTGCTACACACACACACGCACATACACAGAAAAGAGAGATAAAATTCAACAATAATAAATAAAACAATTTATGTTATATAAGCCCATATGTAGCTCCGCCCTCTAAATATCTTCTGTGTGTGTGTGTGTGTGTGTGTATACCTGTACTGGGCATACACTCCTGGGCAGTAGAGTGGAGCGATGAACATGCTCTGGCGTGGACACACACTTCTCAGCACCATGCTGATCCCGTACAATGAGGTCATCAGGAAGAGGAGGAGCGTCAACAGGAAGTACTTATGATTGGCCTGTCCTATACAGCAGTTAATCCTGAAACACACACACACACACACACACACACACACACACACACACACACACACATGCACACACACTGTGTGCATAACGATGGTTCGGATGATTACACAACATCCTTGTGAGTGTGTGTGTGTGTGTGTGTGTGTGTGTGTGTGTGTGTGTGAGTG
>CM059212.1:24177169-24237169 GCA_030347435.1 Clarias fuscus
GAGAGAGACAGAGACAGTCAGATGGAGAGAGACAGAGAGAGACAGAGAGAGAGAGAGACAGAGAGAGACAGAGAGGAAGAGTGAAAATTAAATCTGTATGTACCTGTAAATGATTTTTGCAAAGAATAAAACAGATACACACACCCTCTCACTCTCTCTCTCTCTCTCTCTCTCTCTCTCACACACACACACACACCTGCATGACTTTGCTTTAGCCATGTTAGAGTTTGATTATTGAATCTGTCTACATTAGTGAGGGTGAATGTGGATTTCTCTTCAGTAACCTGACACTGGTGTGTGTGTGTGTGTGTGTGTGTGTGTGTGTGTGTGTGTGTGTGTGTGTGTGTGTGTGTGTGTGTGTGTGTGTGTGTGTGAGTGAGTGAGAGAGAGTGTGTGTGTGTGTTTCGCTGCTTTATATAGTGAGCAGATTGGACAGTCAGTGAGAGAGCGCATGGTATCCGGTGTCCTGCTCAGCTATAATCACCATTCTGTGTGTGTGTGTGTGTGTGTGTGTGTGTGTGTGTGTGTGTGTGGTGTCTGTGTAAGTGTGAGTGTGCACGCGCGTGTGAA
This sequence comes from Clarias fuscus, assembly GCA_030347435.1. Classification (NCBI taxonomy): domain Eukaryota; kingdom Metazoa; phylum Chordata; class Actinopteri; order Siluriformes; family Clariidae; genus Clarias; species Clarias fuscus. The sequence continues at coordinate 24,177,740 of CM059212.1, forward strand.
TTGTCTACATTAAAACAAGGAGACGTATCACAGTTCAGTACTGAGTGCTGGTGTGATGGAGCTGTAACTCCTCCGTCTGACTGCAGGTGTGTGCTGATGAGATCAGGAGGTGGTTCCCCGTGGAGCTTCAGTGAGGAGCTTTACTCCTAATGACCAGAACCTTCTCGTGTCTCACGCTTTCACTTCTCCTGTGTTTTCACATGAACCTGCTGCTCTCTGGCCCGTTCTGTGCTCGAACACTGAGTGAAACATCTCCAGCTCGTTCCATGAGGAACCCTGACTCCACAGAACCACACGAAAGGAAATCAGACACGCTTCTGGACTTGAGTTTGGAAAGACGTTATAAACGGTGGCTGTGGGCGTGTCCTCCTGCGGCAGCTTCAACACAGACTGCACTGTGACAAAAACACGACATTACATCACCACCATCAGGAATGTGACAGACATCAGAAAGAAGTCAAATTATTGTCCTGCATCAAACTAAAAAAACAACTGCTGAGATTACTGAGACTGCTGAGACTACTGAGACTTCTGACTACTGAGACTTCTGACTACTGAGACTCAGAACTCAGATTAAGAACTGTAAGGAGCATTACTGTGAGTGTGATGTGAGATCACTTAAATGCTTAGTGAAATCAAATCAGAAAAAAACTGTAGAACTCACAGCTATGTTTAATGGTGAAAGTAAGAGTATTTCCACACACACACACACACACACACACACACACACACACACACACACACACACACACACAGTTTGCTGAGAAACTGCTGTGTCATTATCAAAACAATTCCACGGTTGGAATCAAAGTAAACAGCGGACTTGTGTTTGGCAGGGCAGCGTACGTTTCAATGACACACAGTTACATTTCATTGTTTAATTGTATGTGAGTGTGTGTGTGTGTCTGTGTGTGTGTGATGATATACTCATCCACTCACTCATCAACATGAACATGTTTAATATCAGCAGCAGCCTTTTACTTTCAGCACTAATCGCTCTCTCTCTCTCTTTCTCTCACACACACTCACTCACTCACTCTCTCTCTCTCTCTCTCTCTCTCTCTGGTGCATGCTGGGAGGTGGTGTGAGAGCAGCGTGTGGAGCGTGGTGTGAGAGCGGATGAGCGTTTTCCAACTTGTTTGGAAACTTTCTTTCTAACACTTTTGAGCTTTTTTTTTTTTTTTTTTTTCCTTTCAAAAAAGCACAAAAAATCATATTTTAAAGATATTAAACATCTATAAACAGCCGCGCACACGGTGTTATTAGTTTAACCCGCTGGTGTGTGGGGCTGTTGATCTCGTGGCGGGGTGCAGGGATGGCGGCTCACCCGAGCGGTGCAGCCCGTCCTCTCTCACTCCGTCACGGGGTGCGCTGCGAGGTGAGCGCCGTGGTGTCGGTGGAGCAGGTGTTGTTGGCCGTTGGGGAGTGTATCGGGTGTGAGAGCATCGTGTCCGCGTCGCGGATGAACAAGGCCGTGGTGGTGTTCGTTAAGGAGAGGGAGCTCGTGCATCAGCTGATTGAAAACGGAATAAAGGTAAGTGGAGAACTTTATTCCGTTACTCCGCTGGGTGCAACAACAATGAAGGTCACCGTGTCGAACATTCCCCCTTTTATCCCCGATGAGGATATAGAGAGGGAACTGTCTCGATTCGGTAAGATAGTGAGCAGTATGAGAGTGGTGTCTCTAAACTGTAAAAACCCCGCGCTGAGGCACGTCGTCTCCTTCAGGCGTACAGTGCTCATGTTCCTGACTGAGTCCACTCTGGACATCTCATTCAGAGTCACTCATGAGGGAAAGTCATACATGCTGTACGCCAGCACTGGGAGCATGAGGTGCTTCGAATGTGGGGACATCGGGCACAAAAAGTTCAGCTGCCCACATAGAGCACAGGTCAGGGAGGAGGCGGGGCCTAGTGGGGTCAGGGCAGTGGTGCAGGATGGGGAGAGCTCCAGTGTGGAGCAGACTGGTGGTGTAGTGGTGCAGGATGATGGTGTAATGGAGCAGGATGGAGGTAAAGTGGTGCAGGATGGTGGTCTAATGGAGCAGGATGGTGGTTTAATGGAGCAGGATGGTGACGTAGTGGTGCAGGATAGTGGTGTAGTGGGGCAGGATGGAGTGAGCTCCAGCATGGAACTCACAGGTGGTGCAGTGGCATTGGATGGAGCGAGCTCCAGTGCAGAAAGCAATGTGACGACTGATGGTGAGCGGATAGAAGCGTCAACAGGTAATGAACAGGTTACAGTGAGAAAAAAACGTGGGAAGCTAAACGAAGGGTCATACAAGGAAAAAAGAGCTAGTGAATGTGGAGAGGTGGAGAGGGCTGGAGAGCCTAGAGCAAAAAGAATCACGCGGAACGCACAGAAAGATCTCGTTTCAGCAGGGGGCTCAGACATTGTAAAAGAACCAGTCTTATTGGGGGGGTTAATTAGCATGGGTGGGGTAGGTAGTGCGGAAGAAATATCACTCCCAGAGCAAGATGAAGACTTAATGGATGAGGATTATGAAGAAGACCGATTTTCGGATATATCAGATATCAGTGTATCACGTTTTGGGGGAGATCAGCAGCTCTATACACTGGATGATATAAATGAATATTTGAGGAAAACATATAAAAAACCCATTAACATTGAAGAACATTTCACAGATGTTAAAAAATTTATAGCATCGGTAGCACACTTACAGCGCAACACAAGCTATGATCTACTGAGTAAAAAAAAGAGATGGCGCTTAAAAGATCATATAACAAAATGGCGGCGGTCACGTGTAAAACACAAATAAATATATCACACTGGGTCTTTTCTGTTCTCTTTAAGGCACTTTACATCGTTTTTTCCTCCCTCTTTTTTATTTTTGCTTTATCTTTTCTGATGGATATTTTAAAAATAGCATCCTTAAACATGAATGGTGGCAGAGATAAGAGAAAAAGAGCAGTAGCAGGAGACTTTTTAATGCAAAAGAACATTGATGTGGTCTTCCTACAGGAGACACACAGTGACCAAGCCAACGAGACTGAGTGGGCCATGTGGTGGGAAGGGAAACTTTTCCAAAGTCATGGTTCCAACGTCAGTGCTGGTGTGGCGATACTTTTTAATCAAGCAGTGGGCATGAGCAAGGTCGAAACCACAGAAATAGTGAAAGGCCGAGTTTTAATGGTGAAAGCAGAAATAAAAAAGAAAAGTTTTACTTTTTTTAATGTGTACGCCCCTAACAATGGCTGTGAGAGAGCTCTACTTTTTAACAGAATAAAAAATATAATACAGCGAGATGGAAATAAATCCATAATAGTAATGGGAGGGGACTGGAATTGCACAGTAGACTTCACCTTAGACCGAAACGGTGAGGAACCACACCCAAAGTCTGCTGAGGTGCTCAAAGAGCTCATTAGACAGAGCAGTCTGGTCGATGTGTGGAGGGATAAGAATCCAAACACTAGACAATATACATGGGTTAAGTCTAATAATACAACGATTACTGCAGCAAGACTGGACAGGTTTTATACCCCCAAATCCGAGAGAAACAATCTCTCCAAAGCAATCATCTCCCCCACTGGGTTTTCTGACCATCACTTGATAAGTATTGAGATAACAATACCAAATACAAAGAGGCAGAGCTCATACTGGCGTTTTAACACAAAACTTTTACAGGATGAGATTTTTTATAGAAATTTTACAATTTTATGGAACGAATGGAAAGACAGAAAAGGGGATTTTAGTAGTTTGGTTTCTTGGTGGGAGGTGGGAAAAAATCAAATAAAAAACTACTGCAAGATGTACACCGAGCACATATCAGACACCTTCAAAACCACCATAAAAGAACTTGAAGCAGAAATTATCCAAACAGAAGCTAAAATGGTGAACAAGAACGACATCAGATTGGGCTGTGTCCTGGAGAAAAAAAGAAAAGCCCTGAGCTCCTTCCTCCATGAACAAGCCAAAACAGCTCTGGTCAGACACCGTATCTCCTGCATCAAGGACATGGACGCTCCCAGTGCCTTCTTTTTCAACCTGTCTAGGTCAACAAAACCACAAAATCAGATGGTGTACCTGACACGAGCAGATGGAACTATAACAACTGATCCAAGCGAGATGAGGAGAGCAGCCACAGACTTTTACACCCAGCTCTACAGTGCAGAACCCTGTGACCCATCTTGCAGAGAGGAACTTTTCAGGGAACTACCAAAATTGTCCCTGGAGCAAAGCACTACGCTAGACGCAGAACTCGAGTTGCAGGAACTAACTGACGCTGTGCAGCAGCTCGCAACAGGACGCTCACCAGGAATAGACGGACTGCCGAGCGAATTTTACAAACATTTTTGGAGTATAATAGGAGCTGATTTTTATGATGTTTTTAAATGTGCTTTTAACAGCGGGAAGCTACCAGTGAGCTGCACAAGGGCGGTCCTGTCACTGATCCCAAAAAAAGGAGACTTGGGGCAACTGAAAAACTGGAGACCAGTGTCACTACTATGCAGCGACTACAAAATACTTTCAAAGTGTCTTGCAAACAGATTGAAACAGTGCCTGCACTCAGTAGTTCACAACAGCCAGACCTACTGCATACCTCACCGGACCATTACTGACAATCTGTTTTTAATGAGAGACTTAATTGACTTCTGTAAAACTAAACGGATTGAACTGGGTCTTTTATCGATAGATCAAGAAAAGGCCTTTGATAGAGTCGACCATGAATATCTTTTCCGGACTCTTGAATCCTTTGGCGTAGGAAACAACTTTTTATGGTGGATTCAACTTTTATACTCTGAAGCGGTTTTTACACTTAAGATTGGAGGTGGTCTTAGTTGCCCTTTTAAAATGAAACGGGGAATTAGACAGGGGTGCCCACTGTCTGGACAACTTTACAGTCTCGCAATAGAACCACTGCTGCACAAATTAAGAGCTGAGCTACAGGGTTTTCCTGTTTGTGGGTCACAAGAGAGACTTGGGCTGTCAGCATATGCCGACGACGTAACAGTTTTTATAAAAAATCAAGATGATGTTCAGGCCTTGATTAGGAACCTGAACATCTATGCGAGAGCCTCCTCAGCACGTGTAAACTGGGAAAAGTGTGAGAGTTTTTTAATTGGGCAATGGCAGGAAACAGGACCCCCAATCTTACCAGGTGGTCTCCAATGGGGCAAGATCGGCCTCAAGTATCTTGGGGTGTTTCTAGGGACTCAAGACTTACAAAATAAAAACTGGGAGGGTGTAGTGGAAAAAGTGTGTGCCAAGTTGTCTCAATGGACCTGGGTCCTGCCTCAGTTGTCCTACAGGGGGAGAGTACTGGTTGTCAATAATCTGATCGCCTCCATGCTCTGGCACCGCCTCACTGTCCTTGAGCCCCCTGAGACATTAATCAGGGATGTGCAGAGGAAGTTGGTGAACTTTTTCTGGACTGGCCAACACTGGACTCGAGCTTCTGTGCTGTATCTACCTGTACAAGAAGGGGGGCAGGGCTTGATCGACCTGTCCTGTCGTATAAAGACCTTTAGGCTGCAGGCTGCACAGAGGCTATTCTACGGCGAAGGGCTGGCATGGACAGGCGCAGCCAAAGCCCTTCTTCAACTGGTTGAAGGACTGAACTATGATACACATCTGTTCACACTTAACCTCAAAGAAATGGACTTATCAGCTACAACAGAGTTTTATCAGTCAGTATTAAAAGCCTGGATATCAGTAATAAAGACGAGCAGGACTGAAACACAACCTTTCCAAAGGGCAGACGAGGAACCACTTTTTCACAATCCGCTCATAAACACCAGAATGCTGTCATCAACTTTCATTCGGCATCGTTTCCAGAAAGCAGGAATCACCAAGATCAAGGATCTGAGGAATGGAACGGTGTGGAAGACAGCAGATGAACTGTGCTCACAAACTGGATTAAAATCAAGACGTCTAATGGAGAGACTTTTGGGAGAGGTAATATCAGCACTACCCTCCCAACTCAGAGAGTCTTTGGGGCAAAGCCCTGGAGAGCATCAGCAGCCTCCCCTGCAGTTATCTATACGCCCGGCAGCTGAAGAGCTACAGCAGGAGGAAGGAGCCATACTGTCTTTCAAGACACCGGTTTTAATGACGTTCGAGACCGCCTCAAAAAAAGCGCTGTACGGGACGTGTGTGAAGGTCGTGCACAGAGGCTCGTTGGCTGGAGTAAGGGACTCACGATGGTCAGAGTGGCTGACACCAGGCTCCTCCCCACAAGGACGCTGGAGGTCCCTGTACAAACCGCCCATAGAAAAGCGCACAGCCGATCTACAGTGGCGGATAGTACACGGGGCTGTGGCCACGAACAGACACGTGGCACACATGGACCCCACTAGGAGCACCGAGTGTCTCTTCTGTGGGAGGGAGGAAACGGTAGACCACCTGTTTTTAAAGTGCAATAGATTGGGAAGGCTGTTTTCCCTGCTAAAAACCTGGACAAATGAGCTAGGAGTGACATGGTCTGAGAATCTCTACATACACGGGCCAAAGTATAAACCAAAAGACAAAACTGTCACCCTAGTAAATTACATTATAGGCCAGGCAAAACTCTCTATCTGGCTCACGAGAAAAAACAAAATGCAGGGGGGTGGGGGCACACACGATGCTGAGAGAATGCTGACAGCACTGGTCAGAGCGAGATTAAAAGTTGAGTTCGCCTTCCTGAAGATGACCCACAGACTACCAGAGTTTGACCAGATGTGGGCACATGGGGATGTTTTATGCTCCAGAGACGGGGAGGTTTTAATTTTCAATTTTTAAAGACTAGTGTATAATCCCTTTTATCTCTCTTCTTTTTTTTACCTGTGTTTTATCTCTCTTTAGGTGCTGGTTTTATATACTATGTGTATTACTGTACTATTTCATATTTTTTAAATATTGCTTTAGTACACCAGTCCAGCACTGTACACACTCGACCTTTCAGTTTTAACTTTTCTCATTGATCTGTTTTACTGAATTCATTTCAAAGTCTCATTGCTAAGCTTGCATTACTATTATTATTGTTTTGACTCTTATCTGCCTATTCACTTATTTATTTATCTATTTATTTTCATTTTCCATTTACAAAAAAAAAAAAAAAAAAAAAACTAGTCAACTTCTTCATTCTTAAATAGATGAACAAATACTTCAACTAGCTTTTTAAACTGATTGACTTATCTGTTTATTTATTTACTTATTTATTTTTTTGTATTGTTTCACGCAACCTTATCTATGTTTAATCTTATTGACAGATCCTCTGTGTTTGAAAGGAAAAAAAGTGTGGATACAAATATTTTTGTAAAATAAAGGAACGTTAAAAGTCAAGTCTCTCTCTAGAATCAAGGCCAGTGTGTGTTCTTCTCGTCTCAGTAACTGGGCCACACCAGAACCTTTTCCAGGAGAGACTCCCCAGGTTCTGCAGCACACTGAGTGACATTGAGCCGTTCCCACAGGACGTGTTCTAATTCACACTCGCTCCCTATAGTGCACACTATAACATGCCCTACATGTGTTTCCTCAGATGGGATTACTGACTAATCGGAAAGCAATTTCCTGATGGAGCTTGACGGACATGCATGTGTGTGTGTGTGTGTGTGTGTGTGTGTGTGTGTGTATGTGTGTGGTTATATAACGTAACAATTCACTTAAACTACATTTTAATTTCAATTCAATTTCAGCTTATTTGTGTATTTATTTTAACATGGTTATAGATGTGATGCTTATAAGTGTGTGTTACAGGATCACGCCAGATGCGACAGTGGTGATGAAGAAACCCTGAGGTTTCTCTTCACTCACACATACATCTCATCTTTATAAAAGAGAGGAATGTCGATGAGTTCAGGTTATTTTCTGATCTTTATTGCTGCACAACTTGTGTGTGTTTGTGTACAGTTTATTGTTCGAGACAGCGGTTTGGTTTTGTTCTGGGTGTCTGGTTGTGTCTGGATCCTCATCCCTCTGGAGCGGAGCTCGTGTGTGTGCTGTACGCAGGGCTAGCTCTGAGCTCTAACACTCAACCCTCACCTGCTCAGGTGTGTAAGGAGATAAACATAACTCGCCCCGGATAAGTGTGTGTGCTGAACGCCATAAGTGTAAATGTAATGGAGCTCATCATCATCAGTGTGACACCAGAGTGTGTGATTATAAATAAATCCAGTTCTGAGATACAGAACTATAACCGGCACACATTCTGCTCCTGGAATCATCATTACATTAGCTTTATAAATAAAAGAAAGGTTTTGTCTGCACATTGGGTCAGAATTTGTTGATCTCTATGATTCATACACTGGAGGACCAGAAACCCATCTTAGAAATAACCTACTAATGCGCTACTGTCTCAATGTAAACAAACACCTGCAGCAATAGATATTAATTAGAAAAGATAAACTGAATATTTTTACTGGGATTAGTTCATATTTTCACTTTGGCTGAAATAACAGCGCTGAAGAGGTATAAGTGAATTTTAACACGCTGGAGTCGTTTTAAGACAAAACTTCATCTTTATCCGATCTACTTTTTCCATTTCTCATCTGTGATTCACTCTCCGATTCCCGAACAGGGAGTGTATTTGTCTGTCCACCAAAGAAGTAAAACTTAGTGTAAACAAGGCGTAAACATCAACTTTTCTATATCCTCGCTTTCACATTGATTGTAATAAGATGCAATGACAGTAGATTCAAGATCTTGCCGTGAACTATAGATACATTTTGTACAAGTTCCTAATATTTAGCCACCAATCCAGTGAAAAACAATACCGTATAATGTCACACCAGACTAAATTTTGTGAAATTACAGTTAAAAACAGTTCAAATAAAAGAAAAACTGGGTTCATCTTTCTTGCACAAACATGTACGTGGGCTTCAACCTGAAATAATAATAATAATAATAATAATAATAATAATAATATCACTGATTACATTAAAGCCCAGCAGATTATTTCTAGCTTTTAATTGTTTCTACTCTTTAACCTCAACTCGAGCACTAACTCTAGTTATTAATATTAATATTGTTGTTGTTGAAAGTTCCCAGTTTACTGGGAGTTTAATGTAACCAGACTCTCATACGCCTTGGATTTATTTCTAAATGTATATAATATATAATTTATCCACGTTCTCCCACACCTCAGACACATTTGCATAACTTTCTGCTGATTGTGTGAAGCTGCTTTGCGACATAGAGCTGTATAAAGCGCTGCACAAACAAAACTGAACAGAATTGAATGAACACACACCTGCTGTACTGAGTAGGAAGCGGGTGTGATTCAGGACGCAGTGTGTGTGTTGCTGAACTTACCTGTGGCTCGCGCTCCCGGTTTCCGCCACACCTTGTTGTTTAACGGAGGATCCTGCTGATGAATATCTCCGCGCGTGTGTGTGTGTGTGTGCGTCGGCGCGGTCTTATTCCCTTACAGAAGTCACTCCGGGGAGAAAGCGCTGTTGATGATGATGACAATGATGTTAGTCTCCCGCCTGACTGCGCGTTAGTGCGCGAGCTGCTGATCCTGCGCTCGTGTCAACTCGCGAGCAGGGGAAAGTAGCGCGCGCATGCTCTCTCTCTCTCTCTTTCGCGCGCGCTCTCTCTCTCTCCAAATTCCGTACAAGCCTCCGACTGACGTCATCGGGCGTGCTCCCCTATTCACTACAGACTGATTCCTAGCGGCGTCTAAAAGGTTCTGATCTCAAAGAAGGGCTGATCTCTGTTACTGTTCAGGTTCTGGACTTACACACGAACATCTCACACACTGATATGAACTCCCTCCTCCTCCTAGAGAATATAAACCAGTCATTAATGCTCTCCCGTCAGTCTTATTGTGACTTCTTAAATCTCATCTCAGCTCCTGTGAATTGTTCACTGCTGCCGTGTCGGTTAAAGAGTTTGTAGAAACGGTTAAAAAGATCAAGCTAAATATAATAATCTGCTGATCTTTATTATTATTATTATTATTATTATTATTATTATTATTATTATTTCAGGTTGAAGTCCACGTACATGTCTGTGTGTCTTTCTGTACAGCAGAACTCTCTGTCTAACTTATTAATACACAGAAATCACATTCTGTAAGGTTGAGTATCTTACGCCTTGTTTACACTAAGTTGTACTTCTTTGGTGATCAGACAAATAGACTCCCTATTCGGTAATCGGAGAGTGAATCACAAATGAGAAATGGAAAAAGTAGATTTAAAAAAAAATGAATTTTTGTCTTAAAACGACTCCAGCGTGTTAAAATTGACTTCAGCGCTGTTATTTCAGCCAAAGTGAAAATATGAACTAATCCCAGTAAAAAATATTCAGTTTATCTTTTTTAATTAATATCTATTGCTGCAGGTGTTTGTTTACATTGAGACAGTAGCGCATTAGTAGCTTCTTTTAAAGTAGATTATTAAATCCCACACATAACTGTTCATAACATCACTTTTACTCAACATTTAGATTCCACTGATGGTGCAGATTAAACTTCAGGCAGAGATCTAAGTACTGCAGAAGCTTCAGTAAATTCCGTACAGACAGTTTTGCATGATGCTGTGTTATTCTGTGATATTACTGCAAAGACTTGTTTTTGGTCCTCCAATGTATAAAACGTAAAGATCGAGTTCTGACCAACAGACACACAGCAAAATCCTTAGTCTTGAATTAACACCCAGAGTTTTTATTTAACACTTTCAGAGTACATTCGTGACCATTAGGTCATATATAAACACTTGGGGTGTTAAATCAACACTGGGACTTTTGCAGTGCAGGCAAACCCCTTCTTTTATTCATATACGACTAACAATGCACAGGAGATGTTTTCTTCATTGCAATAAACATATACATCAAGCTACTGTATTCATAACCTAAATAAGAACTTTCCAAAAAATATTTTCTTCTGTTAATCTATGAATAGATAATTGTATAAATAGAGGTATAATAAGTTTTTACACCTGAATCTTGTTTGTTATACTTTTATTCTTTCAATATAGTAATTTTTGTTATTAAATAAAATCAGAATAGACTGATTTGGGTATAAAGACATTTTATCAGCAACAGAACAAAATGCAGCACACAGAGTAGTGTTTTTCATAACCAGGGTGTCACGCTGCTGCAGGACATTAATCAACTCTGTGCTATAAGTGTGCGACTCCACTGCAGCTTACACTCTTTTATTTTTACTTTTATATTTCTGATCCATTTATAGTTACAGTTACTGTTACATGTTCACAGAAACTGAGAAACCACAAAGCAGTGTAAACTCCTCTGTGCTGAAACCTACAGCTTTACCTACAACAGGTACACCAGACACACACACACACACGCACACACACACCTGACATTGGATACTCCTTACACTAATGTTACATTATTTGTGATTCAACGGATTAGAACAAGAACAACATTAAAATATATAAACCTACAATTTGCAGCTGCAGTTAAAGTCATGAAACGTCCAAGTGTGTGTGTGTGTGTGTTTGCTTAGGTTTACATAAAACACACAATGGACATGTTTAATATCTTACTCAGCTTGTTTTGTTCCCAGGCAGGTGTGAAGTGAACGTACAGAGTGAGCAGTTTGTCTGAATTTCTGCAGCCTGGGTAAAAAAAATCTGCAATAAGAAAGCTGGAATTTCTAAAAATGCTTTATCAGGATCTCACTCTCAGGCACACACACACACACACACACACTTCAGTGATTCTGTAAAAGTTCAGTAATTATTTATCTCCTCTTTGGTTTCCTACACATGAACATAAGAGTTAATATGTTTATTAAAGTTGGAGTGTGTTGAGCGTGTGTGCTGAGTGTGTTTGTGTTCAGTGTAAACATTCTGAGAGAGAGAGGTCACATGATGCAGTAAACCCACTCTTCTCTCTTATTCTGCACCAGGGGCGGGGACGGTGGGCGTGGCCAGTGATCCCAGAGACTGTGGTACTCAGGTTTGGAACACAGCTGCAGTGTGTGTGTGTGGTTTAAGGTACAGATTCTCAGGCTGCCTTAAACGCTAGTTGAGATGTGTAATTTAAAATCACTTCCTGTTCCTGTTGCATGCTGTTCCAATTCCCAGAATTCCCTGGCAACACACACACACACACTGACAAATTTAGCTTTATTTAGAATGGATCAAGTGTGTGACTTTTTGGTGTGTGTGTGTGAGAGAGAGAGAGAGAGAGAGAGAGAGACAGAGAGTACCTGTCTGCGCGCTTTTAACAAAACTCAATTCAGCATCACATTACAAATAGGCAGTCTCCTTCTTTCTCTCTCTCTCTCACACACACACACGCACGCACGCACACAGATCATAGTTCCGGTCAGTGAGCTTTTAGCGTAGCATAATGTGTGTATTGAGCCGCTACTAAAAGGCTTTATTAGCTCAGCAGATAACCAGCGGAGTGTGTGTTAAAAGCCTGCATCTCTCTCTTTCATGCTTTTTCTCTTTTCCTCTCTCTCTCTCTCTCTCTCTCTCTCTCTCTCACACACACACACAGCTTAATGCACACACAGCGGATGTTATCTGTCTGCCATTTATGGCTCTGATAGACAGAGGAAGGAGACGCGGAGACAGCAACTTGAGACACTGTCCGTGAGTGTGTATGTGTGTGAGTGTGTGATACAGAGAGAGAGATTAACCCACTTTAATGAGCCACTCTGCAAGAAGTTTTAGAGAGAGCTGATGTTTAGCTGCGTCGTCTCTTTAAGGGCTGAACACAGCTGCTGATTGGCTCTCTGGAGGTCGGAGTATCCCATGATGCACCTGTGTCATGACAATGTGAGAACTATCCACAAGCTGAGACAAACCAGGGCGACCCCGTGAGACAAGGTGTGTGTGTGCGTGTGTGTGTGTTGCAGTGCGGTCCAGGACACACACTCGTTTGCTTCCCTTAAGTTCTTGGAGGTGTTTATTAACAACGTCATACGAGTGTGTAAGGGTGAAAACAGGAATAAATAACACACACACATACACACACACACACACCTGAATATCAATATAAACACAGACAAATATAGATTACCAAATACCGCATCACTCACTGAGATCTGTACTGTAAATAAATAAAAGATAAGCTGTCCCACTGGTCCATTAAGGCCATGGATTCAAAAATGGGTGGGGCTTAAATGCTCCTCACACACACACTCACACAAAATGAAATGATCATAAACAGAAATGTTACAGTGCAGGTATTGTAACACATTACAGGAATTGCATAGCACAATGGAGGTCAAAGGTCAAACATCACACTCTACTCCTCCATCAGTGTCCTCCATCAGCTGAGCGCAATCAGCTTTACCGGGTCCTGAAAACACACACACACACACACACACAGAAGTGTTAATTGTCTCAATGTCTTAATTAAGACCGGCACCTGAGCTGTATTCTGATCCTACAGCAGTTTCCTAGGCAGTGTGTGTGTGTGTACCTTGAACTTCATGGAGCTGGTCCATACAGTATTTCTCCCAGGTGCTCTCAGATGGTGGAACACCAGAGACGGGAATCGAGCCTGGCCGGGGATCGAACCCGAACCCGCCAGGGGTTCGAACCCGTCTCTGGTGTTCCACCATCTGAGAGCACCTGGGAGAAGACGGGAATCGAGCCTGGCCGGGGATCGAACCCGGACCCTGGCAGTGCAAGGCAACAGTGCTAACCACTACACCACCACTTTACTGAACTGCATAGTGTAACTAAATTAGTGTGTCTAAGAATTTACCTGTGCGAACTTAGGGACGTGTTTATCGTAATACTCATTCAGCGCCTACGCAAACTTACTGTAACTGATCAACCAGTTCACCGCTGGGAAGTGTTTCCTCTGAGCCAACTTCTCAGACCCCAAACACCTGTGAGAAAAGGTTGGGGGCGGGAGAGAAAGAGGGGAGAGAGAGAGACAGAGAGCAGCAAAAATATGAGCTCCTGAACAAACTTAGAATTTTGTTGGTTTTAAGTAGAGAAGAAAAGGAAGGAAGATACCAACTTAAATCTAAACAACCTGAGAACACACTGGATGGAAAAAAGAAAAGAAAAAAGAACTCAATTTTGCCCAAAGAACCTAAGAAGCTAAAACTTCGCTAATTTGCTAATGGAGATATCGACCACAGAGCAGCTGTATGAAATCAGCTAAAAAATAAGTGAAACAAGAGAAAACTGAAGAAAAGCACTTCATCAAAATACAAATAAAATATATTTATTTCAAAAAGGCAGGTAGGAACTGATTTTTTTTTATCCTGCTAATAGAGATAGCCCCTAGCTGCTAGCATCACAGCTAAGAGCTACAGTTACAGATGGCTACTTTTGAAAAATCTGAGGGGAGGAGTCTTAGCACCCTTGCTATCAGATACCCAGATGACATTACTACTGTAAATGGCAAAAAAAAAATACAAAGCTAAGATTTTGAGAGACTTTCCTGAGACTCTTAGAGCTGATTTTATGATATTAAATGATAAAATAATCAAAGCAGACCTGCTGTTCTACACAGAGCAGCCGAATGCCTGGCACACGGCCCTCCTCTCAGCCAATAAAGACTTGAAGATGGCTGGAAATAAAGCTATGAGACAACTGTACACTGACACCACTCCCAAATTTAACATCAACCTGTATGATTCAGGGACCAGAATGTAGCCTAGCAAAGTTTGAAACTTAATTTAATGAGCTAAAAGCTTTAGCTGGAAAAGAAAATCCTAACAGGAGCCCAGCCCAGCTCAGAGACCTGCCCCTCTCCTTCACCTGATCCTTCTGCATCTGACCCTCCCCCGCAGCCATCCTCACACACACAGCCCAGTCTCCATTCCTCACACTCCCCAAACCCCCCTCATACACCTCACACACCCGGATCTGCAGTGTCTGTACAATGCATACAAGAATGTCTCTCCCTGCTGGAGATGGAGATCATGGAGTTCAAGGAGAGTAAACTCCAGGATAGTGGAACAATCCAACAAGTGAGAGAGGAGACACAACAGCTTAAAAAACAGACTCATACCAGAATGGGACAACTGGAAAAAAACATGGACAAGCTCCAAAAAGACAACAAATTCCTCAGAGATGAGCTGTGTAAACTTAAGGACTGGAAACTAGAACAAAAAGAGTCTCTGATTCTAAATCTTAAACAGCAGCTGAACACCTTAACTGAGATATCCGAACAGTCCCACATTCATGTCAAGAACATCTACACCACCACTGATCCCCAGCCTACGCACAACCTGCTAGCCATCCAACAAATCAACCAGATCAGCCAGTTAGCCGCCCCATCGACCGGCCAGTTAGTCGCTCCACTGACCAGCCAGTTAACCATCCTACCCTGCAGCCAATTATCCCACCCACCGATTAGCCAGTTAGCCGCCCCATCAACTAGCCTGTTAGCCGCCCCATCAACTAGCCTGTTAGCCGCTTCATCAACAAGCCAGTTAGCCGCCCCATCAACTAGCCAGTTTGCCGCCCCACCGACCAGCCAGTTAGCCATCCTACCATGCAGTCAATTATCCACCCCACTGATTACCCAGTTTGCCGCCCCATCGACTAGCCAGTTAGCCGCACCATCGACCAATCAAATAGCCACCCAACAGACCAGCCAGTTAGTAAACCCCCCAACCTGCGAGTTAACCACCCGACCAACCAACCCTCAATCCAGCCACTAACCATCCACAACACCCCAAGACTGCAATTCTCATAGAATCCAATGGCAAATTTTAAATTACAGAAAGCTGTTCCCCACACACAGAGTCGCAAAGTTCTGGTGTCCCACCACTGACAGTGCACTCAGGCTACTCTGCCAATCCAAACTTAAAAATATAGTGATTCACACTGGCACAAATGATTTGCACTCCAAAGGAGAGAAAGTAGCAGACTTAATGACAAAGATGGCTGAAAAAGCTCATATGGTGTTTCCACAAGCCAATATAACCATCTCAATAGTTTTACCTAGAAGAGACTACTCCTGGAAATTCATCAAGAAACTCAATGAAAACCAAAGAATAACCAAAGAATGCTCCATCGTCCCCAACACCATTATTGCACAGCATCCAACCATAACAGATGAACACCTATTTGACCATGTGCACCTACACCAGGATGGAATCAGACTCTTCGCCAAAAATCTAAAGGATGCTACACTCAAGAGAAACCAAAACAATCCAAAGCTCAGCAGGTCTAAACACTCCCAAAGCCAAAGACCACCTACTAACAACCACAAACCCCACCAACCACTTGAACATAGGAGATATGACCTTCAACACATACCATCTGAAAGCCCAACAAAACAGAGCCATCGTCAACAACTCAAAGTCCATCAAATCCCACACCTGAGTGGCGCAGTGGTTAAAGCGCTCGCCCTATCATCCGGAGATCGCTAGTTCGAATCCCGGGTGGTGCTGTAACCTCTCACAGCCGGAGGTCTAGAGAGAGCTGATTGGCCGAGCTCTCTCAGAGGGGAGGGATGAGAGGTACTTAGTGCTCCCACATTAATCACGGCTCTACAATCAGGGGCGTCTGTGAGCTCGCAAATGAGGGAGCGGATAGCGCTGTCCTTCGAGTGTGTTACGCCGCCCCCAACGGTGCGCGAGCGAGCAGTTCGAAAAGATGCGGTCGGCTGGCGTCACGTGGTTCGGAGGAAACACGTGATAGTCTTCGGCCCTCCCGGCTGAGTGGTAGTAGTAGCCTTAATGTGGGAGCCCCCTAGTGACGGGGAGGAATTGGACACGACTAAATTAGGTAGAAAATCGGGGAAAAATCCAAAAAAATAAAAAAAATTAAATAAAAAAAATCCCACACCAGCGAAGCACAGACTGCAAGAACCGAACACAGACCAACACAGGGGCAGGATCCCCGCTTCAGCAACACCCTGTGGCAGAAGGCAATACACTTACTACACTTTTGTCCCTCAGGCTATCGAGAAATTGTACTACCATCCTTCAAAAGAGCCAACATAAAACATGGTAGAGTCTCTGGTTGAATCATAATTTGGTATAAAGATGATCTAACATCTAACGTCTGTCGTAAAAAGTGAGCTCACAAATATTTGGCTTCAGCTCAGACGAGGTGTAGTGAACAATGAGAAAAGTCAGAGGCCTGGGCCTATACATGCTTAACCGTCGGATCCTAGGAGACTCCGGTTCACCTACTACTCAGCTCTTGGGTCGAGTGTAGTCAACTACGCTGTAACGGACATGGACCCCTCCTGCATAAGTGCCTTCACTGTCAGACCACAGTTACCCTTATCAGACCACTGCCAAATTAATGTGTTCCTAAAAAGAATCCAGCAGCCAATTAACACAAGAGAAAACTACAAACTACTGAACCTTAATCACTGGTATAAATGGAGCCCTAACAGTTTGTCTGAACTTTATAACGCAATGAGTTCTATAGAAGTTACTAATCTCATTAACGCCTTTCTAACAACCGAGTTCAAACCCAATCAAACCAGTGTAAACCTTGCAGTAGAGCAAATAAATAAAATTTACCACATATCAGCAGCTAAAGCTAACCTGTGTAAAACAAACAAACATCATAAACAACGATCCAACACTGAAAAATGGTCTGACGAGGAGTGTGAGTCTGCAAGAAAACAGCTCAGACAGTTATCCAAGCAAAAACACAAACTACCACAAAACACTGAACTCAGAGAAAAATACTGTGAAACACTGAAGAACTATAAACAGATACTTTATAAGAAAAGACAACAGCACTACCATCAGACACTAAGAGAAATTGAAAAATCCATTAATAAAAACCAGTTCTGGGAAAAATGGAACAGCCTAAACCTGACACACACGCAGGACACATCAATAAAAGATCCAAAAATATGGACAACTTCTTTTGAATCACTTTTTAACCCTTGTGTGGCCTTCGGGTCAAATTGACCCGTTTCTAATTTTTACAAGAATAAAAATGTTACAAGTGTATATTCTTTTCGCCTGAAACTCCATGGCCTTAGCTCATTTTCTGTGATAAACATGTACAAATAAAGAAAAAAAAACTGCATCCTTGCTACTTTACCCCACACACTTAGATCCTTCATAAGGTCTTTGGGTCATTTTGACCCGCATACACAGCGGAGCACAGACATGCACATCAAGACACACCAAAGCACAGAAGGAACTGTTTGATCTCTCTTGAACTTCTGACACATGTCCAGTAGTTTAGAGTGTTGTTTGATAACATTCTACACATCAGACATTTTCTCTGACTATATGCCTCGCACCTGCTAATCACAGGGACGGGACAAAAAGAGATAAATACGTCTGCTTCACAGAGAGTCAGGTACACAGCGATGCAGAAGAGGAAATTGTCTCAGAATATGATGATGACGTAGAGACAAATTCAGATTCTGAGAGTGAATCTCAAGATGACTAGGAAGATGCACCTCAAAGAGCAGTAGATGGAGGACTACAAAAAGCTACTGGAGCACCCCAAGACCCTTCTGCTAGTGGAGGACAACAGATATTTCTGTCAAAAAATGGACAGATTGAATGGTGTTTGTCCCCGGTGGGAGAGTCCCCTCACTCAGCTGCAAACATAATTCGGATGGTACCAGGACCCACACGATTTGCAGTCGCACATGTTCAAGATATAAAGTCATCTTTTGAGCTGCTGATTCCTCACTCTATTCAAAAAATTGTTCTGGACATGACCAATCTTGAGGGAAGACGTGTTTATGGTGAGCAATGGAAAGAGATGGATTTCATGCATCTGCATGCCTACATTGGCATCCTCATCCTTGCTGGTGTCTACAGGCCAAGAGGCGAGTCCACTGAAAGTTTATGGGATGCTGAAACAGGGAGAGCAATTTTTAGAGCCACAATGTCTCTGAAGAACTTCAAGGTATTTTCACAAATCATCAGATTTGACAACCGGGAATCAAGACCTGTTAGACAGCGGGTGACAAGCTGGCAGCAATCTGCACTGAGTGGGACCAGTGGCTGGACCAGCTTCCCCGCCTTTACAACCCTGAGCCCAATGTAACTGTAGATATGGGGTTTAGGGGCGGCTGCCCTTTCAGGCAGTATATGCCTTCAAAACCAGCAAGGTATGGTGTCAAAATCAGGACTGCCTGTGATGCTGTTTCTTCACATGCATGGAACATGTAAATTTATACAGGGAAGCAAGCAGGAGGAGCTGCTGAAAAAAACCAGGGGACACGAGTGGTGCTAGATATGGCACAGGGCCTAAGTGGTCACAACATTACCTGCGACAACTTTTCACATCATACAAACTGGGACAGGAGCTTCTCAAAAGAAAGCTGACAATGGTTGGAACAATTTCGTAAAAATAGGACAGAGCTCCCACCTGAGGTTCTCACTGTGAAGAGCAGACCAGTGCATTCCTCCAACTTCTTGTTCACAGCCAACACTACCCTGGTATCTTACATACCAAAAAAAGGAAAGAATGTGTTTCTGATGAGCACTCTACACAAGGATGGGAAAATAAGTAGCCGAGAGGATCGCAAGCCAGAGGTCATACTTGACTACAGTGATATGACTGACATGATTGACAAAAAAATAATCAATCACAAAATTGTGTTCTAGTAGGGACTGGTTGCAATAATTCAAGATATGTTCTCTATATTGTTTGAATTTGAGATAAAAGTCATATATGTTAATGTGTTATGGAGTAAAATTTTGATTTTTAATTGCTTTTAACACCCCAAATATGTCTCGGGTCAATTTGACCCGAGGATACTGGAGGGAACCAAAATGGGAATAGCCCACAAAGGTTAAAAAAATCTCCCCACAAAATCTTACAACAAATCAAAAAGTAATCCAGAATAAACTAGAAAATTTAGAAACCATCATAAAAAATAAACAAAACCCACTTGATAACCAAATTACACTAGAGGAACTGGCTGACGCACTGAAAAATCCAGACAGCATCAGGACAGAGATGCTTAAACAGAGCACTCCTGTAATGAAGAGTGCTGTTTTGAGACTCTTCAACCTGGTTCTTCAAGCGGGCTGTTTTCCTGACACCTGGACCCGGGGGCTTATATCCCCAATTCATAAGAGTGGAGATAAATTAGACCCTAACAACTACCGGGGCATCTGTGTAAGCAGTAATTTGGGGAAGGTGTTCTGCTGTATCATCAACGCCCGGATCCAGGCCTTCCTTATCGAGCACAGCGTCCTGAGTAAGAGTCAGATTGGCTTTTTACCAAACCATCGCACCACTGATCATATTTACACCCTGCACACCCTAATCAACCAACATGTTCACCAAAAAAGCAATACCAAAATTGCATGTAGACTTTAAAAAAGCATTTGATTCTTTTTGGCACACAGGATTATTTTATGAGGTTTTAAAAAGTAGTGTAGGGGGTGAAGTATATGACATCATCAAGTCCATCTATTTGAACAACAAATGCAGCATAAAGCTCGGCAACAAAAGGACAGAATACTTCACTCAAGGGCGTGGGGTGAGACAGGGCTGTAGCTTGAGTCCAACTCGGTTCAATATATACATCAATGAGTTAGCGGTGTTACTGGAACAATCTGCAGCTCCTGGACTCACCCTAAACAATACAGAAGTCAAATTTCTGCTCTACGCAGACGACGTGGTGCTGCTGTCTCCCACTGAACATGGCCTACAGCGGCACCTGAACCTGCTGGAGCGGTACTGTCAGAACTGGGCCCTGACATTCAATCTGGCCAAAACCAAAATTGTCATCTTTAAAAAAAAGGCCAGATCTCAGGAAAACAGACACATGTTCACTCTGGGAAACTCCGCCCTAGAGCACGCATTACACTATGACTACCTAATCAGCGCCTCCGGAGGCTTTGATCTGGGATTGAATGCACTGAAAGAAAAAGCACGAAGAGCTCTATATGCAATCAAGAAAATCTTCTACAGACTACACATCCCAATTAGAATCTGGTGTAAAATCTTTGATAGCGCCATTGCGCCTATTGCGCTGTACGGATGTAAGGTTTGGGGTCCACTCAGTAAACACTACTACACTCGCTGGGACAAACATTCCACAGAGTCCCTGCATGCAGAGTTCTGTAGAAATCTCAAAGTTCAGAGAAAAGCACCAACCAATGCATGCAGGGCAGAATTAGGCCGATTCCCTCACTACAGTCTCATCAGAATCAGACAAATCACTGATCAGATGAGGAGAGAGTATCTGGAGCACTGGGACAGTCAGACCCAAACCCAGTCCAGACTGAATTGCTATCGGGCCCTAAAGAGAGAGTATGAATTGGCAGAGTATCTCTTCACCGTCAGAGATATAAAGCAGAGACAGATCCTGACCAGGTACAGGCTGAGTGAGCACCATCTGGCTGTGGAGACGGGCAGACACAGGAGAACCTGGCTGCCCAGAGAGCAGAGACTGTGTGCTCAGTGTACGAGCGGTGAGGTCGAGACAGAGATGCACTTCCTTCTTTATTGCCAAAAATATCAACATATAAGGAACACCTTCACTGAGATCATTACTTATAAAATCCCAAATTTTTCCAAATTAACAGAAGGTGAAAAAATGAGAATAATTTTAGGAGAAGGTCGCACTGCTCCCCTCGCCGCATAATATGTGTCCGAGTGTGAGAGCCTGAGAGACAGTGAGACACAGCGTAACCTGAATGTTCCTAACAAAAATAAATTAATAAATAAATAAAATTATATCACTACTGTTCAGATAGTTGTTATTGTTATTAATATTGATGTTATATATATTTTTTCAAATATATATACGTATGTGTATATATATATATTTTTTGTTTGTTTGTTTTGTTTTGTTTATTTATTATTACTAATATTTCATTGAATTTTTATTATTACTATTTTATTTATATTTACTTATTTGTTCATATATATTTTTTCTGGGGGGGGGGGGGGTTCGTTTGTGTCTACTTAACATGATATTCTTTCATATCTAATATGTTTATACGTTTACATAGGTTTATAAAGTAAGATTGATATTATTTATAATGTAATTAATGTTTTCTAATTGCTTTGGCAACAATGTAATACTTTTGTTAACACTCATGCCAATAAAGCTCTTCTGAACTGAACTGAACAGAACAGAGAGAGAGAGGTGGGGGGGACAGAGAAAGAGACAGAGAGAGAGAGAGAGAGAGAGAGAGTCGCTGATGTCACAGGTCAGCGAATCCCATCAGAAGTATCCCATCAGTGAGGAGTAACATCTAGTCAAGTCAAGTCAAGTCAATTTTATTTATATAGCGCTTTTAACAATTGACATTGTCGCAAAGCAGCTTTACACAATAAAAAGAAGTAAGTTTTTATGCAATGTATATGAATCAAAATGACAAGATTGTCCCCGATGAGCAAGCCGAGGGCGACGGTGGCAAGGAAAAACTCCCTGAGATGGTAATAGGAAGAAACCTTGAGAGGAACCAGACTCAACAGGGAACCCATCCTCATCTGGGTGATAACGGATAGCAGGAATTGCTCAGCATAATAATGTGCAAGACTGGAAGTTCAGTGTAACAAGAGATGTTTTAAAATTAAAAGGAGTCCAGTTTGTTCCCGGAGGCTCAGGTAGACTGTAGGGGATTCCGGTCCTGAGTATCGAACAACTGAAGTCACAGGTCCCCAGAGCATCACTCGATGACAGGAGAGTCTTCATGGAAACCATCCCCAGCCACCATACGAATCCAGGCAGACCACACGGGGCATCCATGCGACGAGATCTCCAACCAGAAGCAGGACTCCAGGATGGGTAGGACGGCTCCAGAGGGCAGAGGGGTCTGGATCACTGGCAACTCAGGAGCGAAACATGTATAGCTCGACAGAGAGACAGAGAGAGGGAAAGAAGAGGGGGAGAGAGAGAGAGAGAAGAGAGCAGAAAAGGAGAGAACAGAAAATAAGGAGAGATGGCAGTTAGGTATGGTCACAGTCAGCATGTATAGGTGAATGTATATTTAGTGCAAAGTGCAAGCAGAGACTCCGGCAGGACTAACTATAACAGCATAACTAAAAGGGAGAGCCAGAAGGAAACACAAACATGAGGGCTCCCTGAGATGTAAAGCAACCAATCACCTCACCGTCAACAAACCTGAGTGAACAATGAGAGTGGGGAGGACAGCATCTAAACATACCAGTTCACCAGAATACTCTACGTCTATGAGTCCCCCAGATCTGCTCCTTTACCTAAGGTTAATCTATTTACAAAAATGCTTGGCTAAATAAATAGGTTTTTAGCCTAGACTTAAACACTGAGACTGTGTCTGAGTCCCGAACATTAATAGGAAGACTATTCCATAACTTTGGGGCTTTGTAAGAAAAAGCTCTGCCCCCTGCTGTAGTTTTAATAATACGTGGTACTGACAGGCAGCCTGCATTCTTTGATCGAAGTAGGCGTGGCGGATCGTAAGACACTAACAGTTCACTCAAATACTGTGGCGCGAGACCATTTAGTGCTTTAAATGTCAAAAGTAGTATCTTAAAATCGATGCGAAATTTCACAGGGAGCCAATGCAGTGTAGATAAGATAGGGGTGACACCGCTGCCGCTGTGCCGTGTGTTCTAACCCCCCCTGCTGGTAAACAGGTGCATTTACACTCCGACGATACTCACAATAGTGATGGGAAGTTTGGATCATTTTAGTGACTCGGTTCTTTGACTCTCGTCCATCAAACTGAACGAATCTTTTTTGAGTCATTTAGTTAATTTCGTTCTCTTGATCAGAAATAGCAGGTGAAAACCTGGCCAGCAGGAGCCATCTCTGCTGTTCAGGACTGTTCCGAGAACACTGACTGGAACATGTTTATAGAGGCTGTGACTTACGGCGACTTCACTGACTTGGAGGAATACACATGATCAGTGACCAGCTACATCAACAAGTGCACAGATGACGTCACTGTCTCCAAGAACATCATCTCACGACCCAACCAGAAACCGTGGATTACTGCGGAGGTGCGTGCACTTCTGAGGACCCGAGACTCTGCCAGAGCGGGGGACAAGGTGGCCCTAAGAACAGCAAGGGCCAAACTGTCCCGGGCCATCAGAGAGGTGAAGCGCGCACATGCCCAGAGAATCCACGGCACATGTGGCAGGGCATACAAGCCATCACTCACTACAGGACTTCATCACCATCCTGTGACAGTGACGGCTCCCTTCCGAACGCGCTGAACAGCTTCTATGGTCGGTTCGACATGCAGAACGACGTGACGGCGAGGAAGACCACCCCTCCTCTGAACGACCAGGTGCTGTGTCTCACCACGGCTGATGTGAGGAAAACTCTACGCAGAGTCAACCCACGTAAAGCTGCTGGACCAGACAACATCACAGGCAGAGTGCTCAGAGAACGTACAGAACAGCTGGCAGATGTTCTCACCAACATCTTCAACATCTCTCTGGCAGCGCCGTGCTTCCCACAGGCTTCAAGTCTTCCAAGATGATGATTGTATAGTGACACACAACTCCAACCATATCATCAAGTTTGCCGATGACACGACCGTGGTGGGTCTCATCAGCAAGAACGACGAGTCAGCGTACAGAGAGGAAGTGCAGGGGCTAACGGACTGGTGTAAAGACAACAACCTGTCTCTGAACGTCGATAAGACAAAAGAGATGGTTGTTGACTTCAGGAGGACACGGAGCGACCACTCTCCACTTAGCATCGACGGCTCTTCTGTGGAGATCGTCAAGAGTACAAAATTCCTGGGTGTCCACCTGGAGGAAAACCTCACCTGGTCCCTCAACACCAGCTCTCTGCACAAGAAAGCCCAACAATGTCTTTTCTTCTTGAGAAGGCTGAGAAAGGCACAGCTTCCACCACCAATTCTCACCACCTTCTATAGAGGAACTATCGAGAGCATCCTGAGCAGCTGCATCACTGTCTGGTTTAGAACTTTTACCATATCAGACCGCAAGACTCTACAGTGTATAGTGAGGACAGCTGAGAAGATCATCAGGGTCTCTCTTCCCGCTATCGAAGACATATACATCACACGCTCCATCCGCAAAGCCACTAGCATTGTGGCTGACCGGACACACCCCTCACACACACTCTTCACCCTCCTACCATCTGGAAAAAGCTACCGAAGCATTCGGGCCTCACATCCAGACTATGTAACAGTTTTCACCCGCAAGCCATCCATCTCCTCAAAACAAAGGGACTGGACTGATAAACACACACACACACACACACACACACACACAAATCTCTCAGACAAACTAAATAACATCCGGACTGAACTGACAACACACACATGCACAATCACACTGATCTACAACCATCTTAATTTGTTTATACCCACCTACTCGTGCTGCTTTTTGCACAATATTTATTTCACTTGCTATTTGCACACTATATTTTTATCACAATCTAAATATCTATATTTAAACTACCTCAAGTCATACTTCCAAAAAAAAAAAGGTATTGTAACACCTTACATTGTTGTGTTTGTCATGTAGCTCTTTGTTGTCTATTGTGTATTTTTTGTATAGAATTTGTTTAGAATTTGTATAGATAGTTTTTTTAGGTTAACTTAAAAATGTAAAAATGTAAATCTGTCATATCTGAGCCTGTCAGCTAATTAGATTCCTTAGTTAGCTAGCTGGTTTCGGTAAAGTGAGTTGTTAATTCATGTTGTGTTGTTAATTTATGTTGTTGTATGTATGTAGCACCTTGGTCCTGGAGGAACGTTGTTTCGTTTCACTGTGTACTAACTGTATATGGTTGGAATGACAATAAAAGCCTACTTGACTTGCCTGGACTTGACTTGAAATAAAATAAAATGTTGCATTTTCAATAAACAGACCCCCAACACGTCTACATACACACATTTTGGCTATAGTTCCAGTAATGAAAATATTATAATGCAGCTAAGGACATTGAGCCAGACATTTCTCTGAGAGACTCCGCCTACCGGGAGGTGGAGTCAGCCATCATATTCACATTGTAGCCCACACACTAACACACACATATGCACCCACCTATATATACAGTACACACACACATGCATGCACACACATAAAGGGTAGAAAGGTGATGACATCATTAAAGGAGCTCGAGTCAATCACATGCAGGCTGGTAGAGCTGATATACACTCCTGTGTGTGCACACGGCTAAACAACTAGTAGAAAAAAACACAGATCTGTAAATTACTACCTCTACTGTACACTGAGATGACATTAAACAGAAAAACATCGACTTTTTAAGTCCTTACTTTTGTTTATTTGATGATTTGAATAACACTGGATCCTGTGAGCACTACCTCAGTATCTTACTACCTCAGTTTCTCACTACCTCAGTATCTCACTACCTCAGTACCTCAGTATCTCACTACCTCAGCTGATCCTGACTAACTCATTCAGCGTCAGACACTGTTAGGCCCTACCATTATGCCAGTATGGCTCTACATGGAGCTCATACTACACTCAACCTACAGCAAGACAGATCCAAAATGGCAGTTCACAGGTTTCTGTTTCACACTTTTGGAGTTTTTCACTTCATTTGCTTCCTGCTTTCTTTCATAAACTTTATACACTGCGATATTGTTGTGTTAAATGTATTGTAGTTTTATTGACGTTTCCACATTTGATGTAATTTAGAGTACAGTGGAATCTTGGATTACGAACATAATTCATTCCGGAAGTAGGCTCGTATATCAAAACACACGTAAACCAAATCATATTGTTCCATAAGAAATAATGGAAACTCAAATTATTTATTCCACAGCCCAAAAAAATAAATACATAAAAATAATGAATACAAAATATAAAGTAAAAAAAACATTAACCTGCAATTTACCGTAAAAAAAGTAAAAATAAATCCCGACAGATAAGCGTTTCCGTTTGTGCGCGCAGATGTATGAAGTATGTGTATGTATGAAGCTAAAGTAAGAGGAGAGGAGGAATGAGCCCCTCCCTTCTCCTTGTCTTACACAGTAACTCTTCCTCCTCTCTTATTTGAGCTTCACACACACACACACACACACACACACAACGGAAATATTTTTATCAGGAAAATAAACAAGCAATCTTACTAATGACACTCGAATGAGCGAAGACTTGGACTCACAGACAACGCAATCACTGCTGTAAAGTAAAAATAAAACAAATTAAACTGAACTTTACCTTTAAAAAGAATCGCAACACAGCAGTGTTTCTGTGTAGAGCAGAGAGAGAGAGAGAGAGAGAGAGAGAGAGAAAAGTAAAGGTTTTATTTATTTATTTATTTATATTACCATATAATATTTATGTTTAAGTATTTATACTGAAAAGCAATTTCCTATCCCACAAACACACCATGAATGCAACTTTAGGAGCTTCGTGTCGATAGAGAATATGAAAGTAGAAAGTCTAGCACTTTGTAAATCAAGCTATCGTCACACAATATCATAGTCAATAATTTCTCCCTGGTTAAACATGCATAGACAACACACACATACACAGAAACA
Source organism: Clarias fuscus (assembly GCA_030347435.1). Classification (NCBI taxonomy): domain Eukaryota; kingdom Metazoa; phylum Chordata; class Actinopteri; order Siluriformes; family Clariidae; genus Clarias; species Clarias fuscus. The sequence continues at coordinate 24,205,011 of CM059212.1, forward strand.
CACACTCACACATATCTGGCAATTCGAGAATGCCAATTAACCTGCATACAGTTCTATAATTTATATATAACATATATATATATAATTTCGTTGAAACTAATTCAGTGACGACGGTAATTTCTTTTCCAACGCACATTTACACTCCAATGTAATAGGTGGCGGTAGTGCATCTTCTCTGGCCCGGCAACCGCTTAAAACCTGCCAAGAAACTGAAGAAGAACAGTTGTACATCCGGGAATTCTGCCTTTCTGGAGGAAAGGAGCCCGTGGGTGGCGGGATTTTACTCAGTGTTCATAACACAGGTTGCTTTAAAATGTGTTGTTTATGTTTCTAATTAATCATTTCCTCATGTTTAAAGAAATTATGATATTTGGGCAAAATTGAAATCCGCTATTTGAAGCAAATATTAATAGCGAGTAAGGTTTGAGTGATATTAGCTGGTTAGCTTGCTAGCATTATTGTACTAGCTTATTAAGTATGCTAGCGCGGGTGAGCTGATTAGCAAGCGGCTTTCATTATAATGTGCATTCAAGTCCATTTTACCATAAAGTCAGATAAGTTTAATACAGAATAATAGTAGATATTTATTTGTGGTGTGTTACGGATTTTCATGTGTTTCCTTCGTTAGCTTCCTCTATTAGCTCTGTGACATTTCCTCCAGTAGATGTGCAGTAGGGTTAAAGCAATTGCGCTGAATGTGCAGGGGAGTATAATAAAATAAAAAGGGAGCAAATTTGACTAAAACAGTTTAAATGCATAAAAAAAAAATAAAAGGGGGAGAAAGGCAGTTTCTTTTTTTTTTGCAGATGTAGTTGCACTGTGTGTCCACTAGATGGTGATGGGGGGGCGGTAGTTAAACCACTTTTGTAAAGTGCCGCTGTATGATGCTTTTTTATCCTGTGTGTTTAGTGTGATTTTGACTCTGCGTGACTGACAGAGAGACATGGCGGACAGTGATGATGAGTACGATCGCCGGCGCAGAGACAAATTCCGCCGGGAGAGGAGCGACTACGATCGGTCTCGAGAACGAGAAGATCGACGCAGAGACGACTGGAGCGATCGGTGAGCACCGGGGATACAACATCGGCATTATAATGCCGTGACCTCTGTCTCTCTCATGTATGCATACACTGATTTCAGTCATGACCTGATGATTCTACACTCCTCATTGTATCACTTTTTGTATACATGTAGTTCTACAAACAATGCATCCTAGACACACTGCGTCAATCAGAGACACGACCCCCGTCGTGGGAGTGCTGTAGTCTGTGTGTCGTGTTCCTGCCTGGTGTTTATTTTGTGTGTTGTGTTTGCGGTGAACTGGCGGCCGTCGGCCAGAGAGTGGGACCGCGGGAGAGAGAGACGGAGCCGTGGCGAGTACCGCGAGTACGAGAGAGGACGGAGAGAGAGGTTCTCACCCCCTCGACATGACATGAGCCCGCAGCAGAAGCGCATGAGGAGGGACTGGTAGTGACGCGCATCATTATTACACACACACATGGCTTTTCTTCTGTAACCTTCCCTGACACGTTATTTTCATCCTCAGGGATGATCATGGTGGAGACCCGTATCACGGAGGGTACGATCTGGGTTATGGAGGAGGTGGAGGACCAAGTTATGCCCCCCCACAGCCCTGGGGTCACCCCGAAATTCACCTTATGCAGCCGCACCATGCAATTCCCATCCAGGCCAGGTGAGGGCGCTGTGTAGTTATTTTACAATGTATGTGTTGTAAAAAAAATTTTTATGATTGTAGTGGTGATTATTATGATCCTGCTTTGTGTGTGAGCAAATCATTAAACTTGTGTTGTTTCTGTCTCTGCAGGTTGGGGAACATCCATGACCTGGACCTGGGGCCACCTCCGCCTGTGATGAAAACCTTCAAAGAGTTCCTGCTGTCCCTGGACGATTCTGTGGACGAGACGGAGTCGGTGAAACGCTACAACGAGTACAAGATTGATTTCAGGCGGCAACAGATGCAGGAGTTCTTCCTCGCTCACAAAGGAGAAGAGTGGTACGAGCTGGAGTGGCTGATGTGTGTGTGTTGTGTTTAACGGTGCATGGAACATGCTTCAGAGGAATGAGTGAGGGATTTAATACTGCAGGAGGAGCTGCTATGTTACAGTGTCGGTGAAAAGCCTCTGAACTGCATGTTGCGCCTTACTGGGACGGCGTTGGGACACCGGACAGGAAGTGGACCTGAAAATTATAGACGCGTCCGCTGTCAGGTTCTGGATGATTCTATTTAGTGGCTATAAACACTCGTTCCCTAACCAGTCACTCATAACCCCCCGATGTAGATATGAGCACTTCCTCAGAATTGTTATACAATACAATCCTCTTAATACGTCTCTTTTAACGCTTTAATTCTGGACAATTATTTGATGCATACACCGTGTTTAACGATTACACGTCTCTGTGAATGAACAGTTGCTATAGAAATCTTAACGCACCAGATCGAAAGCTTGTGGATTTAAACCTGCGCTAATATCAGAGCTGCCGTTCTAGAGAATTGATCAGCACTTTCTGACCCAGTCAGAGCGCCAAACTCAGGAAGGAAGAAGCTAACGCCGTCCCAGCAAGGATCCAGTGTGGTGATTGTTGTTTATTTTCCTGCACCGTTTCTTCACAGGATGATGATGATTATTCTTCTCTCCTTAAGCAGATGTCATGCTTCGTTTCATTTTCAGTTCTTATTTTTTTTTTTTTTTAATCAACAATTAACAAACCGAATTGCTTCTTCCCTTCTTTCACGGCAAGGTTTTTCAGAAGACGAGTGCGAGTCTGTGGGGAGCGCCGCAGGAGGCCGTGTGTTAGAGAGTCAGGGCTTGCACTGCGCACAATGCAGCTGCTTTAGAGAACCAGTCTCAGGGCTTTAGTCAGACAGATCTGCGCACACACCTCCCCGTCTGTCTCACCTCCCTTTTTTTATTTTTATTTTTTTTTTATTTTTTGGTATACGGGAATTGAAATGGCAAGCGTGCAGAAACCGTGTGTTTTCACACACGCACGTGCGCACACACACCCGAGGAGACGTCTCTGTCTGTATGTGTGGTAATACTGCCAGTTAAACCTGCAGGTAAATTTATAGAAACATGTTTGAGACAAAAACCATGCAGATTTGATAAATGTTTTGTTCTCTGTCTGTCTGTCTGTCTGTGTGTTTCTCCCTGTAGCTGTGGTGAGTGGTACTCTTTAATTTTATCATGGCTTAGTCACTGTGTGAGAGGAGAGTGAAGAGTATTATGTACACACACCATACAAACAGTGGTAGAAATATGAAGTGATGTAACTGATATTCATAGCTTTTTTGTTGTTGTTGTTGTTGTTTTTTTTTTTTTTTTAGATGATTAGAAGTCTTAACACTTTGTCAGAGAATGTGTTAAACATTAACACTCTACCTCTTCTCTCGCTCTCTCTCCTTCCTTACTTTATTTCTCTCTCACTCTAGGTTTCGCTCTAAGTACCACCCTGACGACTCGGGGAAGAGGAAGGCCGAGGCTCATGCCGCTCTGCAGAACCGTATGGGTTCTTTTCAGTATTTAATGGAGAACAGCTGGTTCGAGAACATCTCCATGGACATCGACCGCGCACCGCAGATCTTAAAGATCCTGGATGCGGGTGAGTCACCGCTCCACATCTCCTTGTGTGTGTGTGCGCGCATCAGCCCTTAACAAAGTGTACATGTGGTGTTTTGTTCAGCGGTGATAAAGATGGAGGGAGGAACGGAGAACGATCTGCGAATCCTGGAGCAGCAGCCGCTGGACGAGGAGGAGGAGAGAGAGAGACTGTCGTCTGGAGGCCCGCCATCCGAAAACCAGAAACGTGACGGCGAGAACAGAGGAGCGGAGAGCGAGAGAAAAGCGTCCACCGAGAAGGACAACAAGGAGGTGAGTTTACTCTCCATCACGCTCTCGTCCGGCGGGGCAGCGTGTCTCATCAGGACGTCCTACACGAGACAGAAAAACAGACGACTACCAACTAGTGCAGTCACAGGGACATCGAGCGAATCCCGTGGTTTCAGCCAATCAGAACGCAGCGTGCTGGAGCAGAGGCTTCTGATTGTTTAAATGCACAGGAACTGTTTTTTTACAGAGCTGTGTGTGTGTTTGGGTAGGGAGAGAGTGGTGATCTTGGGATGAAGGATGTAGATGGTGAAGCAGGAGATGAAGAAAGCAAACCTGATAAAGAAACAACACCTGAGGAGATTTCACCGCCAAAGAAGGTCTGTGACCGTTTCCCAAAGAATGTTGCCTGTCTGTATCTCTCTGTCTGTATTGGTTTGTCTCACTCTCTCTCTCTCTCTAGCTGAGTAAGAAGAGGAAGAGGAAGCACAGTGGAGACAGCGAGGACGAGGCGAGCGCCTCAGAGAGCGAGTCAGAATCCGACTCCGACTCGAATTCTCACTGCTCAGAGAAACCTGCAGAGAGGGAGGGGGAGGGAGAGCCAGATGGAGAGCCAGACGGAGAGCCAGGCGGAGAGGGGGACGAGAGGAATGAAGAAGGAGAGGAGAAGGAGGAGGAAGAGGAAGAAGAGGGTGAAGGTCAGTGTGGCACCTCTGTTCTCTGTACTTCTCTGTCAGATCTATGGACACACTGCTGAACCGTGTGTGTGCGTGTATGTCAGACACGAAGGGGCGAAAGGAAGAGAAGCAGAGCGAGAGAGAGAAAGAGAAGGAGGAGAAGAAAGTGAAGGACGATCAGCCTCCTAAACCTCGGCCGCTGCACATGACCTGCTCACTGTTCATGAGGAGCATCGCACCGTCCATCTCTAAAGCTGAGATCGTCGCGGTCAGTCGCTTGTTAACTGCTTCATTAACCAATTACATCATTAACCCTTTAGATTAGAGATTGGATTCATTATACAGAGTCTTTATTCTGAACCACAACTACCACCTGGAGGTATAACTGATGATAACTGTGTGTGTGTGTGTGTGTGTGTGTCCTCAGTTGTGTCGCCGTTATCCTGGATTCATGCGTGTGTGTTTGTCTGAGCCACAACCAGAGCGCAGGCAAGATTACACACACACAGGGCGCTCACACCTTATTTAAAAAAAAGAGACATTTTTAAGGCAGTTTAGTTTTAATGTTGGTGTGTGTGCGTGTTAGATTTTTCAGGCGTTGCTGGGTGACCTTTGACCGCGGTGTCAATATCAAAGAGATCTGCTGGACCCTACAGAACATCCGTGTGAGTGATTACACGTCTGTCTTCTCTTTATCTCTCTCTCTCTCACCTCTGTAATATAAAGCACAAATGCACAGACGTGGCGCAGTGGTTAAAGCGCTCGCCTTATCATCCGGAGATCGCTAGTTCGAATCCCGGGTGGTGCTGTAACCTCTCGCAGCCGGAGGTCTAGAGAGAGCTGATTGGCCGAGCTCTCTCAGAGGGGAGGGATGAGAGGTACTTAGTGCTCCCACAATCGGGGCGTCTGTGAGCTCGCGCAACGGAGGGAGCGGATAGCGCTGTCCTCCGAGTGTGTAACGCCGCCCCCAGCGGTGCGCGAGCGAGCAGTTCGAAAAGATGCGGTCGGCTGGCGTCACGTGGTTCGGAGGAAACACGTGATAGTCTTCGGCCCTCCCGGCTGAGTGGTAGTAGTAGCCTTAATGTGGGAGCCCCCTAGTGACGGGGAGGAATTGGACACGACTAAATTAGGGAGAAAATCGGGGAAAAATCCAAAAAAAAAACAAATGCACAGACGTTCCATATGACTTCGTCCCCTCAGGCCTCTGATTGGTTAGTTTTATTTTTGTTTTCTGTTCAATAAACACACAGAAACAGTAAGAGGTTTGGTTTAGGCGTTGACAAACAAAATTTATTTTGATTATTACTATAAAAAAAAAAAAAAAGACAATTTAGTTTTAAGTATTTTTCTGTTTTTCTTTATCTCCGGCTTCCCCCTCCCCCCCACTTCTTGGTATGTGTGTAGCTGCGCGACTGTGAATTAGCTCCCGGAGTGAATCGGGATTTGGCGCGGCGTGTGAGGAACATTAACGGCATCACGCAGCATAAACAGGTTCTTCGAAACGACATCAAGCTGGCAGCTAAACTTATACACTCCCTGGACGAGAAGGAGGGGCTGTGGGGCCATGGAGACAAATACACCTCGGAGGTGAGAAACGCACACATGTATGGTCCTATAGATTTATGAGAACACTTTCTGTAATGTTCATTTTGTGTGTGTGTGTGTGTGTGTGTGTGTGTGTGTGTGTGTGTGAAGCTCCCGTCCCAGAACCCCCTCCTGAAAAACATCACAGATTACCTGATTGAGGAAGTGAGCGCAGAGGAGGAGGAGCTACTGGGCAATGTGGGCGGAGTTGACTCTGAGGACGGGAACAAAGATGGCAATCCCACAGAGTTCACTGTGGAGAGAGACGAGAAACTGGTCAAGGTAAGACACCTGCATGCCCCCCAATGGTGTAATAAGGTTAGAGTACAGATAAAACTCAGACACTGTGTGTACACCTGGTGTGTGTGTGTGTGTGTGTGTGTGTGTGTTTCAGGTGTTGGATCGTCTGCTGTTCTATCTGCGTATTGTTCACTCTATAGATTATTACAACATGTGTGAATACACGAGCGAGGACGAGATGCCCAACCGCTGTGGGATCATCCACGTCCGGGGCCCCATCCCTCCAAACCGCATCACACACCGCGAGGGTGAGACAGACACACACCCACACACTGCATCAAATATTTATCTTGTTACAGGTCTTCAGAGTATTTCATATAAAAATTCACTTCTCTGTTTTAATTTTATTTATTTTTGTAATTAAGTGAGTGACTGGCAGAAGACGTTTGAGGACAAGCTCAGCCCTTTGTTCAGCGTGAAAGAAACTCTGTCTGAGGAGGAAGCCCTCAAAATGGGTCGGAAAGATCCAGAACAGGAAGTGGAGAAGTTTGTGTCTGCGAATACACAGGAGCTGGGCAAGGACAAGTGGCTGTGTCCTCTCAGCGGCAAGAAGTTCAAGGTGCGTCCTCCCGCCTCGAGGCACCACAGCGTTCTCATGTCCTGCTGTATGTTTTATATGTGGAGTTAATATATGTGTGCGCGCGCACTGCTCAGGGCCCGGAGTTTGTGAGGAAGCACATCCTAAACAAACATGGAGACAAGATCGAGGAGGTGAAGAAGGAGGTGGAGTTCTTCAACAACTTCCTGATGGACGCCAAAAGACCCTCCATCCCAGAGATCAAACCTCTACCCCCTCCAGGCCCCACTCCGGGTTAGAACACACAAACACACAAGACTCTCGTCTGATGTCAAGCAGTTAAAATTTAGGAAAACTGATGAGTTTTAGAAGGTTAGAATGTTTATAGATTTACAGATGATGTGGTCAGTAACCCAGACTGTAACAACATGAAAAACCGAGCGTGTAAAAACCGATCATCAGGATGACAATTTTGAATTCAATTACTTCAGAAGCCCCAAAATACTTCCATAGTTAAAATTAAATAATAAAATAACCTGAACAGAGACAAATAATAATCACATCACACACATTTCTAGTTTAAGAAAAAGAAAATCAACATCTCATGGTAGTTTAAACCAAAAAAACATGAGTTATTAGGGATTTGAAGACGCTCCGTGATGTGGCCTCACGAATGGTCATGGGTAGGTCTTCCCACAGTTTGGGTGCAGCCACAGAGAAATCCTGAAAACTCCAGTGAGCTTTGAGTACCGTCAGGAGTAATCTCAGTGAGTTACTTTGTTAATTAATAACACCAACATCAGATCTCTCTCTCTGCAGGTGTGATGTCTCCTGGTGGTCCTCCTTTCCACCCTCAGGGTCCTCAGGGCCTGCTGGGATTTGGGCAGCCCAGACCCCCAGTGATGGGCTATGGAGGTGTGTCTGTGTCTCTGTGTGCGTGTCTGCCTGCCTGTGTGTCCGTGCATTAGCTTTGAGATGTATAATTGCTTTGTTGTTCTCTCTGAAGCAGGTCCTCCTTATCCCCCAAACCAGTACGGTGGAGGAGGAAGAGGGAATTACGACAGTTTCCGTGGACAGGGTGGATATCCCGGGAAACCCAGAAACAGCCGGTACAAGTCTCTCTCTCTCTCTCTCCCACACGCGGATTGTTCAAACTGTTTGATTGTGATGTCTCTTCACACAAACGGAATTATCTATAAATTATTGGTCATCGTTTTAAATTAAATCTTAAACCCTTGTGTAACCCGCTCCTGGTGTTTTTCAGGATGATGCGCGGCGATCCTCGTAACATCATAGAGTACCGCGACCTGGACGCTCCTGAAGACGTGGACTTCTTTTAGACACCCTGATTTTTTTTTATTTCCTCATTTTTACTGCCCCTCTCTCGTTTTAATTGTGATGAATCTTTTGCAGCTCTGAGCGCCCGTCTTACTGTTCTGCCCCCTAGTGTGCGAGTGAGCACTGTTACCCAGCACACCTTGCGTTTAGGCCTTGTTTAGTTCTTCAATAAAACCCTAATGTGGAGCACATGGCCTCGCTCTGCCTGCTTGATTCACTCACCTGAGTTAATCTCGAGTTTTAATTCACAACCTTCACCACAGAGTTGTTTTAGGACCAAAGTTACCAAAATTCTAAAAAATTTAATTATAAATTTTAAATGAATGTGTAGACTTTAAAATACATAATTACCAAATGTTACCGGTCCTGGTCACATGATTTAAATTTTATTTTTTATTTTTATCAGTCTTTTTATTGGAAATATAAACAAGTTACATATACTGTACATACATGTGAACCCTGTACATTATTTTTTTTCAACCCATATCACACAAAAAAACAACTAGCGAGTCAGCAGAAAAAGAAACAAGATTTTTGTAAATAATTAAATTGTACAACAAACAAAACGGGAAAAGAAGGAAGTATTAGAAGCAGAAACTAAAAAAAAAATTACAATTAATTTATCTGCATCTCGATTTTCGAAATGGCACACAAATGGATCCCAGATGTCATAAAATTCCTGAGTGGATCCCTTTATGGAATAGTGAATCTTTTCTAGATGAATAAAATGTAAGACTTCTTTAATCCAGCGAGCACCCACTGGTGGCAACGGCTCCTTCCACTTAAACAGGATCGGTCTTCTAGCGAGAAGGGAGCTAAAGGTGATCATATTGGCCTGGACATCATTCAGACGAGCACCACTTGAGTCAACACCAAAAAATGCAATAAATGGGGATGGTTCTAATGGCATTTGGCATATTTTTGACAAGGTATCAAAAATAAAATTCCAATATTTATATAGCTTTGGGCACGTCCAGAACATATGCAGTAGTGTAGCTAACTTCACAAAGCCAACACTGACTCAAACAGCTAAAATCCGCTCTGGAAATGTTAAGTCATGTACTATAAGTACAAGGATTAGATACACGAATGTATACTGTGAATGTATATTTAGTGTAGAGCGCAACCAGGGACTCCGGCAGGACTAACTATGACATCATAACTAAAGGGGAGAGCCAGAAGGAAACACAGACATGAGGGTGAACTGAGATGTAAAGCAACCAATCAAGTGATCAATGAGAGTGGGGAAGACAGCATCTAAACATACTAGTTCACCATAACATGTACAGTATTATGCCATGAAATTAATGGCATGAATAAGTACAAGACATGAAAATTGTGAAGTTATGAGTTTGAATTAAACAAACTTCAACAAATGTTCAGAAATTTTAAACAAAAACAAAATTCAGAAATGTTTTCTGTTGGTTTTTAAATGATTTTTTATTAAACACAAACATACACAGTGTTATGAGGCAGTGAAAAGCTTATACGACCATCTGTGTCCTAAAATGGAAAGAGAATAGAATAGAAATATTTCACTACAGTAAAAGGAAAATTGCACTAGAAGAGTAGAATTAAACTAAAGACAGGCTGCTTTTCTGCAGCAGACGTTATTCCCCGACAAATTCATATGATTTCAACAAATTTGTAATAGTGTATAATAAACAAATATTATATATATATATATATATATATATATATATCAGTAATAAATATCATCGCTATTGTATATCAAGGATCTCTTTTATCCCTAAAGTGTATAATATTATATAAAATATCTGATATTCCTTGTAATGTAGATTAATCAGTGTTTTTCAGAAGCTGAAAGGATGCTGTCTCCATCACACTCCTCATCACCAACAAACATTCTATAGAAACGATATCTCTCACAAAACCTGGTTCCAACCAACATGCCAAATCTAGAGCTTAACTAGCGCTGTTAATCAGGCTAAACCAGGACACAGGTGTTAGTGACTGTGGCATGTGACCTTACTCATGGCTGTTTATTATTATTATTTTGTTCAATTAAAAATTCAATTGATCAGAAATTTAGAGTAGACACTATGAATGCTGTAAATGACCAATACAGCTGAACACAGATGGCTTTCATGGAGTTTCTCCTCTGGCATACATCTATCACTCCTGTGTTCCAAACATGCTGTTTTAAATCTTTATCATACACTAGTGGATTAAACAGCAAGTTCATTATTAGAAAGTATTAGAAGGTCGTAAAATTACAAAACAGAATTGAATCTGTGATAAAAGAGAAAGAAAACATCTAACAAAGAATGTATTCTGTAAACTACAGGGCCGAACTTCATATGAACCATTACTGTAGCGGCTAATAGATATCTCACTATTTTACAAAACTTCATTTACGGTCAGTGAGTACTGCTGCTTAGTGCTGTGTGCACTACAGAGGTAGGAGAAACCAGAACGGAGGGTCCTGGAGGTAGAAGAGAAATTTGGCTGGATAAGAAAGGTGAAGGATGACAGGTGATAATCAGAGGTGTGAAGTGGGATAGCGGTGATACAGTATGTGTAGATGGAGAGGGCGGGCAGAAAACCAGGTCCTAGGAATTCCCTCTCTTGTGTGTGAAAGGTCAGCTGTTAGTGAGAAGAACAAAACAAGAGAATAGTGTAACCTGGCAAGCTTATTCCCTTTAATATAAACAATAAACATAAATAATTAAAGTAAGACTGAGATATTACACATGACAGTATCACATAATTGTTTGCTAAATAGCTATTGTGTCTTATATACAGATATTGCAGTTGGAATGAATAAATGTTTAGTCAGGGGTAGCTCAGTGGTTAAGGCATTGGACTACGGTTCGGAAGGTCCCAGGTTCAAGTCCCACTACCACCAAGTTGTCCAAGGTGTTGTTTTGGGCCTTGGGAAGAAGCGTGACCAGGAGGGTGGTAGATACATGATGTGGAGGTTCATTGGAGAGGTATAAATCTCCTAGACAAAAGCAGACCTGTACCACCACCTCTGTACCTCTGCAAAGTCACCAGTCGAACAAACTTCTATTCACTGAAGGCTTGGAGTTCCACTCCATATCCCTGCCTAAAATGTACACTCTTTGAAAGAGGTCAGGAAAATCATGGAAGAGAAAATCAGTTTCCTCTTCGGTTATGTAAATTAAAAAGTTGAAATTAGGAGTTTTGAATTCAGACTATTTCAATTAATATATAACGACGTCCAGAGATGTCCAGAGATTACAGTAAATGTTCTGTCTATGAGAATATAATCTTGGGTTTGTCCCGACTGCTACAATCTCAAATATCTATTTCTTAACTACTGACTGTAAATTATTTCCTCACCTGTGCTGTAAGAGGTTGCGAATGAAGCACAGAAGACCAAGAAGATCGTCTGTATAAGGTCTCGGTCCACTTTTAGCTGCTCTCTCTTGCTCCATCTCCATCAATACTTTAGCATCTGTCAGCTGAAATATGAATATCCACACAATAATAATAATAATAATAATTAGGGCCCAAGCACTATGACATCAGCCCTATGTCTTCATAGTGTGTGAAGGGCCCTCTTGTTTTCCTTAGGATTATTTTTTTTTTCCCCAACCTTTTGGACTTTTCGGGGGTCTTAACATGCTCAAAAACCCATGAAACTTGGCAGACAGGTTGGAATCTGTTGCCGTCAGGATGCCTGAGAGTCTCGTGGCCCGGGGCCCAAAGGGGCCCCCACACGAGATTTTGCTGCCTAGCTCATACACACTTTCACCTAGGCACACGAAACTCGGCACACATTTAGAGCTCATCAGCCGTGATAATGTCTTAAACTTGCACCGAAAAATGATTAATAACTTTCTGTGTGGCATTATATTGAGTGACATTATATTCAGTGACACCTTCTGTGACATCACACACACACACACACTAATGCACTCAACAAATATTTAGGGCCCAAACTGACATTAGCCCTGTTTTAACACACAAACACATCTCACACACTAACACACACATCACTAATGTTCATACACACAGACTCAAACCATACACACAAAAAAGCACAAACACAAGCACATTTACTCGTCAGCACCCTGTGCCATTCCCACCCCGGGCGCACCGCACAACCTGTGTCATTCGAGTGTGCTAAGACCTCGAAAAAAGCCATCGCCACTCGGTTGCACCTCACAACCTGCACACATCACACAAATACACACAGACTCAAACCATACACACAAACAAGCACAAACACAAGCACATTTACTCGTCACACACAGACTGACACATCTACACGTCACACACCTCTCTCCCTAACCCTTGCACACTAATGCGCACACACACACACACACGCAGGCATGCTGCATGCACACACACAAACATACATACACCATATTACAAATGTTTACACTCTCGCACACACACACCTCTCACAATGTGTTTGTGTGTGCATGCAGATGCCTGCATGTGTGTGTGTGCGCGCATAAGTGTGTAAAGGTTAGTGTGTGTGAGAGTGAGGGAGAGAGGTGTGTGACGTGTAGATGTGTCAGTCTGTGTGTGACGAGTAAATGTGCTTGTGTTTGTGCTTGTTTGTGTGTATGGTTTGAGTCTGTGTGTATTTGTGTGATGTGTGCAGGTTGTGAGGTGCAACCGAGTGGCGATGGCTTTTTTCGAGGTCTTAGCACACTCGAATGACACAGGTTGTGCGGTGCGCCCGGGGTGGGAATGGCACAGGGTGCTTGGGCCCGTCATCGTTGCTTGCAACTATATTTATTATTATTATTATTGTTATTATTATTTCAGATAATTAAATCAAACATTTAAGCAACAACAAGCATTTTTGTTTTAATTTAAAATCAGTAATTTAAACCAGGTTTAACTTTTTATTTCATTACAGAAGAGCTATGAGATTTGAACCCAGTTTTTATTTTTTCTATTAGACATATTTTTAGTACAAATATAATTAATTTATATTTGTTCTCCAAAGCTGCATTAGCTGTAAGGCACAGTTACTTGTTACTTAGAGGTTTGGAGGAATAATCTATTGCTGATTTAGTGAAAGTATGGATGTCGAGTGAAAGTGAAACTCACCTTACTTTTCCAGTTTTCATATTTTTTTAAAGTAAGTCTTCTCTCTGCACTTCTTGGTGTCTTGAAGCTTTAAATTACCCAAAGCTTCCAGGTACTTCAGCTTCCTATAAAAAAATAATAAATTGGGGAATAAATATGATTAAATTATTATATTAAAAAAAGTAGGACAAAAAGTTAAACTGTCAGCGCTGTGAGAAAATGAATGCTATTTTAGTGTTTACTGTATATTATATAACACTTCCAAGGGTGCTGATATGGAGTATAACAGCCCTAGGACGTTTAACTATATCACTACATCACGCTTCCCTACAGGTGTTCCAACAATCGTTAATCCCTGATCAAAGACACTACCTAATCACTTATTTTTAAATATAATTATTCTACAAATGTAATGTCACTGCTGTAGTTTTTACAGTGATATGTGTGGATTGAGACATATTTGTTCTCCAGAATTTGCAGAATAAAATTTTCTCACCTGTAGTCTTTCCAGAAAACGGGGTGGTCGAGTGCTTTTCTTTAAACTCTGCCTGTTTTTAGTCATCCCTTCTATAAAATCCCACTCAAGTTCACTGACAGTGAAATTAGAGTTTAGTCCACAGTAAGTCTCTCCACCAGACAGGATGTAATAGGCGAGTACTCCAGTTTCTAAAACACAAAGTAATTTATTAGCTTATTGCTGATAGACCATATCACAATCATCTTATTAATAATCTCATAAATGATGCCAATACAATGCTGTATTTATAATCTGTAAATCTATACTACTCACAATAAGTTAGGGATATTGTGAGAGACTCAGTAGTCATACATACAGTGTTGAGTAAACAACCTCCTATTGGCCTCTGATCAGGGTTGCGTAACTATGCTTGTGTTACTGGACCTCAGTGCAGCTTTTGACACCATTGATCATAGTATTCTCCTTCACAGATTAGAAAATGTAGTAGGAATTACTACTACAGTTTTAGTCCCACTGCTTTTTTCCCTTTACATGCTTCCTCTGGACAACATAATTCGTAAACATGGTATTAGTTTCATTGTTATGCTGATGACACACAATTATACGTCTCAGCAAAACCAGATGAGAAAAACCAGTTTATTAAAATTGAGCAATGTGTGCAGGGCATAAGAGACTGGATGTTAATTAATTTTCTTCTGCTTAATCCTGATAAGACAGAAGTTCTAGTCATAGGACCACAGGCAGCTAGAAGTAAGCTTTCTGATCACACTGTAACTTTAAATGGCCTTTCAGTTCCATCAAATGCAACAGTAAAAGACCTTGGTGTGATTATAGATTCCAGCCTTTCATTTGAAGCTCATGTAGATAATATTACCAGGATAGCTTTCTTTCATCTCAGAAAGATTGCCAAGATAAAAAATATATTGTAAAATGATGCAGAAAAACTATTTCATGCTTTTATCACCTCTAGGTTGGACTATTGTAACGCCTTACTGTCTGGTTGTTCAACTAGGTGTATAAACAAGCTTCAGTTAGTCCAGAATGCAGCAGCGAGTCCTCACTAGAACCAAAAGATATGAGAACATGTGCCCTATCTTATCTACACTGCATTGGCTCCCTGTGAAATTTCACATCGGTTTTAAGATGCTACTCTTGACGTATAAAGCATTAAATGGTCTGGTGCCGCAGTATCTGAGTGAACAGCTAGGGTTTTACGATCTGCCACGCCTACTTCGATCAAAGAATGCAGGCTGCTTGTCAGTACCACGTATTATTAAAACTACAGCAGGGGGCAGAGCTTTTTCTTACAAATCCCCAAAGTTATGGAATTGTCTTCCTATTAATGTTCGGGACTCAGACACAGTCTCAGTGTTTAAGTCTAGGCTAAAAACCTATTTATTTAGCCAAGCATTTTTGTAAATAGATTAACCTTAGGTAAAGGAGCAGATCTGGGGGACTCATGGACGTAGAGTATTATGGTGAACTGGTATGTTTAGATGCTGTCTTTCCCACTCTCATTGATCACTCAGGTTTGTTGACGGTGAGGTGATTGGTCGCTTATCTCAGGGAGCCCTCAAATCTGTGTTTCCTTCTGGCTCTCCCTTTTAGTTATGCTGTTATAGTTAGTCCTGCCGGAGTCCCTGCTTGCACTTTGCTTTTCACCTTATACATTGTTTGACTGTGACCATACCTAACTGCCATCTCTCCTTATCTGCTGCTTTCTCCTGTTCTGCTCTCTCCTCTCTCTCTCTCTCCCTCTCTCCGTTTCCCTCTCCCTGTCTCTCTGTCTCTCATGAGCTGCAAGTGATCCAGACTCCTCTGCCCTCTGGACCTGTCTAACTCGTCCTGGAATCCTTCTTCTGGTTGGAGATCTCGTCGCATGGATGCCCCGTGTGGTCTGCCTTTGATGCGTGTGGAGCCTGGGGATGGTTCCACTTTTCCACGAAGACGGTGCTGTCCTCGACTGATGCAGACAGCTGTTCTCTGGGGACCTGTGACTTCAGTCGCTCGATAGTTCAGAACTGGAATTCCTACAGTCTACCTGAGCCTCCAGGTACAAACTGGACTCCTTTTAATTTAAAAACACCTCCTGTTATACTGAACTTCCAGTCTTACACAGTATTATGCTAATCATTTCCTGCCATCCGTTTTCACCCAAATGAGGATGGGTTCCCTTTTGAGTCTGGTTTCTCTCAAGGTTTCTTCCTATTACCATCTCAGGGAGCTTTTCCTTAAGCCCGATGCCCTCGGCTTGCTCATCAGGGACAATCTTATCATTTTGATTCACACACATTCACATTTCATACAAACGTAATTCTTTTGATTGTGTAAAGCTGCTTTGTGACAATGTCAATTGTTAAAAGCAATATTCAAATAAAATTGAATTGAATTGAATTTAAATATTTAAGTCAGCTCAAGTAGTATTGGTTGTGGGCTCAATTAATTACATTTCTCTAGGGTTCTTACACTACTCACAATAAGTTAGGGATATTGTGAGAGACTCAGTGGATGTCATACATACGGTGTTTGTTTCACTTCAGACATTTTTGGGATAGGGAGGCGATTGTATTGGGGTGATAGACACACCTCATTTTGTGTTTTCCATGTAATGGTCTCATTGTGTACAGGTGTGCCTTACTGTATATTGAGGCCAATACCAAAAGACAACCCTTTTCAATGTGGCAGCAATTTCAACATTCTGTGAGTATAAAAAGCTGGTATTGTCAGTAAGTCATTCCAAGTTCATCATTCAAACAGCCATGAACACACGACGTCACTTAACGGACGAGCAGCGCCACCTGGCCATGGCGCACTTACGGGTAGGTGGCAGGCCGTCAGATGTTGATTGTGAACTTGGTGTGTCTCAAAGTGTCATCAGCAGACTTGCATTAAGACACAGAACTACTGGCAGGAGAGGAGCCCCACGAGTGACAGACCGCAACCATGACCAGTACCTAAGGACCTATGCACTCAGACATCGTTATGTAACTGCCACACAGCTGCAGGCCCGTTTACCATGTGAGGGGTGCTAGGGTTTCCAGACAAACCATCCCAACCGACTCCACCGCTTTGGCTTGAATGCCAGACAACTGTCGCAGGCGACTCCACTGACACCGAGGCACCGCCATGAACGTTTGCAGTCGGCACAAAACCATGTGACCTGGACAATGCAGCAGTCGTCCACCGTCCCGTTCACTGATGAGTGTCGGGTCACCGTCGCTGGAGAAGGCGAGGTGAGCGATACGCTGAGGTCAACATGGTCCCCAGGGTTTGCTTTGGTGGAGGAGGTGCAACTGTGTGGGCAGGTATCACCAGTCAGCGCAAAACAGATTTGGTTATTGTAGATGGCTCAGTCACTGCACGCTCTTACTTCAGAGACATCATAGAACCCATCATCATCCCCCAATTCCGCCAGCACACCCCCAACTTTCTGTTCGTGGATGATAATGCTCCACCACATCGTGCCAGAATTGTCACAGCTCGACTTCAGGAAGTTGCAGTGCCTCATATGGTGGCCATCAATGTCCATTGACCTGAACCCCATAGAGCACATCTGGGACCAGTTGAAGCAGAGACTGGATGATCATACCCTACCTCTAAGTGGCAGAACTGCGTGTAGCACTTGTGGAAGAGTGGAACGCATTGCCTCAGAACAATATCATGAGGCTAGTGAGGAGCATGAGACGTTGCTGTCCAGCTGTCACTGTGGCAAATGGTGGAAACACCCGCTGCTGACATTGTCAATTTTTGTTATTTGGGGCTATCCTTGTTATTGTATAAATTTAGTTTAATGAATATTAAACTAATGAAAATGGTGTTTATTCTCATACATTATTAGTAATATCAAAGGGAATGTTTACTTATTTCATTAAAATTCAGCGCCAATAGGAAAAGCAATAAAATTTAAGTAACTCAATTCTTAATGAGCTACACCGCTTCATGGTTGTTGTAGCTGTATCCAGATAAAATTTAACTTTTTGTTGCTTGAATACACATTTATGATGTTTATGCTTGGTCCATGTACATGATTCCGATGACTCGGGCAAACTGTCCACAATTTCCTCAAAAATTTTTTATTTGCGAATAACAAATGTATCCATCTTGGCAGTTGCGGTTTTCACGTGCAGTCGTGCGCTGTAGCAATAACAAGTGAGCCAGTCGCTGCACAGTGATGTCATATCTTTGAGTCGCAAATTCTTTTTTTTTCACTCTCAATTTAAACACTCACACTCAATCAGTAATATCTTTACAAATCAGAAAATATTTATTTATAGCATTTACTTGTAATACTGAAAAGTGTGTATTATAATCACAAAAAAATATTTTTTTAATCACTCTCGCGACCCCTTGAAATTATTCCGCGACCTCCAGTTTGAGAACCACTGCATTAACAAATGCACACCTTTTTCATGGTCTTTGAGCAATGTTTTAAAGCAAAGAAGGACAGAAATAAACGATTGACAAAGCAATTAGAGCATGAATTATTTTCACCCAAAAGTATATCCATTGGGAACGGCTAGAGTTGTGCAATACACTAGTGCATTTAAGGTGAGAAAGTTACCTGCCATCAGTGGCAGCCGGTCAGTAGGGGGCGCAGGGGCACCGCCCCCCTTAAAGTTAGGCAGAGAAGAATGCTCCTTTAACATGTAATTATTTAACATAATAATAATTTATTTTAATAATGAAATAAAGTAATTTTGTCACAATATTCCGCTGTTCTTCTTAATATAATTTATTTGCAATAAAAAAATCTAAACTGTATTACGTTCATTTGTGTTCGTGTACGCGAGGCACAGGACAAACGAGTGTCTATGTAGGCATGTACATTTTTGAAAAGCATGACTTTAGGCTGAGCTCTGATTGGATTTTGTCAAATCATCCATGGGGCGCAGCTACGGTGACCGTGAAGTGTCAAACAAGATAACAAATTAAAAAACAAAATAACAAAACCGAAAACAAAATATATTCCAAAACAGTATAACAAAATCAAAACAAAATAACAAAACCAAAAACAATACAACAAATCAGAAACCACAACGACATATCCAGAAACAAAATACCAAATGAGGAAACACAACGACAATTCAGACAAACAGGAAAAGGTAGGTATAGTTTGCAAATGAAATTCTTATCGCTGATTGGAAGAGACATCTGTCACTCAAAAATATACAAGAAGTACTGTCGAGTAAAGTCAAATTTATTTTTAAAGCACATTTAACACAACTTAGTTAGCCAGTGTGCTGTACAATCCTAAAATACTAAAAATAATTCTTAAAAGAAAATCTTAATGCCCGTGAGACTGCAGTACGTCCTGTATATTTTGAGTGACAGATGTTTCGTCCAATCAGCGGTAAGAATCAACATGCTTACGTTGGGTTGCGAATTAAATCCTACCTCTAATCTTGAGTGGCAGATGTTTCGTCCAATCAGTGGTCAGAATGTCATTCGCAAGCCACACCTACCTTTTTTTCAGCTTGTTGATTCTTACCGCTGATTGGACGAGACATCTGTTAAGAGATCTCCGGGATAAAGTTATGCATGGGCACTAGTCAGGAGATAGATACAAAACAAATCTAAGCACAGTGAAGTAATTTTTTTAAGAAGTGGAAGGTATTTGGTATAACACAGACCATCCCTGGATCAGGACACACTCCAGACTGGATGAAACAACCAGAAGGAGGATGTTCAGAAAGGCTACCAAGCAGCCCACATCAACTCTGAAGCAGTTGCAGGAATTTATGACAAAGAGTGATCGCAATATCACAAATTCTCCACAAAATGTGATTTTTTTTTAAAAAAATGAGAAGAATGAGAGAAATTACGAAGTCACAGCTTGCTAAAGACAATTAATTCAGCAGATTTTTCAGGTTTCAGAAATAAATTCACATTTTCATTAGTGAATAATTAAGTAACAACACATGACAGTTTCAGCATCCTTTAAGCTGTACATCACTTTCTCTAATGACTCAATCTTCACAAATCGTTTATCCTCCATACATCCAAAATAAAAAATTCTTATTGTTTTATTATTTTATTTTTAAATGTACGGCATGAGGTATTTTAACAGAAGTAACAGTTGACAGCACACTGAATCAGCTGAGGACAGTCAGGTACATTGTGTTTCGTTAATGGATCATGCGCTCTCTCTCTCTCTAGTCCTCTTTTTTCCTTTTTGTTGTCTCTCTGCTTGTTGATTTTCGGTAAATCTTTATCTGGATGAGGAGCAGTAGAGAGCAGCAGGAGGACAGGACACAGGTCAGAGAGTGGAGCGTGTGAGACTCCTACAGAGAGAGCGATAGAGAGAGAGAGAATTCCATACTCTTAAACAGTAATAAATGTGTGAAACCCAAACGTGTGAGATACGACCCAGATAAAACACAGAGTCACAAACAGAAATATCACTCTGTCTGGTCCATTATGTTCTCGTGTGTGTGTGTGTGTGTGTGTGTGTGTGTGTGTGTGTTACCTGTGTGGATCGAAAGGCACGTCCCAAAGATGCCAGAAACACCAAAAACACACTTGCACCAGAGAGCTGCCCGGTGGACCATGTGTGTAGATTACAGCCTGCCTGGATCAACTACACACACAAATAAGGATTGAATAAACAGACATTAAACAATTACTAGATGGAAGGAGGCATGAAACAGTGAGAGACCAACCCGGCTGGTGAGGACCATCAGTACACTCCACTCCTGCATCGCCATGACAACAGCCTCTGAGATAAGGGCTGAGGTCAACAAGTACATCACACCACAATACACACCAAGGAGAACAAAACCTACAGAAACACACACACACACACACACACACACACACACACACACACACACACACACCCTGAGCAGTAAACTTGAGCCATGTGCTGTAATGTAGAGAAGAGTGTGCATTAAGTGTGTTTTACACTGGTTTTGCACTGCATTGTGGGTATTAATATAGAGCAGCACTGAGAAATTACACACTACAGCATGGCTGGATCACAAAGATGAATAGAGTCACAAAAACAACAGCAACAATAACAACAACAACGACGATAATAATAATAATACCTGAGATGATGTTCCCTTTGTAATACTGGATAAGGAAAATCAGCAGCAACAACTGAAGCAACACAAACACACTCTCACCATAGGCCCTGCATGCAAGTGCACACACACACACACACACCCACACACACCAGTAGTTAGTTGTGTTCAAAGTCGGACAGCAGAAATGGGAGCCGTTTCCTTCCAATAATTTGTAAGCTAAAGAAAATGTGTGTGTGTGTGTGTGTGTGTGTGTGTGTGTGTGTGTGTGTTACCCGATGGGGAATTTGTGCAGGAAACAGGCCGCTGTGTGAGTTGAGACTGCGAGCAGCTGCAGAACCACAGACACCAAACTGAGACCCTCAGCACTGCCCCCCCGCACCACCACGCGGACCTGCAGCACCGGCGCTGAACAGAGAGAGAGAGAGAGAGAGAGAGAGAGATGCTAAGAAGGAAAGGAAGACTCTCAGGAAACTTTCGGGAACTGCTGCCTCATCCTGGACCTGGAGCAGCACCTGCAGAGAGAGAGACTGCTGGTGCATACAGGAACTCAGACAGGACGTCAATGAGGCAGATTGCACGGTGTGACATGTCATATTCATGCTCAACATTATTAGTAGGCATTAGTCCCAGGTGCACGTTATTTCTGTGTTAACCTCCTTTTAGGGTTATAACTATTGGAGGCAGCAGGAAACCATAACTCTGTAAAACCTATAATTACCTTTAGGAGGAAACATTGTAAGAACAAAGGTCATGGGATGGGGTTTATACAGAGCTCTGATGTATCGTCTGGAAATTCAAGATAAAATTAAAAACATGCACAACATCAAGGACAGGTGCCGTCACATTTACTGCTCCACAATTAGACTTTCCTGGAGCCCAAGTTAATGATCACATTTATGAAGTGTGTGTATGTTCACTGATAAAAAAAAACATTAGAAGGATGTTCAACGTACCGATAAGTTCTCCCAGCATCCACACGCTCAAGATCTTACTCAGCACAATCTTCACACACGGACCTGAAACAAACACACACACACACACACACACACACACACACACACACACACACACACACACACATACACACACACACATATATATATATATATATATATATATATATATGAATGAAATGTTCTTTATACAGTGTGTGAAACTCTTGTAGAAACACTTAAAGATGTATATGAAAACATACTCGAGTAAACAGCTGGAATGTGAACACTGGAGTTATCTTTATGTGCTCAGTGACCAACATGGATGTAAAAAATAAAGTTATGTTCATTTTGTAAATATTAATTAGCGGTACTGTATAGAAAATTCATTATAACGGGTTTTACAAATGACTGAACAGCGCCTTCTGCTGGACGCATGACGTCACTGCAGCGCCGTTAACAGCTCGAGCAACTGCTGCTCAACTTTACAAAGTCACGTGAAGTTTACACTAAAACAAAGTTGTTGATTTTTTATACAAGTTGTCTTAAACCCATAAACATACTGTATATCATTAATCTCTCACACACAACCAGAGAGAGAGAGAGACCCTGTGTGTGTGTGTGTGGAGCTGTGAGATTCTCACCGTGTGTCAGGTTCAGTCTGAGGATTAGGTGCTCATAACACTTTTCTGGCATGATGTAAGTAGTTAGAAAATCCCTCAGAGGAGAACTCTGCTCTTCTGCCATGGTTGCAGGTGTGTGTGTGTGTGTGTGTGTGTCTTACGTGGCATGCTGAGATGTTGCGCAATTTTTAAATGCCCCCCCCCCCCACAGACTCCCCTTACAAAAGCACACTAAACTCCGTTCTCTTTCTTAAACAGAGAAAAAAACATGACACGACATGAAAGGAATTTTGCGTGACCACGCCCCTTTGTACTTTACACCAATGACAATACGACAGGCGGGGTGTAAGCAGTCACTCATATTATTCATGTAATGACGGACTATGACCACTTGATGCCGACAAACAGAAGAAACACACAGTTACATCTAAAAGCAACACATGATCATTTTCTCCTCTGTGGACTAGTCAAGGTCTGGACCTTAAACCGATTGAGATCCTTAAACCGGCTGTTCATGATATATATATATATAAACCCTCCAATGTGACTGAAGTAGTTAAATCAATTCAAGGGTGGCACCTAATCAGTTGTTAGGTTTAGGGGTAATTAATTTTTTCTAATTTATTCAGGGCCAATTGCAAACCAGGTAAGCATTAACAGCTTGGGTAGTTGTGTTGAAATTGTTGGGTTGCAATTACGACATGAGAAGTGAACAATAAATAAATACCTGAGAGTAGAGCTGGGCGATGTGCCCTATAAATTGAATCTCTGATTTTTTTTTGTTGACAAAATTCGATTTTCGATTTCAAAATGATTATTTTTCTTAAAATGAATAAAACACTAAAAGGCATAGGATTTTTTTTTTCATTTCAGCAAAACAATATAACCAAACATGAATTGCTTATTTGGACTAAAATACCACACCCACACTAAAGACCCTCTTTGATGGGGTACTTGTAGCAGGAATAGAGCGTCACTTCTTTGCCTTGGGTTGCTTTTCTTGTTCTGAATAATACTTTTGGCTTGGCTCATATCAGGGGTCGATTATTTTGAGCATATGAATAAATCCAGGCTTTTTAACTGTATATGGACATAATGTCTTTAGCAATATAACACGCCACAACATTAGTAATATCTTTACGTTAGGGCTCCTGCTTATCATATGGGATGCTGTTATTTTTACCTGTATTCATCCGGTGTTTTCGCTCTGCCGCTGTTTTGTTTAGCTCACAGCGCCAAACATGCCACCGATTCAACAGTGTGGCTATGTTTAAGGTGCTGGAGTAAATTAGTCATGCTGCTTCAAACTTTAGACAAATTTTACAGCGGGCGTTGGCTTGTTCAATGTCTAAAGGTGAGAACCCAAACAATTTCCATACAACTGGGGAAACCGCACCTCTCTTGGAAACAAACTTTTGGGGTTTCAGCAGAGCACGCTGCCATGTTGTACTTCCAACGGGGGGCGTCGCAGAAGTACAGAAGCTCGCGGTGCCATACTAAAGTGAAATGAAAGTTTTAGTAAAATAGATTTAAATTTTTCAACATCGTCATAAAGCATAAATTTGAATTAATCGATAATAACAATTAATAGCGCAGCTCTACCTGAGAGGGGTTAATTTTGAGATCAGTAGCATATCAGTTAAATATAAGATCAGTTTTAGGTGTTGTCTGTGTTCAGAGCCTGAACAGCCTTCAGGGAGTGGAAGTCTCTCCTGACAACATCCGAGAGAAGAGACCATTGTTGGGATGGCTGAGGTCCTTCACTTTCTTCCTGGCCTTGGACCAGCACCGCTTGCTGTAGTGTGAGTGCAGGTCAGGTGCTCAGCACCACCCTCTGTAGAGCTAATCTGTTTTGCTTTGCGCTGTTCCCAAACCAGGTTGTGATGTTTTCCATCAGGAAGCTCACAGTGGTGCAGGTGTAAAAGTTCCTTAGCATCTTGGAAGGCCTTAAGTCTTTCAGCTTCCTAGGGCCACTCTGTTGGATGTGTCACTCTAGTTTACTCCCATAACACTGCTTTACCCATTGACCACTCTGCAAATGTATATTACATAGCCCTGTACATTCTGAATGAAACATTTATGATAGTAGTTTTGTGGATAGTATCATCTGGCAGTTTTCTGATAAAACCAACAAACAAAGGTTCCCAGAAACACTTTGATGTCATCAGATAGATAGATAGATAGATAGATAGATAGATAGATAGATAGATAGAGTTGAAACCAGATATTTAAATACACTTCAGAAAAAAAAACACTTTCAGAAATTTTTTTATTTTTATTTTCTTTACTGTCAAACATTAAATCAGAGTAAAATTTTCTGTCTTAGATCAATAAATATCTTTTTGCATTTGTTAAATGTCAGAATCGAGCAAGGGAGAATTTTTATATATTTCTATCACGTTCATCAAAGTCAAAAGTATACATACACTAAGTGTATTGTGTCTTTAAACAAAAAGAAAACTCCAGATGATTTCATTTTGAGCTTAAGAAGCTTCTGATAGGTTAATTGATTCCATTTGAGTTAATTGGTGGCACACATGTGGATGCATATAAAGGCACACATCAAACAAACAGGCTCTTTCTTTGACAACATAAGAAAATCAAGAGAAATCAACCACAAGTGTGGCCCATCCTTAGGTGCAATTTCCAGATGTCTGAAAGTCCCATGATCATGGAATAATATGCAAGTATAAAAAACATGGGAATGTACAATTGTGTGGAAAAGTCCCAGAGAAGAATGTGTTTTCAACCCCAGGACAACAGCAAAAGACCTTGTGAAGATGCTGGGTGAAACTGGTAAGACCTCAGTAAAATGAGTCCTAAAAGGTTACTCTGTGAGGAGAAGGCCATTACTTTAAAACCACCATAAAAAAGACAGACTACAGTTTGCGAATGCACATGGGAACAAAATCTTTGTGGAGACATGTTCTGTGGTCTGGTGAAACAAAAATTTAACTATTCGTCCATAATGATTAACGGCATATTTGGAGGAAAAAGGGCAAAGCTTTGAAGCCTCAGAAGACCATGTCAGCTGCGAAGTATGGGGGTGGTAGTATAATGTTCTGGGACTGCTTTGCTGCAAAAGGGACTGGTGCGCCTCACAAAATGAGAAAAGAAAATTATGTGGATATATTGACGCAACATCAGCCAGGAAGTTAAAGCTTGGGCGCAAATGGTCAGGTGGGGTGACGTAGCGTCCTGTTTTTCGTATTGTTCCCGCGAAAGTTCCTCGTTTGTTTGTAACAGAGTTTAAATTCTATTTTATTTTTATATTTATATTTTTCCCGTTTATACTAAGTAACAAACTAGTTTTACGCTTTAATACTACTGCACTTTATCCGTTTTTTTGCGCTTTTTGGGAGACACGCATATCATCTGACAAACAACAAGTGGAATCCATCACCAGATAATTAAACCTCCAGCACAAAGGTACATTATCATGTTTACCATTCAGCTTATTCAGTGTGTGGAGAGCAGGATGTTTAGACATTCTTCCTCCGTCGTTAGCGGTAACTTTATTTGTGATAGGTGTGTGTTAGTTAGCACGCTGACGGAGAAGATATCAGCATTAGAGGAGCGCATCCAGACTTTAGAGAAGGTTAGAGAGCACGAGAGCAGAGTTATTCCCATAGCGGAAAGTCTGGGTGCCGCAGGCGGAGATAACCAGCCCAAGACTCCGGCAGTAGAGCCCTGACAGCGGGGCGAGTGGGTGACGACTCGGCGGGATACTCGTTCAGCCAAAGCTAACGCTAAGGCTAGCCCACCGGAGCATACCTCTTCTGAGCTTCACGTGTCCAACACGTTTGCTCTCCTCAGTGATGCACCCGCTGAGAAACCTGAAAGAGCTCTGGTTATAGGAGACTCAATACTGAGGCACGTGAAATTAGCTAGGCCTTTAGGGGCGCCAGCAGTAGTGGTCAGGTGTATCCCGAGAGCCAGAGCACTGGACATAGCAGGTAATCTTAGGGCTCTAGGACAGCTTAGGTTCTCCAAGATAGTGGTACATGCTGGAGCTAATGATATATGCCTTTGTCAGTCAGAGGTTAGCAAGCATAACTTTACAGAGGTGTTTAAAATAGCGAAGGCGATGTCCGAAGAAATAGTTTGCTCTGGTCCCATCCCAATGAGACGTGGCGACATAGCTTACAGCAGGTTATGGTCGCTGAACCGCTGGATGTCCAGGTGGTGCTCGGAAAATAATGTGGGCTTCATAGACAACTGGAAGACCTTTGAGGGCAAAGCTGGTCTGTTAGGGCGGGACGGTGTCCATCCCACTCGGGAAGGTGCTGCTCTCATTTCTTGCAGTATAGCGCATAGTCTCAGAAGAGGCCTAGTTAATCGGTGACAATCCAGAGCCCAGGCCAGGGAGCAGACAGACAGGCTAAACCAACCGTCTGCTAGCTGCATAGAGTCGTCACTCAGGGTTTATCATATTGAGACTGTGTCTGTTCCCTGAGCTAAACAACAACACAAATTTAGAAAGTCTCAGAAAGTCTGTTTTAGTAATTTAATTAACATAAATACCACAAACTCAGAGCACACTGAATGTGCAGCCGGCACCTCTGATCTGAATCTAGGACTGTTAAATATTAGATCTCCCGCATCTAAAGCATTTATTGTTAATGAAATTATCACAGATCAGGAGTTTGATATACTCTGTTTACCAGAAACCTGGATTAAACAGGACGAGTATGTAGCTTTAAAATGAAGCTAGTCCGCCTTGATACAGCTACATACACCAGCCTCGGCTAACTGGTAGAGGAGGAGGTGTGGCAGTTATTTACAATGATAATCTGACGATCGTACAAAAACACAGATTTAAATTTAATGCATGTGAAGCTCTCTATCGTAACATAAAGTCAGCTCAGTTGATCCCGCTAATCATTATTTACAGACCCCCAGGGCCGTACTCAGAGTTTCTCTGTGAATTTGCAGATTTCCTCTCAAACCTTGTTGTTTCTGTAGACAAAGCGTTAATTGCTGGAGACTTTAATATTCATTTTGAGAATCCAGAAGACCCTCTGAGAACAGCATTTATGTTCATACTGGACTCAGTAGGAGTAAATCAATGTGTAGTAGGACCCACTCATAAAGCAGGTCACACTTTGGATTTAATATTATCCTTCGGATTAAGTATAGGAAATATAACCACAATTCCACAGTCTGAAGTTATCTCAGATCACTATCTTGTATTGATTAAAGCGTGTCATAGTAATAATGTACGCACAGCACCACGCTACTGCCTTAAACGTACATTACATCTACAATACCGTAGCTATATGAACTAAAAACAAGACCACTGCAGAAATCTTCACAACAACATCATGCAGTAGTGAGGATTTCATGAACTTTTTCAATAACAAAATCATAAATATTAGGCAAAAAGTTCAGGCTTTGAACCCAGACAATTTAAGTAATACAGATAAACTAACCACATCACATCAGAAGTTGGAATACTTTACTCCCCTTGAAGAGAGAGAACTGACCTTGACCCCTGTCAGCTTTCTAATTACAGGCCAATATCAAACCTTCCCTTTATCTCCAAGATTCTGGAAAAGGTAGTATCACAACAGCTATGTTCACATCTACATAGAAATAGCATAAACAAACTGTATCAGTCAGTATTTAGGCCTCATCACAGCACAGAGACAGCACTTGTTAAAGTAGTAAATGACCTCCTATTGGCCTCTGATCAGGGTTGCGTCACTATACTTATGTTACTGGACCTCAGTGCAGCTTTTGACACCATTGATCATAGTATTCTCCTTCACAGATTAGAAAATGTAGTAGGAATTAGGGGAACTGGCCTCTTGTGGCTCAGATCCTATTTGACTGATCGTTATCAGTTTATAGACTTAGATTCCTTATGTTCTCAAGTGGAGTTTGGTGTTCCACAGGGTTCAGTTTTAGACCCACTGCTTTTTTCCTTTTACATGCTTCCTCTGGGCAACATAATTCGTAAACATGGTATTAGTTTTCATTGTTATGCTGATGACACACAATTATACGTCTCAGCAAAACCAGATGAGAAAAAACAGTTTGCTAAAATTGAGCAATGTGTGCAGGACATAAGAGATTGGATGTTAATTAATTTTATTCTGCTTAATCCTGATAAGACAGAAGTTCTAGTCATAGGACCATAAGCAGCTAGAAGTAAGCTTTCTGATCACACTGTAACTTTAAATGGCCTTTCTGTTCCATCAAGTGCAACAGTAAAAGACCTTGGTGTGATTATAGATTCCAGCCTTTCATTTGAAGCACATGTAGATAATATTACCAGGATAGCTTTCTTTCACCTTAGAAATATTGCCAAGATAAGAAATATAGTGTCACTAAACGATGCAGAAAAACTAGTTCATGCTTTTATCACCTTTAAGTTGGACTATTGTAATGCCTTACAGTCTGGTTGTTCAACTAGGTGTATAAACAAGCTTCAGTTAGTACAGAATGCAGCATCCTCACTAAAGTCCAGAAGATTCGAGCACATCACCCCCATCTTATCTACACTGCATTGGCTCCCTGTGAAATTGCGCATCGATTTTAAGATACTAGTTTTGACGTATAATGCACTAAATGGTCGCGCACCGCAGTATCTGAGTGAACTGCTAGTGTCTTACGATCCGCCACGCCTACTTCAATCAAGGAATGCAGGCTGCTTGTCAGTACCGCGTATTATTAAAACTACAGCAGGGGGCAGAGCTTTTTCTTACAAAGACCCAAAGTTATGGAATAGTCTTCCTATTAATGTTTGGGACTCAGACACAGTCTCAGTGTTTTAGTCTAGGCTAAAAACGTATTTATTTAGCCAAGCATTTTTGTAAATAGATCAGTCTTAGGTAAAGGAGCAGATCTGGGGGACTCATGGACGTAGAGTATTCTGGTGAACTGGTATTTTTAGATGCTGTCTTCCCCACTCTCATTGATCACTCAGGTTTGTTGACGGTGAGGTGATTGGTCGCTTTCAGGGAGCCCTCATGTCTATGTTTCCTTCTGGCTCTCCCTTTTAATTGTGCTGTTATAGTTAGTCCTGCCAGAGTCCCTGCTTGCACTTTGCACTAAATATACATTCACCTTATACATATTTGACTGTGACCATACCTAACTGTCATCTCTCCTTATCTTCTGCTCTCTCCTGTTCTGCTCTCTCCTCTCTCTCTCTCCCTCTCTCCTTTTCCCTCTCCCTGTCTCTCTGTCGAGCTATACATTTCACTCCTGAGTTGCCAGTGATCCAGACCTCTCTGCCCCCTGGACCTGTCTGACCTGTCCTGGAGTCCTGCTTCTGGTTGGAGATCTTGTTGCATGGATGCCCCGTGTGGTCTGCCTGGGATGCGTGTGGTGGCTGGGGATGGTTTCCACGAAGACTGTCCTGTTCTCGACTGATGCAGACAGCTGTTCTCTGGGGACCTGTGACTTCAGTCGTTCGATAGCTCAGGACTGGAATTTCCTACAGTCTACCTCCAGGAACAAACTTGACTCCATTTAATTTAAACACATCTCCTGTTATAATGATCTTCCAGTCTTACACATTATTATGCTGATCAATCCCTGCTGTCCGTTTTCTCCCAGATGAGGATGGGTTCCCTGTTGAGTCTGGTTCCTCTCAAGGTTTCTTCCTATTACCGTCTCAGGGAGCCACCGTCTCATCATTTTGATTCATACACATTCACATTTCATACAAACCTAATTCTTTTGATTGTGTAAAGCTGCTTTGCGACAATGTCAATTGTTAAAAGCGCTATACAAATAAAATTGAATTGAATTGAAATGGGTCTTCCAAATGGACAATTACCCCAAGCATACCTCCAAATTAGTTACAAAGTGGCTTAAGGACAGCAAAGTCAAGCTGTTGGAATGGCCATCACAAAACCCTGACCTCAATCCCATAGAAAATCTGTGGGCGGCATTGGAAAGGTGAGTTCGAGCAAGAGGGCCTACAAACCTGGCCCAGTTACACAAGTTCTGTCAAGAGGAGGAGCGGGACAAAATACCAGAAAACTATCGTAGAAAGTTTGTGGAAGGATACCCAAAATGTTTGGCCCAAGTGAATCAGTTTCGGGGCAATTCTACCAAATACTAAGGAAGTGTAAATTTTTGGCTAATAAAATAATTTAAAAAAACCCATAAAATTCTTCCTCACTAGATTCTGACATTTAACAAATGCAAAAAAAAAAAGATAATATTTATCGATCTAAAGCTGAAAAAGTTTACTTTAATTTAATATTTGATAGTAAAGAACAAAAAAGGTTTGTGTTTTTTTTCTGAAGTGTGTGTAAATATCTGGTTTCAACTATATACTTTATTTATCCCGTGAGGAAAATTATGTAACCTGTTACAGCACAACAGGTTACACAAACAATAGTAAGTTAAAGGGAAAAAAAATCAGTGCTGAACCAGACCATCTCCCAGTCTGTCTCATCCACTGCGTCTTGCAGAGCAGCCACTGATTGGTTTGTCCAGCCTCTGAGTCGTGGTCCTTGGCCATTTTAACACAAGGATCTATGGGGATTGACTTGCTTTTGCATCCAGCTCCTAGTAGACATTCAATAAATTGCATGTTTTGGCGTTTTGGCTTCATACTTCAGAACCAGACGTATACAGCAGAGCACCACATGGTCAGGAACTGAGCAATACATCGCAGCTGGAGAGAT
The DNA here is from genome assembly GCA_030347435.1 of Clarias fuscus. Taxonomy (NCBI): domain Eukaryota; kingdom Metazoa; phylum Chordata; class Actinopteri; order Siluriformes; family Clariidae; genus Clarias; species Clarias fuscus. The sequence continues at coordinate 24,236,012 of CM059212.1, forward strand.
GATCACCTATCCCTCACTAGATTCTGGTGTGCTATAAATGGATTCTATGGCAGCAGACAATTGAGTAGTGTCCTGTATACACATCTCACCCTGCAATCCATTTTTAGATTCTCCCAAGATGCCAATATCTCAAACCTGTCCAGGATCATCAGATGAATTAACTAATTGGCAAATTCCAGAATGTGTTTTTAGTTGAATTTAGACACCATCTGGTCCACCGTAACATCAAGACACATTTCAAGGTGGGCATATGCCAGTGACACCATTGGAACCCCTAAGCTGGACCATTAGCCCATCAAGGAGGAATTGGTCATAAGCTCCATAGAAGAGTTCACCACTGGTCAAGCTCCACCGTGCTGTGCAAGGACTTCTAGCACCTGCACCACAGTGTCCCATAGTATGAAGCTTGGCCTTAGGAGGTTTCAGAAGATGTATTGACAGAGCAGAGGTTGCATGTAGATGTATGTGAGGTAAAGAGATCTTTGAGATTATCTCCGTAGATGCAATGGTGGGTAAGAAGGGCAACCTTGTATTCAATTCTGAATAAAACATGGAGCCAATGAAGAGATTTTAGTGCTGCAAGCAGTTTAGCAATTTTCCTGATGTGAAAGAAAGATGTCTTACACAGATGTTTGATATGAGCCTCATATGTAAAATTAGAGTTAATAACAGATGTTGGAAATGGGATATCCTGACCAGAAAAGGCAATACTTGTGATGTTAGATGTCCTTACCTGGTGTGGGGTGCCTACTAAAACAGCACCAGTCTTAGAATTGTTCAGCTGCAGGAAATTTAGCTTCATGCATGATTTTATTTCCTCCAAACAGATGGTCAAAGTGATGATGGCGGAGTAGATGAGGAGGTTGATTTTATCCTGAGGTAAAGCTGAGTATCATCAGCATAGCAATGAAATAAAATTTTGTGCCGGTTGATGACATAGCCCAGAGAAAGCAAAAAACAAATATAAACAAAATACGGCTGAACACTGAGCCCTGAGGTACATCATAGGTAACGTGTGTAGCTGATTTAGTGTCTCCCAGGGCAACATGCTCCATTCTTCCTGTAAGATAAGATGAGATAACAGTGTCAGAGAGACCAACAGCATGATGTAATTTGTGAAGAAGAATGTTGTAATCAACAGTATCAAACTGGACGTGA
>CM059212.1:24242169-24439669 GCA_030347435.1 Clarias fuscus
CTTTTACTTATGCATCTATTATTATATCAATCTATTGTTGCTCTTAAAGATTAGGAGTAGGACACTTATGGACATGTGAGACTGTAGACTAGCAGAATTTCAGGCATGATCATCGGTGAAATTAAATTTAGCCTCCAAATTATAAACGGTTTCTGCTGTGTTGAGACATTACAAATAAAAAAAACTATTAGATTTTGGAGGAAATGTAAGATTGTAAACTACAACTTAACTAAACTGCAGCAAATGCCACAATGCAGAATAAATTATGTTAGACACCAAAATTATGTTCTCATTTGAACAATTTGAATTGAATCTCAACTGGACAGATCTGTTAGTGTGAAAGGAAATATGTGTTTAAAAGTAATATATTTTGTATTAATCATCTTAAAGAAAAAAGTAACCAGAAAAGTTGCTATGAAGCCAAAACTCCTAGGTAAAGGTACGGTAAAATTTAGATTTTATTGCAAACTTGAATGCAGATTAAAAATCTGCTAAACTGATTAGACACATACTTAGAATTAATGAAATAAAGAAAAAAAGATAAGTGGTCTGAGGCTGGTAAAAGCCATAACATGCTTCATCCTGTAGAGGGTTTGAACTTATATAATATAATATAATATAATATAATATAATATAATATAATATAATATAATATAATATAATATAATATAATAGGGATTGAGGCATGATACCACAGTGGGACTAAAGTAAGTTTTATAAAAAATAAACCAATGGTCATATTTCACCCTTATTGACTCCTGTAATTAATATTCTGTGATTTTTTTGCGAAGCTGCTTTGAGACAATGACCATTGTTAAAAGACCTATATAAAAAAAATTTAATTGAATGAATTGAATTCTTTGTGTAGCACCATTTATTATTTATGTAATGTATTATTTGACTGATGGGGGATGGGGGGGGGGGGGAGCCCTGGTAGTGCTATATGTCTACCAAAGCAACAAGCCAACAAACAAAAAGAAAAAACACTACACACTACAAACAGTATCAGTTTTTTTCAAAAGAGAAAATAGAAAAGCAGTGGAGTCAATATAGCTGAAACACATGTCAAGAGCAAGACAAGGAGTCAAAACAGGAAACAGTCAAAAAACAAAAAAGGAGCTGACTGAAAGCTACAGCTGTGGCCAAAAGTTTTGATAATGACGCAAATATTGTTTTTCACAAAGTCTGCTGCTTGTGTTTTTTGTCAGATGTTACTTTGGTATACTGAAGTATAATTACAAGCGTTTTAAGTATCAAAGGCTTTTATTAACAATTAAATTAAGTTTATGCAAAGAGTCAGAATATGCAGTGTTGATCCTTCTTTTTCAAGACCTCTGCAATTCGCCCTGGCATGCTCTCAATCAACATCTGGGCCACATCCTGACTGATGGAGCCCGTTCTTATGCTTGGAGTTTGTCAGAATATGTGTTTGTTTCTTTTGCCCATGGCTGTAGCCTGTGTTTAAAAGACTAAATGTTCCAACAACAACCTTCCCTAAATTTTAAAATTATTGCCCAAAGATAACATTTTGTTTTCATGGTATTAAAGAATGGACACTATCTTAGGCACAGACATCCGAGAAATAACATAGCTACTTTCCACATCCAGAGGAAGGTGCTGTAGGCCCAGAGTGCAGGGCAGAATGAGGCGGAGCAGGGCGAGAAGTAACCTGAATCAGTAGAGCAGTTGAATCATAATAACAGATGAGGAATAAGAGGAATGTAGCATATTGTGTGTGTGTGTGTGTGTGTGTGTGTGTGTGTGTGTGTGTGTGTGTGTGTGTGTGTGTGTTGTTCATTTTGAACAACACACGTGGACAAAATTGTTGGTACCCTTCGGTCAATGAGAGAAAAACTCACAATGGTCACAGAAATAACTTTAATCTGACACAAGTAATAATTAATAAGAATTCTATGAATGTTAACCAATGAAAGTCAGACATTGCTTTTCAACCATGCTTCAACGGAATTATTTAAAAAATAAACTCATGGAACAGGCCTGGACAAAAATGATGGTACCCCTAAAAAATACTGAAAATAATGTGACCAAAGGGACATGTTAATTCAAGGTGTGTCCACTAATTAGCATCACAGGTGTCTACAATCTTGTAATCAGTCAGTGGGCCTATATATAGGGCTCCAGGTAGTCACTGTGTTGTTTGGTGACATGGTGTGTATCACACTCAACATGGACCAGAGGAAGCGAAGGAAAGAGTTGTCTCAGGAGATTTGAAAGAAAATTATAGACAAGCATGTTAAAGGTAAAGGCTATAAGACCATTTCCAAGCAGCTAGATGTTCCTGTGACTACAGTTGCACATATTATTCAGAAATTTAAGATCCATGGGACTGTAGCCAACCTCCCTGGACGTGGCCGCAGGAGGAAAATTGATGACAAAGCAAAGAGACGGATAATCCGAATGGTAACAAAAGAGCCCAGAAAGACTTCTAAAGAGATCCAAGGTGAACTTCATGCTCAAGGAACATCAGTGTCAGATCGCACCATCCGTCGTTGTTTGAGCCAAAGTGGACTACATGGGAGACGACCAAGGAGGACACCATTGTTGAAAACAAATCATAAAAAAGCCAGAGTGGAATATGCCAAACTACATGTTGACAAGCCAAAAAGCTTCTGGGAGAATGTCCTATGGACAGATGAGACAAAAATTGAACTTTTTGCCAAGGCACATCAGCTCTTTGTTCACAGACGGAAAAATGAAGCATATCAAGAAACGAACACTGTCCCTACTGTGAAACATGGAGGAGGCTCTGTTATGTTCTGGGGCTGCTTTGCTGCATCTGGCACAGGGTGTCTTGAATCTGTGCAGGGTACAATGAAATCTCAAGACTATTAAGGGATTCTAGAGAGAAATGTGCTGGCCAGTGTCAGAAAGCTAGGTCTCAGTCGAAGGTCATGGGTCTTGCAACAGGACAATGACCCAAAACACCCAAGAATGGCTAAGAGGAAAACATTGGACTATTCTAAAGCGGCCTTCTATGAGCCCTGACCTCAATCCTATTGAGCATCTTTGGAAGGAGCTGAAACATGCTGTCTGGTAAAGGCACCCTTCAAACTGGAAACAACTGGAGCAGCTTGCTCATGAGGAGTGGGCCAAAATACCTGCAGAGAGGTGCAGAAGTCTCATTGACAGTTACAGGAATTGTTTGATTGCAGTGATTGCCTCAAAAGGTTGTGCAACAAACTATTAAGTTAGGGGTACCATCATTTTTGTACAGGCCTGTTCCCTGAGTTCATTTTTTTTATATAATTCCGTTGAAGCATGGTTGAAAAGCAATGTCTGACTTTCATTGGTTAACATTCATAGAATTCTTATTTATTATTACTTTTGTCAGATTAAAGTTATTTCTGTGACCATTGTGAGTTTTTCTTTCATTGACCGAAGGGTACCAACAATTTTGTCCACGTGTGTGTGTACAGTGCATCTCAATAAATTAGAATATAGTGAAAAAGTTATTTTTTTCCTTTACCTCTGATGTATTCTAGATTTGTTACGTATAAAGTGAAATATTTCAGGCCTTTTTGGTTTCATTTCAAAGATTACAGCTTACAGCTCATGAAAATAAAAAATCCAGTACCTCAAAATATTATCTCATAATATTTCCCAAGATCAATTACAGAAAGGATTGCATTAAAGAAAATACTACTTTTAAGAAGTTGGACAATTTTGTATTATTTTAAGACAATGCTCAGAAAGTTTTCCACTTATGTGTGTTTGACATTATATGGACCCTACTGTATATTCAGTGGAAATATAGCTGAACTGCATAGGATGAATGAGTGACCTGTGAACTTTTTGAAGAAAAAATGTGGAGTGTTGATGGACGATTTCGTAGTTTTACATGCATTCCACTTGTCTGTATGTCTCTTATTCTCTCTCTCTCTCTCTCTCTCTCTCTCTCTCTCTCTCTCTCTCTTTTTCTCTCACGCTCTTTCTCAGGTTATAGCTCCAGCGATGTTTATTCATATCACTGGGAAACATGGACGCTGCGCTAACCGCTGTGGGGTGAGTGCCAAATCAAGACTCAGTCACTACTCCACTACAGAATATAAACCCATAATTAGTGTAAGTGTATATTGAGCAAAAATAAACAACCCACTCACTGCGTATTGTGCATTAGACTGCATGTGTAATTTTTAAGCCTTAAGGCACTAGAGATGGTGCTATAGAGGCCCTCAACATGGCACCTTCGCTGGCATTTGGTAATTTACACTGAACCAACCAATCCACCAATTCTGCCTCAGACGTAGCATGCATACTGTTGCTTTCATAAACAATAACTGCGTGTTGAGGTACTTTTGCTCGCTGTACACATTTACTGTACATCAAACACAGTGCTCTGCTCAGAGTGGGTGGAGCTCCCGAACCTGCTGTTTCATAACAATAAACACAGCTGGGGAGATCATAGCTCTGAACTTCCCATACTACAGTTCCGACAGAGCTCACTACTGAGTATATCTCATTCGAGAGAGGAATGTGTTACTATGGAGATATCAGTGCAAACAATCAAGGCAAACACACACACACACACTTGTTTCCAGATAAAGTCTTTACTACGCTGTGTGTCGATAAGTGTTTCATCATTATTAGGATATACACATCCTACACACACAAACACACACACACACTACACGTCCTACACACACACACACACACACACACACACACACACACACGGCGTCTGCGCACACAAACGGAAACACCTATCTGTTGGGATTTATTTTAACTTTTTTTAAAGATAAAGTGCAGGTTAATTTGTTTTATTTTTATTTTATATATTGTATTAATTATTTTTCTGTATTTATTTTTTTGGGCTGTGGAACGAATTATTTGAATTTTCATTATTCCTTATGGGAATTGATTTTTTATTTTTATTTGTTTTACGAGTGTTTTGGAATACGAGCCCGCTTCCGGAACAAATTATGCTCGTAATCCAAGGTTCCACTGTATATATATATATATACACATATACACTAATATATTATAATTTTTAAAAATAAGTAAATCAGACATTGTGATTGAAACAGTTACTCAGTTTCTCAGTACTCGAGTATCTTTTCACTGAATATGTTTTTATACTTACTTGAGTAATATTTTGGATGACTACTTTTTACTTCTACTTGAGTAATCTTATCTTGAAGCACAGCTACTCTTACTTGAGTAATGTTTTGTCTGCTCTACTCACCTCTGCCCATTACAAGCTTTTCTGAAAATTTGGCAGCTCTGTACACTGATAAAAATATCCAGGCTGATCTACTTAAAATAATTAAGGTAACTTTTTGCATCAGATTATTATGTAGTTCAAGCAAGACTATTTGTTACGAAAAACAGACTCCAACAGGCAGTTAACGTTAGAAAACCCGAGCGGGCGATTTATTGACAGTTTGTTAGAAAGATGACAGTGAATATGGAAACCGAAGAGTCTTAACTGAAATGGAGATGAAGCAGCTGGTGGAGGTTTGAGTAGCACACAGAACACGGAACACAGGAGAAACACGAACCAGGAGACGAGACGAGACGTGGCGAGACGTGGCGAAGCGTGACGCAGGTATGTGGCATAGTCTGTTTGTCCATTGACAAAGTCAGACAGCGAGTGAGGGGAAGTGAGGTGTATTTATGGTGAGTTGTTAATGAGGATCAGGTGTGCGTGTGATTAGAACCCTGGTGACTGTGAACGTAGATTGGAGGTGGAGCCTGGCGTTTCCGTGACAGAACCCCCCTCTTCACGGACCGCTCCTGAGGGCCGCAAGACACGCCGTCGGGGTGGACAACCTCTTCCCCTGGGAGCTGGCATTTGTGGATGTTGTTGGTGGGAGTCCCTGAGGAGGTTTGGGTCGAGGATGTCTTGGCGAGGGACCCAACTCCTTTCCTCAGGGCCATACCCCTCCCAGTCCACAAGGTATTCGAGCCGACCACCTCGACGACGGGAACTCAGGATTTCCTGTACAGCATATATCGTACCCTCTTCCATGTCTAGCGCCGGGGGAGGCTCATCATCGGGACCAGGCTCTGTGGAAACAGGAAAAACGGGTGAGTGATAGGGTTTTAGGAGTGAAACGTGAAAAGTAGGGTGGATCTTGTATGTGCGTGGAAGACTTAGCTTGTAAGTAACTGGGTTGATCTGAGAGAGGATGGTGAAGGGGCTAATAAATCTAGGACTCAGCTTCTTGCAGGGCAGTCGGAGGCGGATGTCGCGTGGGGAGAGCCAAACTAGTTGTCCCGGATGGAAGTTTGGGGTATCTGCTCTCCTTGCATCGGCGGCGATGCGTTGCCTCCGAACTGCCCGTTGTAGTTGTCGATGAGCTGAGTTCCAAACCCTCTCACTCTCCTGGAACCAGTAATTCACGGCTGGAACTTCCGATGGTGTCCCATTCCAAGGGAAAAGAGGCGGTTGATAGCCGAGTACGCACTGGAAGGGGGTGAGTCCTGTGGTGGGTTGACGAAGTGAATTCTGTGCATACTCGGCCCAGGCGATGAACTGGCTCCAGGAGTGCTGACGATCGTGGCAGAAGGTACGGAGATATCTGCCTATCTCCTGGATCTTACGTTCTGTTTGTCCATTACTCTGCGGGTGGTATCCAGAGGATAGGCTGACGGTCACACCTAGGAGTTGGAAGAAGGCTTTCCAGAACTTGGAGACAAATTGTGGTCCTCTATGACAATGTCCTCTGGAATCCCGAAGACCCTAAAAACCTGATTGAACAGAGCCTCGGCCGTTTCTTTGGCTAGGGGAACTAAACGACATGACTTAGAGAATCTATCCACTATTACAAGGATGCATGTATGACCCTCGGAGCGGGGAAGATCAGTGACAAAATCCACTCCAAGGTGTGACCAGGGACGCCGGGGAATGGGAAGGGGTAGGAGTTTTCCTGCTGGTAGTTGTCGTGAGGACTTTGTAGCAGCGCAGTCCCGGCATCCTCTCACATACCTTCTGACAGATTCGGCCATATTGGGCCACCAGAAGCGCTCTTCCAATAGCGAGAGGGTTTGATTGGCCCCTGGGTGACCAGTGCCCAGTGAGGTATGTACCTGGTGGATGAGTGCATCTCGCTGAGCTGTGGGGACAAAGACACGGTTCGCAGGGCATTCTGGAGGTGAGGGCTCGGTGATACTGTTCTGCTGGATTTCTTCCTCTAACCCCCACTGAATTGGCGAGACAAACAGCTTCGAAGGGAGAATGGTTTCTGGCGATTCCTGAGTCTCTTCTACATCATGGAGCCGGGAGAGGGCATCAGCCTTGATATTTTTAATTCCGGGCCTATACGAAATGGTGAAATGGAACCGCGTGAAGAACAAGGCCCATCTGGCTTGTCGGGGAGTGAGGCGTTTAGCCTCCCGCAGGTACTCCAGATTGCGGTGGTTGGTCAGAACTATGAACGGATGTTGAGCCCCCTCCAACCAATGTCTCCATTCCTGGAGGGCATTTCATAGTTACGTTCCGCGGGTGACATCTTCCGGGAAAAGAACGCACATGGATGGTACTGAGGCGGGGTCCCCTGCTGCTGCGAAAGGACGGCTCCTACTCCGGATTGTGAAGCATCCACTTCGACCAAAAATGGCTTATCAGGATCTGGGAGGATGAGAATGGGAGCTGATGTAAATGCCTGTTGGAGCGACTGCATGGCTTGACGGGCGTCTGGGGTCCAAGAGAGGGTCTTGGGTTTTCCTTTCAGGAGATCCGTGAGCGGTGAAACTAGGGAACTGTAATCACGGATGAACCTCCGGTAAAAATTTGCGAAACCCAAAAAACGCTGGAGGTGCTTGATACTGGTGGGGATTGGCCAGGTTCGGATGGCATCTACTTTCAACTCATCCATTTTGACGCCCTCATTACTGATAAAATTACCCAGGAAATGCACGGATGACTGATGGAAGGCACATTTTTCGGCCTTTAGGTACAGCTGGTGGCGTCTGAGTCTGTGGAGAACCTCGGCAACGTGAACGCGGTGCTCCGACTCGTTCCAGGAGTAAATGAGAATGTCATCAATATACACCAACACGAATCGGTTAAGAAACGGTCGAAGCACCTCGTTCATGTAGCCTTGGAACACGGAGGGGGCATTGACCAAACCGAAAGGCATAACCAGATACTCATAGTGGCCGGTTGGGGTAATGAATGCCGTTTTCCACTCAGCCCCTTGTTTAATCCTGATAAGATTGTATGCGCTCCGGAGATCCAGTTTTGTGAAAACGTTTGCCTCTCGCAGTTGTTCCAGGGCTGCTGGGATGAGTGGAAGGGGGTAACTATATTTGACTGTGATCTTGTTGAGGGCCCTATAATCGATACAGGGGCAAAGATCCCCGTCTTTTTTGGCCACAAAAAAGAAACTGGAAGCAGCAGGGGAGGTAGAAGGTTGAATGTGCCCTAGACGCAGCGCCTCCTCGATGTACTCTTCCATGGCTCTTTGTTCAGGAATGGAGAGTGAGTAGATCTTACCCTTGGGCACTGGTTCACCGGGGAGGAGATCAATAGCGCAGTCCCATGGCCAATGAGGTGGTAGCTGTGTGGCTCGCCGAGGACAGAAAACATCCTGGAAAGAGGAGTAGATCTTGGGGAAGGTAAGTGACGGCCCGGCCCCCGGATTTTATAACAAAGTGGTGTTCACTGGGAGGATGGGTTTTGATTGGATGCAGTGTTCTAGGCAGGTGGGTCCCCACTTCAAGATGTCTCCATTGTCCCACGAGATCACTGGATGGTGCTCAGCGAGCCACGGACGTCCTAGGATTATGTCGGAGGTGGATTGCTCCAGAACGAGGAACCGGATGTGCTCTACGTGGAGCCAACCTACTCGCATGCGTAGGAGTGGGGTTACGGGACGGACCAACCCTCCGCGAGGAGGGGCACCAGTGACACAGCAGATTTTGAATTGTGTGGAGTTAATGAGAATGGGTGTCCTGAGTCGTCGACACAATGGGGCGGAGATGAAGTTGCCGGCTGACCCAGAATCCAGGAGAGCTCTTACTGTAACAGAATCATGAGCAGTATCAATGTCAACAGGGGTGGTCAGGGGAGTCAGGTGTTTACATAGAGAAGTAAGACTGCTCACCAGAGGACGAGGCGGACGGCGGGGACATGTCAGGCGGACATGTCCCTTCTCTGCACAGTAGAGGCACAATCCTTGGGTCAGCTGGCGTTGTCTTTCGGCGGGAGTCAAGCTGGAGAGTGATTGTTGGTCCACCTGCATGGGTTCAGGAGCAGATCTCACCTCCTGTGACCGGAGAACTGCGGGAGGTCCTCGAGGTCCGACTACTTCTTCAGTGCACTCTCTAAGACGGCCGGCGACTCTGATTGCCGTGCGCATAAACTGTTCCAATCCCATGAGTCATCCTGGGCGGCCAGTTGCAACCTCAGACGTGGATCAAGTCCTTGACGGAACTTTGTCAGAAGTGCGGCTTCGTTCCACCCGCTGGAGGCTGCCAGGGTCCTGAAAGTTAAAACATAGTCATTAATGTTGTTGTTACCTTGACTCAACTTGAACAGCTTCTCTCCAGAGGAGGACTCATCAGCCGCTTGTGTGAACACTTCTCGGAAATAGGTGACAAAGTTTTCAAAATTATGCACCACAGAGCCGTCTTGTTGCCAGATGGCCTCAGCCCACTGTAATGCCCTGCCCGTGAGAAGAGAAATGATGTATGCAATCTTGGATCGATCAGTTGGAAATCGGAGAGGTTGCATTTCAAAGGTGAGAGAGCACTGGAGCAGAAATCCGTTGCAGTTCTCCGGATCGCCACCGTAGGGCGATGACGTCGCCATGGGACTGGCGTGTGCAGAAGGAGGAGTAGAAGAAGAACTTGTTGCCGGAAGTGGAGCCACGGTGGTGCAGAGATGACGGACTTGCTCCACCAGCTCACGGACTAGATCTGAGCCCGTCGAGTTCATTGTTTAGGTCTGACTTTCTGTTACGAAAAACAGACTCCAACAGGCAGTTAACGTTAGAAAACCCGAGCGGGCGATTTATTGACAGTTTGTTAGAAAGATGACAGTGAATATGGAAACCGGAGAGTCTTAACTGAAATGGAGATGAAGGAGCTGGTGGAGGTTTGAGTAGCACACAGAACATGGAACACAGGAGAAACACGAACCAGGAGACGAGACGAGACGAGACGTGGCGAGACGTGGCGAGACGTGGCGAAGCGTGACGCAGGTATGTGGCGTAATCTGTTTGTCCATTGACGAAGTCAGACAGCGAGTGAGGGGAAGTGAGGTGTATTTATGGTGAGTTGTTAATGAGGATCAGGTGTGCGTGTGATTAGAACTCTGGTGACTGTGAACGTAGATTGGAGGTGGAGCCTGGCGTTTTCGTGACGCTATTCTTTGTATTTACTACTTACATTTCTTTATGTAAAAAATATTTTTCGCTAGTAAAGTCTACTTAATTTTGATAGTTAATTCTATGTAATTTCGCAGGTAAACCCTACTTAATTAAAAAAAAATTCCCTAGTCATTGTTTTGTGTCCATGATTTACTTAACTTTAAGAGTTTCAAATATGTATTTTTAATTGAAATTTAACTATTTTTTAAAAAAAGTTTCCATATTACTTGTGATTACTTGGGAGTGGGGCCTACTTTGTTTTATTAAATGTCCTAGTCTCATTTTAAAGTTACATATACTCACATTATCTAGTTAGTAACTATAGGCATTTCTTATATATTATAGTTAAAATACCAGTTGTGTAATTTTGTACTTTGAAATGCAACTTCACCCAGCACAAAACTTGAAGTAAGAACACGTTTTATTATGTGCATACACTCCTGAACATCCACAGTTCCTTCAAAGTGCACTTGGTCCTGAATCCACAACATCCACAAGGTCGTCTTCTGCTTGTTAAAACATTTCGCACACGAGGTGAAACAGAATGCTCCAAAGAGTTGTTTCCTACCGCAGTGAAGCTTGGGTACACTTTTAATTTGATACGGGGTTTCCCACGCTTTTTCCATGGGGAGGCAGTTTTATTTAAGATTATTGCTTGTTGTGTGTGTGCACTTAAAAAGATTGTCAGGGATTACGTAAAAAAAATGTGTTAAGGAAAAAATGCACATTGTCTTGTATTCTAAACAAATGCAGATTAATTTCTAACTTAGATATATTTATGTAAACGTTCAAAGTTGATTATTTATTGTTAAGTACACAGATTTAATAATGCTACATTTACAACATCTCAGATTTATTTTTTTCAGTGTATCATCTTATGATGCACTTAACTAGCTGCTCACATTAACGAGTAATGCTTGTTGAAGTAGGTGAGTTGGGGATGAGGATGGTGGGAAAACTCTGTTTTTTAAAAACACATTCAACATGTTTGTTTTGTTTCACATTGACTGGCAAAAAAGCTAAAACTATCTCGAGTGGTTTAAGATAATTGCGTGGAGATTGGCTACATGGGGTTGGGTACAGCTAGCATACAGCTAGCTAACACTGATGTGAGGCCTGAGGGAAGAATCTGCAATATTAATTAAAAAAAACCCACACACTTCAATCTAAACATGGAAACCAAGGCTACGTCCAGGTGAGGAGGGTGAACATGCAGGGCGTGTCTCTGTACACCGCAGCTACTGACCCAAGAAGATCTCTGTTCCTGTAAGCCTTTACTTTCTGTAGAACCAGGTCTCTAACGGCCGGTCAGGCTTAATGTCTGTCTGTCTGTCAGTTTTGTCAAATGATTTGTGGGTCAAAGATGGCTCCTTAACAATGCAACAACAAACATTAAAAAAACAATCTTCAGCGTTATTTAGCTGTGAGTTTCATATAAATTGTCATTTAAACACAGCATCATATTTATTGTTTTAATAAGTATTTTTATTTTAATAATGATTTCTATTTGTGATTTGTGTAAAATGCAAATGTCATACTGCCAATGCTACAATGATTGATTTTTTCTGAAAATATTTAAACAATACACACACACACACACACACACACACACACACACACACACACACACACACACAGTAACATTGATACGTCTCTTTTAATACTGCATTGTAGTATTAATTTTTTATTGTATTGTATTTTTTATTTTTCTGTAGTTCGATATTGTCGCACTGTAGCGCCAAGATCTCAACACTACTGTGATACAATTGGGGTTTATAAAGTGATATTTATTTTCTGGTTAAAATGTATTAATACAATTTAATTGTAATCCATGTAACAACATCACAGAGCCGTAGGAAGTGTTAATCCTCAGCTCTGGTGAGAGGCGTGGCGTGATCTGGAACACAGCCATGGGTTTAGGGAGTGTGATTGAGTCTGGATCAGTGAAGCTCTCTGCTGGTAAAAGCGCACACACACACGCACGCACGCACGCACGCACGCACACACACACACACACACACACACACACACACACAGAGACAAAATATCATAATTCTAAAATCATATAAAATTTTATAACTCAGTTTTAACTGAATCTATTAAAAAGATGTAGGCAGGGCTTAAGGTTACCAATGAAATCCTACCATAACAGGGAAGGTATTTTCTGTTGGTGGGTCTTACTGCTGTTCACTTTGGATTAGATGAGATTGACTGTAAAAATATTATTATTATTATTATTATTATTATTATTATTATTATTATTATTGTTGTTGTTGTTGTTGTTGTTACTGTTGTTGTTGCTGCATCTGTACTGTACCTGTTCGACAGACTCCACTTGCGATGCCTTTTCCTGCGTGTCAAAGTTAAAAGAATGAAATGTGAACTAAAATGATTTTCACACACACGCACACACACGCACACACACACACACGCACACACAGACACACACACACACACACACACACACACACACACACACACACACACACACACACACACACACACACACACACACACACACACAGCTGTAAAGAAATGTGAAGCTCTTACCCACATCTGCCACTTTATTCAGCCAGCTCATCACTACAGGACACACATTGTTCATAGTTTACATGTATGTTTATAAAGATATATTTACATTAATATTTATTGGAATAAAAGTGAAATGCAATCACTCTTACACTGAGTGGACACTGTGAAAGAAACAGAACAGACACACAAACTTTATTATTATTATTATTATTATTATTATTATTATATATTTTAATATTATTAATACTCACATCTCACGTGTTCAGTCACAATGCTCTCCTCGGTCAGTTTTGCTGCAGAAAAGTTAAAGTATTAAACATAAAACTGAACTCAGACTGAAAATAAAAATATTTGTCTCTCTCACTCTCTGTCTACATTTCTGTCTGTCTATCTTTCTCTTTCTGTCTCCCTGTCTGTTTGTCTCCCAGCTTGTCCCTCTTTCTGTCCGCCTGACTCTGTGCCTGCCTGTCTATGTTTCTCTCAGTACATCTTCCTGTCTCTCAGTCTATCTCTTTGTCTGTCTGTCTGTCTGTCTGTCTGTCTGTCTGTCTGTTTTCTGTCTTACTCTTTCCGCCTGTCTGTCATTGTATTTTATGAGTATACTTTGTATAAGGTTTGTGTGTGTGTGTGTGTGTGTGTGTGTGTGTGTGTGTGTGTGTGTGTGTGTGTGTGTGTTAACTATAAACACTATTTTCTCTCAGGTGGTTAATGACGGTGTTGGAGACAGTGACTGAGGTGTCTTCACTAACCCTGTGTATTAAAGACAGTTAGAGAGAGTTGAGAGTGTAATGTCTCACCCAGGTCCATTGATCTGGAGGATTTTCTGGAGGGGTTTATAAACCCAGCAGGATCTAAAACACATCAGAAATATTTTTTCTTGCATCAAATTGTTATAAATGTGTTTATAACATCATAATAACAGAAGTTTATCGGCAGGTTAGAAAACCTAAAAACATCACTGGCTTTTATTTCACCCTGCTGTGTTTCACAACAGATGATCAGTTTAATAACTGCAATATTCATCAGAATGACGGCGTCTGGGGCAGATGGGGGCGGAGCCAGTGATGATAAACAGTTGTATATTAAACATTAACAGTAAGTTACAGGTAGAATCTTCGCCTTCAGTGTGGCATAGTGCCGTGTATTTACAGTAAAGCTATAGTTTATTAATTACAGTAGATTATTGTAAATGAATTACAGTACAGTTGTTATTGTTTACAGGTTGTTACTGACATGTACATGAACCCATATTAATAAACTCACCCAGCTGCTCCTGGATCTTTTTGACTGTTTTGATCAGAGACGTCTTCTTTATCTTGGTTTTGTTTCCTCTGTTTTTTCTGCCGTCTGTTTGAATATAGCACACGAGTCAGATCGCAGCACTGCGAGGGACAAGACCTGAGACAAAACGTGATGAAATGACGTACCGCAACCTGAGAGCAGACAGAAAAACAGCAGGACAAACAGGAGATACTTCAGTGACATCTCTCTCTCTCTCTCTCTCTCTCTCTCTCTCTCTCTCTCTCTCTCTCTCTCTCTTCATCTTGTCCCGTGTGTGTTTACTCTTATATACACAGCTAGCATCAAGATAAAGACCGGCTATAACATACTTATTACACTCAAGCCAAAAAGACAGAAGCTCAGAGAGAGAGAGAGAGAGAGGAGGAGGAGGATGAGGATCAGAGGAAGAGTCGGTGTCCAGGTCAGAGAGATCTCCTTCATTGCAGCTGATTAAACTACACCTGACACATTGAGATGTAATAATATTAATAAGAGCCCTAACGCAGGTCTCACTGAGAGGGTTAATGAAAGAGGAGTTAGAGAGAGTGCTTATAACACACTAGAAGACCTTCTTGTTGGGAGATAACATGGAATTATTAATTAGAAATGAAAAGAAACCCAAAAGAAAACACAACTGAAAACACAAAAGAGTAAACAGAGCTCCGCCATCTCTTTGAGACTGAACAGGACTCTAAAAACTAAAAAACGAAAACGTTATATTCTCCTGGGGCGTTCGCTCCTACAGAGAGTTTATGTGTGTGATTTAACACTTGCCGCCCTCTCTCTCTTACTCGCTGGTGTCTTAAGAAGACTGAGACTGTGTCTCTTGCCTTGTCTTTGGCCCTGATTCCTTTACCGGTGTTACCTTAATCATCACATAAAGTGCGGTGGTATCAGGGCCCACACATAGACACGGTGCCAGGTGCTTACAGCCACGTCTCCTGTCTGGGTGACCACGCCTCTGCATGTTCAGAACTCCGCAGGGTAGCAGCTTGTGGTTCTGCCCTTCGTTACACCATCATTGTGACCAGACTGTTTATCCAGAGCCAGCCAGTGTGGGGCGTGTGTGAGCACAGTCTGAGAAACGTATTGCACTACATTTCCCATCATCACCTGCAGGTCTCATACACCTGATTCAACATTGTTCCTTATAAAGCAATGTAGCACACACACACACACACAGTCATGGGAAAAAGACCGTACTCCATCATTCCATTCTCAGTTTTTATTTATTTTTGTATTTATTCTTTTTTCATTTAGATTTTCACTTCAATTCAATCAAATTTCATTACAGCGCTTTACAGAATCAAAAGAAAATTATGGAAATGTATATAAATCCAAATGATCAGACAGCTGAAGTGAGGAGCTGAGGGAAACTGTACTGAGGGAAAAACTCCCTGAAAAAAATCCTCAAAAACAGAACCAAGATTTAGATAACAGGTAAGAAAAAATAAGTACACCTCTCCAATTCAAATGTAGACATTTTATTTAGTTTTTCAACTCAGCTCTGTGTGTGTGTGTGTGTGTGTGTGTATGGGGCTCAGAAGTAATCGATAGGGTCCTTGATAGTTTTCGGCGTTTGGATTTCTTGCATTGTGAGTTTGTATCCGTCACAGGGGAGAGACCTGAACACCCGCATGTGCATGTATTCTTCCTCAGCCACCTGCACCTGTGTGTGTGAGAGAGAGAGAGAGAAAGACATCACTTTTCTTGTCCAATATCTATATGAGCTTCTTGGGGTCACACACACACACAGACACACAGACACACACGCACACACACACACACACACACACACACACACACACACACACACACTCGCACACACATACTCGCACGCACACACACGAACGCACACATACACACTGTTTAGACAGATTTGAACTTAGGTTCTCCTTCCATTGATGTTTGTTTCATTTGATCTCCACCACAGTCTAGACAATGTCTAGACGCTCCCGTCTCAGGCTCTCGATCAGCTTGTCATGGTGCTTCCTGTTTCGTGTCCTGAGGTGGAGGTGACAGGACAGTGAAGGAGAAGGGAAGCCTTCCTGGCGTATGGATGAGGTGATGTTTCCACAGACTCTGGAGCTCCGGGTGTGAGAGTTAGAGGAAGATCATGTCCCACTGGAGTCCACTGGGAATCTTATCTGACTCCGGCTCCTGCTTTGCTTTTTTACTGACACTGTTATTTCCCAGCTGAGTGATATACAGAAAGCCAGGGCAGGTTGTGAACTGAGCGCCTCGCGTTTTAAGAAGGTGATTGTGCAATCGCTTAGTGACTCAGACCGAATCTCTCTCTGTCTCTGTGTGCATGAACGTGAACACTGTGATTATAAGCCCAACCCACAGACTATACCTGAATCAGTCCTGGGTGTGGACTCGAATATTCGGGCCAAGTATGGACACGCCCTTAGAGACACACTGAAAATACACACACACTGTTTTGGAGACACAATGATGATCACACACACACACACACACACCTTAATGAAGTAGTTGATTCCTGCTACACTCTGAGTACTGAACGCGGTGGCTTTGAACATCTGGAAGCTTTTCCCAGCTTTCTCTTCAACCTGCAGCTTCACCTACACCAAAGTGAGAGGGCGTGATCAGTTACTCACACACACACACACACACACACACACACACACACACACACACACACACACACACACACACACACACAACACAGACACACGCGCGCGCGCGCACGCATGCACACCCAACAAGAGTTTTGTTGCAGAGCAAGTTGAAGCGTGTCAGATTAAACATCAATGTGCACAACTGAATCCAAGGCAGAGGAGATCAGTGGGAATGGAGTTGGAATGCTGGTCAGAAGGTCATGAGGTCAAACCCCAGCACCACCGAGCTGCCCCTGCTGGGCCCCTGAGCACGGCCCTCATCCTTTACCTGCTCAGGTGTACAAGGAGATAAATGTATGTCATGTGGATAGTGTGTGTGCCACACGATGTAAATGAAAATTTATCAGAACGAGAAAATAATCAGTTTTTCACATGTTGAGTTGACCTAATCATAATCTTCATTTCTCTCTCTCTCTCTCTCTCTCTCTCTTACACACACACACACACACACACACATTCTGGCTACCTCAGAATTCCTCATCTTTACACTCTATGTGAATAAAGTGACTGAAACACTCCACACACTACACCCACCTCATCACAGATCTTCTGCACCTCGGCGTTCGCACGCTTCACGTGACCCGTCCCACCGCACAACTGACCCGGTCCACCGCACATCTTAGCCATGCTTCACACACAGACAGCACACAGCTCTCACTCAGCTTCACCTCGGGTAACTTCACCCTCGACGCCTTCCTTCTATTTATACCTCCAAAGTCACGTGGGTCCAAACCAGAAGCTCACCATGCTACCTACACTAGTGCACTACTTAGGGTACGAGTCACATGCACTAATGGGGAGGATGTAGTGCTGATCAGACTGAGCTTCACACACACACACACACACACACACACACACACACACACACACACACACACACACACACACACAGAGGAAGTGTTCAGGGTGGAGTTCGCATGCCAGCAAAACCACTGGATAAACACACAGTCAGCTTTTAGTCAAGAAATTTCTGTCTGATGATTGCGATGTTGTGTAACACTGTTATTAACACAGCAACCACATTCCATCCGTGTGTAGCGTTACAGTAAATCAAGCAGGAATATCAAGCAGTTAGCATTTCTCATGCATATTGTAGCATTTTATATTATTATCCTTAATAAAATTCAGAAGTTTATTAAAATACAGAGACAAACCTTTCCACAGTGCAGTGATTATATTTATTTTAGAAATGTAAGAATAATAAAAAAAAACTTGTATAACCTGTATAACTTACAGTAAAAAGGTAACTTTACCTTTACACGATGGAATCCTTTGCATGTGCTCTGAGAGCACTAACATCTCTTTCTTTCATAAATCATTTTGGAGAGATCTAACCAGGAGTTCAATTCTGTTTTGGTTATTTAACACCCGTTTGGCTTGGAAAGATGTAACGAAATGTAATGTAATGTAATGCAGTCACCTCGACCCCTGACGTCCCTGCTTCATTAGCTCGTATTGTCCTCTGATCTGGACAGAAATGGGGATTTCTAATATAGCCAGTATATTTACAGATCAAGTCTTTCAAAAAACTTATTATCAACTTATCAACTTCCTAAAACAGTTTTTTTATTTTTTTTATTTCTCCAGCTACGTCGTTTTATTTAATGTGAATTGAGACGGTAGTATCTGCTGGGAAGTGTCTGATACTGAGAATCGTCTCTTTCTCCCCGGGGCATGCAGGGCTCAGATTTCCTGTCTGTATGGCTCCTTTTGATCAGAAACCTCTTCATCTGTAAAGGTTTGGGAAAAGGATTCGGGCCGATCGTTCACTGATGATGGACGGCTCTCTATATGTGAGGAGGTTTTTAATAAATCATCTTCAATCTCTGTGCATGAGCAGAACTTTAAATTCACTTACAGAACATATCTCACCCTGTACGCCTCCATTAAATGCCCAAATGGATCTCAGCTGTGTTTTAAATGTAATTCAGAAAGAGGAACATTGATGCATTTATTCTGGGAATGTTAGAAAGTTAAAGCTTTTGGTATGAGGTGCAAAATACTGGCTAGAAAATTCACTTTGTCTCGTAAAATTGTAAAATATCACTAGATCTCCCTTCTGATTTAAACTGTTTACTAAATTTCATCTTATCTGGCAAAGAAATGTTTACTTATCTTATCGTCATCATCTCGTGTACCGACTCTGAAGATGTGTTTGGTACAAGTGGCTCATCCTCTTCTACAGAACAAATCTGAATGATCCTGGCGGATATCTGCACCTTCGTGGAGTTTTTTTTTCTCTCTTTCTTTTATGGTTTCTTTCATTGGACTGTTTCGCCCTTTGACTTTTCAATGATCACTCTTTTATATTAACAGAATATTGTTTGTGTTTGACTGTTTGCTGTGGGTTTGAATCGTCTCTTGATCTGGCTCTGCTTTTTTTTGTTGTTGTTAAAAATTAATAAAAATATAATTTAAAGAAACTTTACACAGAATACATAATAAAAACTCTGTAAAATATTTTGATATCAAAGTCTTCCATGCGTAGCGAATCGTCCTGGACCTGACTCTCGTGTTCTAAATGAAATGTTATGCTGTGTGTGGTGAGCTGGCGCACACAGCCGATATCCCACAATGCACTGCGGGCGGTCAGGGTCTGAACCCTTTCACTCATGGTGTGTAGAGACACAGATTACCCACAATGCACTGCCATTTGTAAGGAATACGTTGTGACACAGTTCTGCTCTGGTGCATCAGACCTCGAGACACTGCATGAGATTAACCATGACATGTTATTCAGAGACAGGGGAAGCTGTGTAAGATTGTTCAGCAAAACCAAAACCACACATACACAGGATTCTTTTCCTCACAGCAACTGACACTATTTGGGTATTTCCAGAGGTGGAAAGTAACGAATTACATTTACTCGTGTTACTGTAATTGAGTAGTTTTTTTGTGTACTTCTACTTTTTAAAGTAGTTTTTAAAATCTGTAATTTTACTTTTACTTAAGTATGTTTTGTTTGAAGTATTATAATTCGCTACATTTTAAATTATATTCGCTACTGAGTAAAACACATGAATGAAAATGCAAAAAATATTATGCTTTGAATAAATGCTTTGTTGCACTCGCATGTGTGTGTATCATGTCCTGGTCGCGCGCCGCTCCAGACTCCACTCCAGGTTTTCTTACTGTCCCCACATCAACATCTACATGACCTTCCACACGGTCGCTTTCGCCCTGAGAGTGACGTCATCAACCAGCGCTACCATATATAAACCGGAAAGAGACGCGGGAAAGAGGAAAGAAATTGTGATTTGTGCGTTTTGATGTTTGGTTGTGTTTTCTGGTTTTAACGTTTTTGTCTCCCATTGACTTTGATTATTGCTTTGGCCCTTTGGTTTAGTTGGTCTTTGTATATATTTGTAGATAATTTCACTGTATGTTTGTGCACTCACCAGTAGTAGGGGTGTGGTTGCCATTTATTTTGGGAAGAGGGAATTTATTAACTGTTTGTTTTTTTTATTGTTGTTGTTGTTGTTTTTTTTGCAGGTCATCTAGCTACTAAATATAAATACTATTTAGCTTATTATTTTGGCCTGGGTCCATCCTGAATCTGATCCTCCTCCTATTGTGTGTGTGTGTGTGTGTGTGTATTTTTTTGTAAAGCAATACAAACCTCATTATTTCATCAGTTAATCTAAATATGTTAATTTCCATACAGTTTAAAATAGAACCCTGAACCATTCTTTTGCTGTACGGCCCAACACTAGACTGGGACGTAACGCCATATTTAAGGGACCACTTTGATTTTCAAGCACAAGAAAGACAACAGCTTTATTATGCAAAGGTGTTCCTTCAGTTAAAAACAACTAGTTTGAGATTTATATCTGTTCATCTTTTTTTAACTACTCTAGAATGCCTCATCCCACCCCGCTGTTAAAAAAAAAAAAAGTTACTCAGTAACGTTTACTCTGAGTAATTTTTTTATGAGGTACTTTTTTTCTTTTACTTGAGTAGATTTTTATAATGGTAACTTTACTTGTACTTCAGTAAAATTTCACTGAAGCAACAGTACTTTTACTTGAGTACAAAATTTTAGTACTCTTTCCACCTCTGGGTATTTCTGGGTATTTCATTTAAAGATGAAGAACAATAATGACATTGTAGCCTACAGAACTACGGTACGAGTCAAAAGTTTGGACTAAAGTTTGAATTTATTTTCTACATTCAAGAACATTAATGGATTTTTTTTTTCAAAACTATGAAATAACACATACTGTATGGAATTAAGTAATTAAGTAACAGAAGCTTTACAGAGCAGAAATAGCAGAAACATCTCAATATCAACTGTTCAGAGGAGATTATTGTGTGTTTTGGATAAACGCCTTCAGTGTAGAAAGAAATAAACATCAGGAGCGACTATGGAGTTAGGAAGGGTGTACAAACTTTTGACTGATATTACCCATCAGCCCTTGCAGTCACTAATCTTCCCACCTGTTTCCTGTTTCGCCTTGATTAACTTGTTGTTGTGATGTTGTTTTCTCTATCGCTCAGGTTCATGGTTTCTGCTGTCATGTTTTTTTTAATTGTTTGTTTTTGTTAGAACTTTTATACAAGTATGTATTTGTATCCATCTCCTCCATCAATCCCTGATGATTTACATCAAACATGATCGTGTACTGTATATTCTCTTGAATGTAATAATTTTCACTATAGTAATCATTTCTTTAACATGAACAGAGGCAGGATTAGAAACAGCACTGCTGGATGGAGAGCTCGCACCCTGCATTTCTAGAAAGCAGAAAACTCATCACTATTTATAATTTATTATTATGAGAAAGCTTTTATAAATAGTATAGAATCTATAAATATAAATAAACATGCTAAGTGGAAGCTCATTATTATTTACAGACATGTTTTGTTTATTAGTGATTTGATCCAAAATGATTCACATGACTGAATCGTTCCTCTGGTCCAGTTGAAAGTCTCTAGATTCCGTCAGAACTACAGCTAACAGGAACTCCACCTCCCAGCACCAGCGCTGCAGCTCACCTGAGTACTAACACACCTGAGACTCATTACAGGACACAGATGTAAGAGACACGTGTGTGTCCGGTCATCGTGACGTTTACGCTCTCTGTGACAGGTTTCCGTGTTGTTACCAAACCTTTTTGATCTTTGCATGCTCTTTTGAATTTTGACCCTGTTTGTTTCTACCTTTCCGAGTTAACCAGTTCCAGTTCATGTCTGTTTATTGGATTTGGATTTGGATTATCTTTGCTGGTTTTGATTGACATGTTTCTTAAACAGTGTATTAATAAACGTCTCAACTGCACTTGAGTTTTCCAAGTCTGGGACTGGGATAGGTCAGTGGTTAAGGCATCGGACTACAGTTTGGAAGGTCCTCGGTTCAAATCCCATGACTGTCAGGTTGTCCCAGTTGGGCCCTTGAGCAAGGCCTTTAACCCTCAACTGCTCATATGTATAATCAAATACAAAAAAAATGTAAGTAGCTCTGGATAAGAGTGTCTGCCAAATGTAGTTGTCAGTTCTAACAGGTTCTTATCCATGTTTAATGTAAATTTATTCAGTCTTATATGTTTATCTACACTGTTATCTGTGAATTTAAATATTAATCAGTGACTTTTAAACTATAAATCATGTATAATTAAAGTTTCTATTCTAAGCAGATAGTGGTGAATACATTCAGGTTATGTACAGTACAAGGTCTGTCATTGGTTATTCACAGTGTCAATCAATGCACATCTGTGAGAGTAGTTGAGGCATTTACTGAGAAAAGTGTGACTTGTGAGACTCTTAAAAGGGCTGTGAACAAGACCACGCCGAGTCACACACACCCTGACGGACTGGGTTAGACGAAGGAGTCAGCCGATACATGTTTGTCAGTGTAGACTTTATGACAAAACTGAGACTGAAGTTTAAAGACTGAGCTGAATTAAATCCAGTCCAGTGTGAGCTGATTGGACCAAGAGCAGAGTAGCTCCGCCTCCTCCTCCCACTCACAGTCGGAAACGTCGCTTATAGCCACACATTCAGACGTAGCAGGAATGAACACACACTCCTCATCAGCTGAGTGTCGCTCGCTCACATTTACCACCTGATCTCCATCTTTAACCTCAAAGTGAAAACACACACATGTTAATTCATGTTTTGAGTTTTAAACTTTAACTTCACTGTTTAAAATCATGAATGCTGATTATGCATCTACAGATTCGGGGGGCGGAGATTCCGTATGTATGAGCTCAGGTTGTGATGTCACGTTTTCTGTGTGTATGTGTACAGTCGTGGACAAAAGTTTTGAGAATTACATAGATATTGGAAATTGGAAAAGTTGCTGCTTAATTTTTTATAATAGCGATTTGCATATACTCCAGAATGTTATGAAGAGTGATCAGATTAATTGCATAGTCCTTCTTTGCCATAAAAATTAACTTAATCCCCCCAAAAAACTTTCCACTGCATTTCATTGCTGTCATTAAAGGACCTGCTGAGATCATTTCAGTAATCGTCTTGTTAACTCAGGTGAGAATGTTGACGAGCACAAGGCTGGAGATCATTATGTCAGGCTGATTGGGTTAGATTGGGCTGATTGCAAAGAAATGTGTGCAGCCATCATTGCGTTTCATAAAAATGACTTCACAGGCAAGGATATTGTGGCTACTAAGATTGCGCCTAAATCAACAATTTATAGGATCATCAAGAACTTCAAGGAAAGAGGTTTAATTCTTGTTAAGAAGGCTTCAGGGCATCCAAGAAAGTCCAGCAAGCTCCAGGATCGTCTCCTAAAGAGGATTCAGCTGCGGGATCAGAGTGCCACCAGTGCAGAGCTTGCTCAGGAATGGCAGCAGGCAGGTGTGAGCTCATCGGCACGCACAGTGAGGCGAAGACTTTTGGAAGATGGCCTGGTGTCAAGAAGGGCAGCAAAGAAGCCACTTCTCTCCAAAAAAAAACGTCAGGGACAGATTGATCTTCTGCCAAAAGTATGGCGAATGGACTGCTGAGGACTGGGGCAAAGTCATATTCTCGGATGAAGCCTCTTTCCGATTGTTTGGGGCATCTGGAAAAAGGCTTGTCCGGAGAAGAAAAGGTGAGCGCTACCATCAGTCCTGTGTCATGCCAACAGTAAAGCATCATGAGACCATTCATGTGTGGGGTTGCTTCTCATCCAAGGGAGTGGGCTCACTCACAATTTTGCCCAAAAACACAGCCATGAATAAAGAATGGTACAAAAACACCCTCCAAATGCAACTTCTTCCAACAATCCAACAACAGTTTGGTGAAAAACAATGCATTTTCCAGCACAATGGAGCACCGTGCCATAAGGCAAAAGTGATGACTAAGTAGCTCAGGGACCAAAACATTGAAATTTTGGGTCCATGGCCTGGAAACTCCCCAGATCTTAATCCCATTGAGAACTTGTGGTCAATCCTCAAGAGGCGGGTGGACAAACAAAAACCCACTAATTCTGACAAACTCCAAGAAGTGATTATGAAAGAATGGGTTGCTATCAGTCAGGATTTGGCCCAGAAGTTGATTGAGAGCAGCCCAGTCAAATTGCAGAGGTCCTGAAAAAGAAGGGCCAACACAAATGCTGACATTTGGATAAATGTCATGTAATTGTTGATAAAAGCCTTTGAAATGTATGAAGTGCTTGTAATTATATTTCAGTACATCACAGAAACAACTAAAACAAAGATCTAAAAGCAGTTTAGCAGCAGACTTTGTGAAAACTAATATTTGTGTCATTTTCAAAACTTTTGGCCACTACTGTATTTGAGAGGGCATGGTGTGGAACGTGATCCTGAACACTTTTATTCAAAAATATTATTTTTGCTAAGCAGCTAAGCCAGCTGAGTCTGAATTAAAGTTAGTGATGAACAGATGTTGGTTGTCATGTTAATGTAATGAAACGTCCGTTCTCACTGTCTTTTCCCCTCGCAGTGTGTAAACACGTCTCATGCGGTCAGTGAGCGTCCGAGCTTGAGGCGAGAGCCGTTTTGGAGTCCTGGGTCCCAGAGTGGACGCTGCTGAGGGCGGTGGGGCAGCTGGGGACCTGCAGGTGAGGGACAAATGAGTTTCATATTATTATTATAGCTATTATAAATATAGAGGCCACATTGGGGAGGACGTACGGGTCAACATCACCACCATCATGTTTACATTCAATTTTATTTGTATAGCACTTTTAACAATGATCATTATAGCAAAACAGCTTTATAGAACCAAAAGAAAATAAAAAATGAAATGTTTGATCACTGATTAAGATTTTATTTTGGAATTGCTGGTTTGATTTTATCTAGCGTGTTTAGCATGACATAATTCTGACAGCTAACTTTAGGTTCTAACAGTTGCTAGCACTGTTTCTGCAGGTTTGACAGGTAGAGGGCGTGTCTGAGCTGTACAGCCTGATACCTGACTGGTTGATCAGGTCGTCTCATCCCTGTGACACCTGAAAGCTCCTCCCTCAGGAGGCCGTCTGCCGCGGTGCTCATTCCTCCAGCACGGCTCAGCACCTGCAGATTTAAACGCCTCCAGCGGTTCTCTCTCCCGCCCGCATGCGCAGGTAACTCATCCAGGTGACTCGAGTACTGAGAGGCGAAAAGACTCAACTGTGCTGTCTTTATTTTAATATCCATGAACTGAGTAACGAGCGTAACATCTGTCACCTGCATGTAGTCCCTGATACACGTGACGTCTGCAGGACGTGAGATGACGCGACCCTGCCAGTGAACCTCGTCCTCTTGCATCAGGTCCATGAACTTCCTGTTTCCCATCATCCTGCAGGAGTCCGCTGTGGCCTGGGGTCAGTAACGACTCTACACGTCACACACAGAAAAGCCTTACGCTTTCAGCAGGTGAATAAGCATCAGCTGGAGAGACGGGTAACTCTCACCTGATTGGTCGGCTGGAAGAGGTTTTTCCCGGACAGGTAACGTCCCCCTCGACCTGTGTGGAAGATCTTAAATACAATCACAGGAGGAAACTGAGGACCTGAGAACCTAAAGAATGCAATAAACGCAAAATAAATACAACTTCTGAGATGTGTGTGTGTGTGTGTGTGTGTGTGTGTGTGTGTGTATGTGTGTGTGTGTGTGTAAAACCTGATTCGAACTTTACACTGAACACTCTGGTCTTTCAGCAGATTTGCTTCTTGAGGACTGAGCTGTCGGACAACTGCTGGGGTCAAACACTCCTCCTGTGCAAAGCATCATGACCCTGTAGTGACCTTCAGTGACCTTTAGCTCATCAACAGTGAGAGTAATAATGTGTGATAGAGACTCACAGCCGAGCGTGCGGTGCTCATGAGCAGCTTAAACACTTTCCTGTCCCGATGAGATCTCCAGCACACCTGAATCCTGCGAGCACAAACCTCACACACGTCCTGCTCACACCTGTACAGCGTGCACACACACACACACACACACACACACACACACACATACATAGAAACCAGAATAGGAGACAAACCATGTGTTATGACGTGGGTACAACAGTTTAATCGAAAGCTTTTAAGAGGGTTCGAGAGCTGGTGCAGACGATGGTGCAGTCACATGGCTTGTGATGGAGACATCGTACTTGTGTCGAGTCATATCTGTATATAGAGACAGAGTTCCTCTAACTGTGCAGTTTGAACCACTTGTGTTAGTTATTAAAAAAAATCTTATACCCAGTTTTATGTTACCTTCAGCACAGCCCTTGTATTAAACCTGCTTGTTTTATTGATTCATTTCAATTAAATTAAATTGCATTTGTATAGCGCTTTTAACAGTTGTCATTGTCGCAAAGCAGCTTTACACATTCAGAGAATTATGGACGTTTGTATGAGATGTGTGTGAATGTGTATGAATCAGAATGCTCAGATTGTTTCTATTCTCTTGTCTGACTATTAGTGATATCTGACTCGAGGATCGGTTTGTCTTTAATATTTGCTCATTTCTTTACACTGGACTGATTTTGCCTTTACATGTCCTCTTTAAGAACTTGTTCTGCTTTACACTTAATCACTCACAATCTCATCTCTCACATTCCACTCACATGTACTCACCCATAATCCATCATGTCGGCTCATCTGTTATTCTGAAACAGCTTTCGATCTGTTTATACTTTTAATTAAAGCTGAGTGCTGATGGACGTCCGGGCAACTTCACTTCCTGTTTAGTCTTTAGTGCATCTCTGTTGCTAGGCAACACAACAACCAAGATTTATTTATTTATTTGTTAATCTGATTTCCTGCAACGTTTGTAGTTAAGTCTTGTTTAAAACTATATAAACTACTTTATATATCTTTATTCTATTTGTTTGTTTCACAATTTTCCACTATTTTAATATTGAATAATCTATATAAATAAAAGAAAGGTTTTGTCTGTACATCGGTCAGAACTCAGTCTTTCTATGATATCTTTACATTTCACATTAGAGGACCAGAAACCAGTCTGAGAAAAAATTCTGCCTGTCTGTCCATACATCTGTCCAGCCAGACTGTCACAGCACCACACAAAACTGTCTAGACAGAATTGTTTACAAACAGCAGTGCAACCTGCGCCATAACTTAAATCAAAATGTTGAGTAGAAGTGAGTAAGCAGTTTTGTGCCGAATTATAAACTGCATGTTTTTGACAGCGTAGTCTGCATGCATCAAACTGTGGGCGTGTCTTAAATTGACCGCTGTACAGAATTTACTGAATTGTTTACTGCAGTACTTAGATCTCTGGCTGAAGTTTAATCTGCACCATCAGTGAAATCTAAATGTTGAGTAAAAGTGATGTTATGAACAGTTATGTGTGGGATTTAATAATCTACTTTAAAATAAGATACTAATGCACTACTGTCTTAATGTAAACAAACACCTGCACCAATAAATATTAATTAGAAAAGATAAACTGAATATTTTTTGGAGTCGTTTTAAGACAAAACTTCATCTTTATCCGATCTACTTTTTTAATTTCTCATCTGTGATTCACTCTCTGATTACCGAAAAGGGAGTGTATTTGTCTGATGACAAAATAAGTACAACTTAGTGTAAACAAGGCGTCAGATACTCAACCTTACAGAATGTGATTTCTGTGTATTAATAAGTTAGACCGAGTTCTGCTGTACAGAGAGACATACAGACATGTACGTGGGCTACGTGGGCTTCAACATCAAATCATAATATCACTCATTACATTAAAGATCAGCAGATTATTATATTTAGCTTTAACCTTTAAACTGTTTTTAAAGACCCTGTAAACGCTAGTGATTGAATATTTAATCCATTTGAATCCTCTTTCTGAGATGCTGCAGTTCCCGGTTTAACCGCTAGATGGTTGTAGTTCCGAAGAGGCGCTCACAGACTCACCGCTGAACTGCGCAGAAGAAGAGCGAGAACATGTACAAGGTGAGGAGATAAACTTTTGAATGGCGAGTTTTTCCGCAGTTACAAGCTGACGTTCTGAGCTCTGCAGAATATTCATGTTAGACTTGATAGATTCTCTTCGGTTTTAACTTTAAAGCGCGTTTAATAAACGTGTGACAGTAGAAGGGTGAATTTCTTCTTCGCCGGTTGTTTGAGCAGAAGGACATTACGAGCTGATTTGTTTGAAGTGAAACAGTTTTGCGTTTGCTTCAGTTTCCGAGCTTTTATTTATTTATTTAAAACAAAATATTACTGAGTGGTGTGTGTAGTTCTGGTGTGTTTTAAAAGTAGCTCATGGCGTGTTTGTCTCACATTACAGTGAAATTATTGCAAAAACTGGAGATTTCTCCGAGTTGGGTTGTTTTAATTCAAAACTCGGGTATTTTATTTTGTTTAAATGGTTGGACAAATTATTAAATATTTAAATACACTCCCACTCTAATTCGCCCTATGTTACTTCCCTAATTTTAAATAATTTGACTTTCTTTGTTCAATGCAATTCCAGCTCTTGGCCACCAGATGGTGCTGCTTTACATTCAGTTACCTGTGCATTACACTGCATTACACATAATGCACCATTGATTATTATTCCATAGAACGCAGTTTAATTAAGATAATGTCTTCATTCTACTGATGTAAATGCCTGAGTTAGTGTCTGTCCTGTCCCTCTGTGGCAGGTTGGTGGCGCTGCTGCAGGACTCTCAGTCGCTGTCACAGCCATGGCCTCGTCTTCATCGGATCCAGAAAAACCTAAAGAGGAAATCAACCTAGACGAGGTACGACCTCACCTGATCGACCTGATCACGTTATTACTGTAGGAAATACAGGTTCTGATGTGTGTGTGTGTGTGTGCGTGCGTGCGCAGCTCTCCCTATACACAACTCCTCAGCAGACGTTCCACTATGTGGAGCCGGAGAAAGGAAAGATGGAGGAGAATGTGACCACACTGAGGAACATGGCTGAGCCTTATATCACATGGTGTCAGGTATAAACACACACGCACTCTGGTGTAAGTTGATATCAGGTGCATATTCATGATGTGCATCACTCTGTCCCATGTCTCCAGGCTCAAGTGAACTGACCCGACCTTTGTTAAACTTTGAGCTCCATTTTAGCGTTAAAACTGTTTTATTTTAAAATTAAATGGATCAAACAGATTATAGTGTCAGAATCAGCTGACACGTCCCTGGAGTGTCCTCTCTCTCTCTCTCTCTCTCCCCCCCCCACCATCTTGTACCAAAACAGATGAATCAATTTGTATCAGCTCATCTGAGTGACTCTCGTAATAGCTGTTCCCAGAGAGACTGATTCTCTTCCTGAGATGTTGATTATTCCAGACAGGATTTCGCATCATGTATATTTCTTCAGGCCAATTGCCTTTCATGTGAAGTCTAAATTTCTCAGTGCCCCCAATGTATGTCCTCCATGGGTCTGGCAGCTATTTGTTGACCTGCTCCAGTTCTTTAGCTCCATGGTCTGTGCACGAGGGTTTTTCTTTCCATCCGACTCCGCCAGTTCGACCATGAGCATTTTTCAGAGTTGGGCGGTTCCTTGTCCTTCAGGGGCTCACTGCTGAGTCAATTGTCCAGCTTCTGTTTCTTCTGTTTCTCCTATATACGATGACACAGGTGAGGTCAGGACTGGTGTTTCTGTATGTGCTGTATAATGGGGTTGAGGGCAGTCAGGAGCAGTAGGTTGTGGACATCTTCGAGGTGGGCAGCCATCCAGGTCAGGATCTGTCTTAAAATACTGGAGAGATTGTGAGATTTGACCCTAACTGCATTGCTTTTCTGTCCCCAACACATGCTTCACACATCTGCATCACAAAAGCAGCTCAGTTATTAATAATCCCCCCCCCCCATTTCTTTATTTTCCCTGGAATTCCACATCTCTCAAACATAATTTAGATGTTATCTTTACCACAGGAACGCCACAAGATCTTTTGTTTTGTTTGCTCTTACCTATGATTTTACTTGTCAAATTTCCGTGTGCCACTACCTCACAGTGAACTCTCACAGTCCCCATGACTGTTACCGGTGCACCTTGCACACTGACTTGATTTACCTCCGGAGGTCCTTACACCGAGCGCGTCCCCTGCAGGGCCAGTTTTCATAAACTGATGAAACCGGTACCCACTATCTCTGTTTGCGCACCTTGCACTTTTGGGTACTTCACGGGCCCCTTATCCGTGTGATAGATCCAAGTCTAAATCTATCGCAGTCTCTCAGTCACTGTGAGAAAGCGCACTTCTTACTCAATTAATAACAACTTAAAGAAAAACTATTTCCTTACCACACAATTTTAGTTCTTATTCCGATGTTGAGGCGACATGGTGAATCCTTGGTCCTCTCTCTTAATTACCAATTAAGCGTTCGAGATGAAGTGAAAAAGCCTTCAAGGCGTCAGCGCTTACGCCTCCCCGGGATTCTCCCATGCCTTCCTCAAACACGGATCCTGCTGACAACGCCAAGTATATTTCCATTACACTCCAAAGTCCAATCTTTATGCTCCTTAGCAAACTTAGCAAAAGTTCTCATCACACTGGACTGGTAACTGTTTCCTCCATGTTTGACGGTGGTGGTGTTTTGGTTGGTACCGATCCAGTGCTGTATCCATGTCTGCAGCAGAAATCAAGATGAAGACCTTGTGCACATGTGGACTGTGTGTGTGGTTAGTGTATATTGAAATGCTCTTACTTTCACTATTAAACATATCTCTTTTTTTCTACTGGACATTTTGTTACCACGCGCTGTCACTGAGTGTTTAAGTGATCTCCATTCAGGAAGTGTTTCTGATCACATCTCTCCTGTGGAGTCGAGGGTTCAGTTCTGTCCTTCCAGGGTTTGATCATGTCTCATAGTTATTAACCCAGTTCAGGTTCATCTCCTTAGCTGTGGTGTTCTGAAGCTGTGATTAGTGTGTGTGCGCGTGTGTGAAGCTCTAACACTCGACTGCAGGACATGTTCTCATGTGGTTACTGTGCGACTCTCACTGATGGTGGTGTTTTTGATTGTGTTGTGTGTTTTTTATCTCTGTGTGTGTTTGTGTGATCAGCAGTTCATTAGTTACACTGCTGTGGATCTGACGGTAATAAACGAGTGTGTAAAATGTCTCCATCAGCTAATTGGCCCGTTGTTCAGTCCTGACACACTGTCCTCTGGAGTGTGTCCTCAGCGCCCTTATGTAACTTTATAACAGTCACTTTCCCCTTCAGAAGACCATAATCACATAAACATGTCATAACTGCTTATAAACATCAACTCATTAACGTTATAGTCAGAAACCTGCTGAACTTCTGCATCTAAGGAGACCTTACGCAACACACACACACAATATGTCTACTTCAGCTTCTTGCTTTTATTGTCTTAGTCAGCGGTAAGAACAGCATTATGGGTAACACACACACACAGTGAAACCGAGAAAGGCCGAGACAGAACTGTAATTTCCTGTTTTTCCTTCCTGTGTGAACTTTAGGGCGCCTATGGAGTGGTGAAGCCCAGAGTGGACAGAACTGTTCAGTTTGGCCAAGGTAACACACAAGCACACACGCACGCGCACACACGCTCACAGACACGCACGCAAGCACACGCAGACAAATAGACACACTCTGTTCATCTCTGTGTAGATCTGCCAGTCTGTAACTGCAGCTTGTTGTTGTTGTTACAGACGGTTATGCGAATGTGAGGAATCCTCCTCCTGAGTTTTATCCCAGAGCCGGAGTCATCGCATTCGCCGGCATCCTCGGCCTATTTCTGGCAAAACGTAACCACACACACAATTTTTACACAAAACACACACACGCATACACACACTCACACACACACTCACACACACACGTACATTTGTACACAAAACACACTCATAAATACACACTCATGCACACACACTCTCACACACACACTTACAACTATTGTAACAAGTCATATTGTGTGTGTGTGTCCAGGCTCCAGGATGAAGAGGCTGATTTACCCGACAGGTTTGATGACTCTTGGTGCTTCTATGTACTACCCTCAGGAAGCAGCGACTATTGCAAAGGTGTGTGTGTGTGTGTGTGTGTGTATATATATAAAAATAATGTGTGTGTGTGTGTGTACGTGTGTTGTTCACACTAGCTGAGTGTTTTCTCTTCCTTTTCTTATAAGTTGAAACTGTTTATTATAACCCAGTGCTCCTCTATTATAACCAGTTAGCATCTCTGCTACCTCCTGTCTCTGCTACATATAATAAATCACAACTTTATACACACATGTTACTGAAAACATCTTGAATTTTAAAAGTTATTTAAAAAGTTTATGGGCGGAGTCAAACGACAGAGCTTGTTTTTATTTCCTCTACTCTCAGACACCGTGACTGTTATAGAAAATTGACTAGCCAGGGTTTGGGAGCCGGTGGTCCATGGTACAGTTGAGAGGTTTCATCATGCAGTGCTGCGCAAAAGTCTTGTCCCTTCCACATTTCATCATGTTTTGCTGCCAGTGTTGGACTTCCTTATATTTGATGGACAGGCAAACACATGGTCTGGCCTCTACAAACACAGATCTCAGGACGGCTCAAGACTTCTGCACAGTAACATAAACTGAACAGAAAATAAAATTAGACACTGAGTCTTTATTAACAGTGGTTTTAGCTCCGCCCACGTGCCCCTACTTGGTTCTCTTGCCACACCGTGAGAAGCACTGAGACCCGCTTGAGACATTCAGAATAAACACCGTGTAGAGTTTCATTAGAACTCATGCTCGTGTTTTGACACGGAGTGTATGTTTATACAGCGCTGCTCACACTCGCCCCTCACTTCCTGTTGCCTCCTGCTGAGTGAGATATGGTGAGAAAGCGGCAGAGGAAGGGAGTGGACCAGTGATTCGCCCCACCACGCCCCGATACACAGAGGACGCGGGTGAAAAACTCCCGAGGTTCCTGAGGAGAGGGAGAAAGAGAGAGAAAGAGAGCAGGGTGGTTTTAAAATAATGATAAAGATGGTGATTATGGTTATAAATGAGAAATAGTTGGTTTGATGGTTATTTTCTTCCCCTCTGTATTGCCTTTCTCTAACTGTGTGTGTGTGTGTGTGTGTGTGTGTGTGTGTGTGTGTGTGTGTGTAAACAGAATACAGGTGATGCTGTGTATGAATTCACTCTTCAGACGTATGTCACTGTTGAAAAGCTCATCAAAGGAAAGTCTGCAGCAAAGTCCGAGGAGAAGGTGTGTGTGTGTGTGTGTGTGTGGTGTGTGTGTGTGTGTGTGTGTGCGCGCGCACTGGGAGTTTACAATCTCATGTTTGTTTTATAAAATAAAATGTG
The DNA here is from genome assembly GCA_030347435.1 of Clarias fuscus. Classification (NCBI taxonomy): domain Eukaryota; kingdom Metazoa; phylum Chordata; class Actinopteri; order Siluriformes; family Clariidae; genus Clarias; species Clarias fuscus. The sequence continues at coordinate 24,275,615 of CM059212.1, forward strand.
TGAGTACTGCAAGAAACATTCAACCAACTTTTTTGTTTTACACACATGCATTGTACATTGTGTAAATAAAAAAAAAACTATGCATTATGCATCATGACCTTTGACCTTTCCTTAAATTCACCACAGGTGATGAAGGCAGAGGAGAAACAGGCTGGCGGAGAGACGAAATGACATCAGAAAAGAGCTTCTGCTTTTGTACTAGCGACGTCCCTTTGAACATCAATTGGTGCAGAAGTGGCGAGGAATATTGAAGCACTTTTAGTATGTGGGTGAGGCCACTGAACCGGCATGGCAGCGTGTATTTATGTACAAACATCAATAAAAAACATTTACATATTTCATGCTACCTCTGAGCGTAATTTTATAATTTCATTACAACTCGTGCATGAAATTGATTTATAATGGAATTACACTTGCAGTGGAATTTATTTATATTGTTCGAGTCAAAGCGGGACTTTTGATTGGACAGAACAGAACACAGTCCTGAGAGTAAACACTCCCTTTATGTCTCTATATAATCCCCTGATACACTGATGCACTTATCACAGTGTGCCAATAGAGCATCAAGGGAGAAAGTTCTCTCAGTACACCGGAGCCGTCATTGGACTGTCTGTCTGATTCATGTCTGAAACACCGGCCTCCCAGGAACTCCTCTAACGGGCCAAACATGTATGAATGTCTTAGAGCGAGGTCAGGACTGTACGGGGACGTGGCAATAACTCCCAGCCGAGTTCCTGTAACGTGAGGGTGCTGTTGGTGAATGAGTGTGTGTACAGTTCATACACAGATGCGTCTCTTTTACACGGACTGGCAACAAAGATTTTTAAGGAGTGTTAAGGAGCTCCGAGCCACCTCGGGCGGAGACGTACGGACTTTTTTAAAATGTCTGCACCGTTCAGGTGTTTTACCGCGGCTAAGAGTCTCATCACTGTACTGTGACTGGACTCTTCTGTAATTTTTTTTACACCTTGGTTCACCAGGAATTTTAGGTGAATAAGTCCCGGTTTGATTTGAACCTACTTTGTATTTGTTGCTAGAATTGTTTGGTGCATCAGGTCACATGAGCAAAGGTATTTGATAATACATAAGTCATTAATCCTGGCATTAACTGATGTTAATGTAATAGCATTAATAAAATGGGATGTTTTAAATATTATCTATAAACATCATGAAGTCATGAAGAGACATTAAGGGGTTAACAGGCTGAGGGGGTGTGTGTCATTTCTGTGGAAAATCCAGGCAGTCTCAGACAGACATCTGAGTTTGTAGTTAATCACTCTGACCTGTGTGTGCGCGTGTGTGCGCGTGCGCACCCATTACCTCACAGCACCACGCCTGTGTCTTTCCTCAGTACGCACATTCACATTCTCGCAATCCCCCTTCCTGTAGGTTTTACCTTGAACACGCACTGTTCCTCCTGATACTGGAATGAGCTGGTGTGAACAACACTTTTATTGTTCTGCTGTAATAAATCTCCTGCTGCAGCTGCAGGTTAACCATTAATGATCCTCAGCAGGAAGTAAATGTAACTAATAAGCTGATTAGAAGTGTTTCACACTGCCGGTGCCACTTACACTGAATAAAGTAAATGTTCAGTAAGTGTTGCCACGGGAGCTTTTCCACAAACCTGGAATCGACTCTCTCAATAATGTTTTTGCCATAAATGAGCAGAATAGTTTTTTTCTAATACCAGGATCCCCGCACATTATGGTAATGGTTCTTAAAACATTGTCTTCTTTGGTGTCTGTGTTCGTTTTGTTCACATAGGACTGCTGGGTTGATTGTGTTTATTGAGCCTAACAGGAAATAACAGCAACTGTTAATAAACTGCAGTGATTAATTCCATGGGTCTGTATTGCATTTTTTATTTTTATGCAATGACTAGTGCAGACCTCAACAGGAAATAAACTGGAACTGTAAAATGTCTTGTTTGTCTTCTAAGCCTTATGACATATATACATGAAATGTCCTCACGCCACATTAGTACGTAACTCTAAACACGGAATGGTTAATTAGCTGTTAGTTCATTTATACTTTTTAAAAAGTGTGTTTTCCAACACACTTGAACGATCCTCACTCCTTCATACACTTGCTGTTCCACTCTACACATCTTCAGATATCCAACACCTGTTTTATGAATCAGAACTGAAGCTTTTTATGAGTGTGTGTAAAAATTTTTATTTATTCCAAAACCATTGCATTCAATTGTGTCTTTTATTAAAGATTAACTTTGACCTCAGCATTATTACACGAAGTAACATTAACATGTGTTTATATTTCCCATCTCATCTACTTGATCATTTTGATCAGATTCTCCTTGCTGATCGCGAACAGCCTCCAGCCCTCCTCCAGAGAGAGGTCACTGGCACCCCGCCGCTTATAAAACTCGATGGACGACTTGTTCCACTCTGCGACAATGAACTGCAAACTGCTGCAGCGAGACTTCACCGCCACCTGGGGAGAAAAAAAAAACCATCAATTCAATATAGTTGACCGTTGACCAAACCCCGCCCCCCTTACACATTTGAGGCAAATGTGGCTTATAGTGAAAACAATCTTGTGTTTGATGAAAGGGGGGGGGGGGGGGGGGGGGGGGTCTACAAACTTTTGCTTCCTAGTATAGCAAAGCCAAGCTGTCTAAGTGATTTAAATTAATGATGAAACTGTGCAGGAGGTTCCTGGGGTGTTAAACTCACGTCACTGAGCTGCTTCAGGATTTCAGAGCCGATGCCGTAACCTGAAACATAACGCGACAAAACGAAGGTTAAACAAAACATCAAGGATGGAAACTGGTACGCAAAATTTTTATGCAAATGTTTGCACTTAACAGCACTAATATATTTCCTGGAATTATTTACACTTTACTGCAAATGGAGCTCAGAGTGGCTGTACAAATCCACACTACACATTAATTTTAGTGAGACATTGTTTCTATGGTAACACATCTGTAGGTAATGTGAGACTGATCTGTACGTTTTTATGTTTATTGGACATAGAGTGGAAGGAGTCTCCAGCGTGAGTGATCTATGTGAGTGAAGGTGATTGGCTCAGGACTATAACCCCGCCTCTGTACCTCTGAACTCCCCCATGACGTAAAAGTCCTCCAGGTAGAGCAGCTTCCCGATCCAGGGGTCGTAAGTGAAGTAGTACATGGCGAAGCCGACCACCGTGTGACCTGAACGCAAGAAAACAAGAACAGTTACATACACATACTGACGCTCATCACATGCACTGTCTGAATCCTGACTTGATCTTTTATTGGATGGAGTTTATAATTAACTGCATCAACATGTTCAGAAGGAAGAGCTGAATCCTTACACAACTCCCTCATGATCATAAATTGCTACACAGCTTAAAGGCATAGAAACCGTCCTGTCATACCTGACGTTGGGAGTGAGGATCTCAATTTATTGAATTTAGTTAATATTTCCAAAAGGGAACAGGGAGCAGTTCGGAACAGAGCCTCGGTCGTAAGCTACAGTATGTGCTGCACTTTTACATGGAAAAGATTCAGTGGCTCTTGTGAGGACTCTGAACGGAGAGCGAGTTGCATCTAATCAGGAGTCGTGTTGCAATAACTTTACAGTAACTTGCCCTGTGAACTTTGCTTGTCCTTGGGCACTTCAGCGATGATGCAGTGGTAGAACGGATGATCTCCGAACCCGTCCTCCAGCAGCTCTAGAACACCAACAGGAACATGCAATCAATAAATTACAGCTGTAGAGGATACATTAACATACAGCCTGGAGAATAGACAGGTGTGGGGCAGCTTTTCATTTAACTGTCACTTTTATGTTTTTATATATATATATATATATATATATATATATATATATATATATATATATATATATATATATACACACACACACACACACACACACACACACACACACTGGTACCTCAGCATACGAACTCGGTCTTAATAATTTCTGTTAGGAACAAAAACTTTAAGAAATTTGCCTCCGTGTGCAAAGGATTTTCAGCACGAGTGACCAAACTGAACCTCGGCCAAGTTGCGAGTACATCCGGCAGCCGTTTAAAACTTGTTTGATTAAATGAAAATCCAAGCAAAGCGAGCTTACGTTTTTTTTTTTCCCCCCTGTGGGTTTTGTTCAAGATTTAGTGAAGAAGCAGCACCGCGGTTCCCAAGAATGTAATCAAGGAAGGTAGCAAGAAGAAAAAGGGGAGCCGCTTTCAGTTTGGTTTTTAAAACAGCCGGTGCCGAGAGGAATCATCATATTTTATTTAATTCGTTTAACATACGTAATTTCACCTTAAGAACCCGCCTCCGGGAACGGATTAAATTACATACTAAGGTTCCGCTGTACTGTAACTGTAAACTGGGCGTGTCTGTACATTAAAAATATTTTCAAAAAATAATTTGTGAGGATGTAAGAAGAGTAATAGGACACAAGATTTCGGTCATTGGAATGTCTGTCCGTTCGTCTACGCATCAAATAAAAAACTATTTATGTGGTTCACACGGGTGTATTTGGTCGAGCGTGAGGTATCATATAGGCTTTGTTTCATCACACTCGGAATGAGAAGATAGTAAATGGAAAACACCATTATATCGTTAAAAAAACAACCTAAAAATTCAACAGATGGCGCTGTACATTTTTAATACGCACTTAGTAGTGTGCAATATATACACACAGTATATGCGCGCGCGTATGTGTGTGTACTTTGCTGACTCAGGCTAGATGCCTTTGATGATAATCAGACACAATCCGGTCACTAACAACAGAGCCTATATTGAAAGTTTAGATACTCGGGCGTCACCCTGCGCTTTAGATCGCTACGAGGGGGGTTATAACCGGAAAAAGGTAGTGGACTGCTAGCCAATCAGAGAGCAGGGGGCGGGGTATGCGGGTGTTTACCTTTCTCGGTCAGAACGACCTGCTCCTCCATTTTCTCGAACTTCGCAAGTTCCTGAAATAATCCGGAGAATAAACAGTCCGTTAAATTACGTACAGACACATTAGGGATAAAAAAGAAAAATCAAGAAATGTAAAATATATATAGAGGCAGGCGTTGAAATTTTGTAACAATTTTTTAATTACATGTAATTATAATATATAATAGATAGATTTTTTAAACCTTTATGAGACGGAGAATGTCTGAGACATCCTGGGGTTCTGCGTTCCGTAATATAAAACTGGCCATTTTCTCCTTTTGCTCTTCTTCCCTTTTCTCACTTGTCCTCTGTATGCGAAGAAAAGTAAGATTCGTTTCTTCATTCGGTTGTAAGCGGAGACCCTCAGCGCAGAGTCGGAGCCTGTCTGTGCGGATCACATGGAAGCTGTGAGGCTGAGAGAGAGAGAGAGACAAAGTGAGATCTGATCACCTCCTGCTCTGTATTAATACCTCTTACTACGTCATCAGTGTGTGTGTGTGTGTGTGTGTGTGTTTCCCCATGACTAAGAGGCTCAGTCTCATCACACACACACACAAACACACACCGCACTACTAAGCGAGCAGTAGTGATTGAGTGTATTCCCTGTGTAGGGCCCCTCGGTAGTGAGGATGGAGCGGTTCGGGCTCGAGCCCGTGACTCAGCGTCTCAGCTGCTCCGGTTCCTTCCAGATCAAGGTCAAGTTACTTATGAAGCGGATTGATTTTCCGGGAAGTGACGTAAAAAAGTGTGAAACGTTTGTTGTCTTTAAACTGGAAACACACAGTCTGTTACTCCATCTGTTCTTTTAGAAAGTTTAGGCTCTAATAAAACATTTTGCTCAATCCTGATTATTAGATTTATTAATTTATGACTTATTAATACATCTATTGATTGGTTTCTTTATTTATAGATAAATACATTAAACACAGAAACAAACAGTTAAACCGTTTGTCCAGCATAAGAGACCCAAACATTCTCTATACGGCTTCATCCTGTAAATATAACACTGTAACATCTGTTGGTGATGGTAATCAAGTCTCCACAAGCGGCATCACAGTGCCAGTGCAGTGTTATTATCTTCTCATGTTTAGATTGAAAATCTGTGTCAGTGTCGAGTCCTTTAGGTGAGCTGCTCATTCTGTTTATAATATGTCCTTAGCTGCATTGTAATATTTTCATTACTGGAACTATAGCCAAAATGTGTGTATGTAGACGTGTTGGGGGTCTGTTTATTGAAAATGTAACATTTTATTTTATTTCTGGTCAAAAGAAAGAAATGAACTAAATGACTAAAAAAAAAAAGATTCTTTTGATGAAAGAGATTCAAAGAACCGAGTCACTAAAATGATTCAAACTTCCCATCACTAATAAGTATTCATGTAACAGAGTTTAAATTAGGTTAGATTAATGCATACATTGGGAATGCATAAACTGCTGTATTCATCAAAGATAGCGGTGCTACACAAATGGCAGCAGTTTTCATACTAACTTACTGCCAATTGCCATACATCAATAATCCAGTATGGCACTGTTTATCTCAGGACAATAAAGGAAGCTTTGAGTGACCACCCACCCGACTCGCAGTGTCGATTAATCTACCATCACCTACACAGTCACATTGGTGCTGTGACCTGTTGTTTCTTCAATCAAGATGGTATCTGAATCGACCAAGGATTCATCTTAAAGTTTTCACTGGAGCCAGGTGGACACAAATTTGCTTAAAATCTGTGGTAATTTTACTTTTGAAAAATAAGAGAAAAAACTTGGTGACTGAATTTGATAAATTTGAGAATTGCAGTGTGTGAATGAGTGAGTGTGTGTATCTGTGCCCTGCGATGGATTGGCACCCTGTCCAGGGTGTACCCTGCCATGTGCCCTAAGTCTCCTGGGATAGGCTCCAGGCCCCTGTGACCCTGAATACAGGATTAAGCGATATAGATGATGAGTGAGTGAGTGAGTGAGACAGATATGAATGATCATTTGCTTTCCAGTCAAACAGCACTCTCCACATTTTCTTTGATATATTTTCTTTGGCATGTATTTTTTTATTTCATTGTTGTGTACTGATATTAACAATGAGTAGTTCTGATGACTATCACACTGCAGTCTGTGGAACTAAAGGTAGAGAATGGAGTTTGTTGAAAGTGCAAAAGTCATTACAGTTCAGCGAGTCCAATGTACAGAATAATACACATGTAATTATCGACAGTCCCAATTCAGTTCAATCAGTGTGTGAAGACCACCATCTACTAGTCGTGAAGCAGATGCTTCAGTAGAGCATCAAAGTGTGTTCTCGTCTACCCCATTCCCTAACATGCAGTCCCCAGATCTAATCTCTATAATGTCTGACATAATCAGTCAGGTCGGTCAGCAAATTGCTGATAGTACAGTCACTAGAATAAACCGAACACATTCAGTGGAAACGACTGCATTCAAACATTGATTCCCCCCAAAATGTGACAACATACAGTACAACCTCACAAATGCTGGACTTACAAAAATACAAAGCAAGTTATCCTTTTCCAGAAACGTGAAAGAACCTCCTAGCTTCAGAGGTGAGCTTTCTGACACAGTAGACCTGAATGAATGGATAGATATTATGAGAGACTACATAAAATGGAACAGTCAGAGGAGATAGCAACAAGCTGTGGAGATTTTGGTCCATCTGAGAGGCATAGCAAGAGATGTGGTCAAGTTTGATATAAGAAACAGTGACATTGCGCATAACCCTGATGTTATTACCCTAATGGTAACGGTTTAACACAATGTTTCAACAGAACCCTGGGGAATATGATAAGAGGTCTCCCAGTCAAATCCAAGGTGGGGTGGCCGAGCTTTTAAAGAATTTGACCTTCAGTTACAATTGTACTACTGGGTTTGCACCCTTCTATCTTATGTTTGGGCAAATTACAGAGGCTGCCAATTAACATCATGTTTCAGCACGTCCTTTGTGATGATGGAGTAGTCAGCCATCATGAGTTTGTTACCACACTGAGAAGAGACCTAAGCACAGATGCTGACATTGCCTGGAAACACAGTCTCAAAGGGCAAAGTCGTCATGCCATTCTTTACAATCGGAAGGTCAGAGATTCGCCCTTGGCAATGGGTGATAGAGTTCTGCTGGCTAATCATGGAGAGAAGGGCATGAGGAAAGTGGGACTTAAATCAGTGAGACCAGAGATAAATGTGTACAGGATTAAGGACATTCAGACTGGCCGGGAAAAGTCATGCAGTTGTGTGCAAAAACCTCACGACAGACCTGTCCCTGGCATTTACAAACAACCTACTGTACAAGTGCACGCACAATTCAGATCACTACTTGGTTAGGGAGACCAGTTAAGCCCCCTAACAGACTGAAGCCGATTTTCAGGGATCTAATTTAGTTTATTTAATAAAGAACATTTTTGTGCAGTGCATTGCATCTGAATGGTGATTTGTATTATGGAGTCACTTATGTTGTGTTTTTCCTTGTGAAAGCCTCAGGTGTATGCTTTGTGCACTACAAGAAGTTCAGAGAGCAGAGATACATATCTTACCACAAGGAGTGTGTAGACTGCACCTCCTATAGTCTGTGTTTTAGTGTAGTCTCTTGTACTCTTGTATCTGTTTTGTTTCTTTGATATTTCTGAAATCTTTACTGTATGTTATGTTTGTTACATATACTGGTTCTAACCCAATTTAGCAGAATATAAGAGGAGGTGTATGTAACTGAGTTTAAATAATGTTAGTTAAATTCATGCATAAATTGGGAAAACACGCCATTTGTCGTGCTGTATCCACATTCATCACAGACAGACTGTCATACATCATTAATGATCTACAGTATAACCAACTTATAGTGCTGTTTATCCCAGGCCAATAAAAGAAGCCTTAAGTGTCCACCCACCCGACTCGCAGTGTCAATTAATCTACCATCACCCAGACAGTCACATGAAGCCCCCCTCCCCACCACCACCCCCACCCCTGACATTACTGGCGTGAGCTTAGCTAACGTTAGTTACACTGTACAGGAATTAGAGATTCAACGTTAGGTACACTGTACAGTGGTTAGGGAGCTAAACATTCATAACCATATCTATTTTTTTCCCACTTTGTCCTGACTTTTCCCCAAGCAACAGTGTCCTGCTTCACCCAAGCACACGCAGCCGCACGAGCTCTCTGCTAACGAAAATTTGAGAAAACCCTGAAGTCTTTGAACAGTTAGGGAGTAGCGGCGCTTCAGTACTCAGTAAGTTAAGGGATATAAAATTGTCCGTGTTAGTTTGACAGAGTCGCTAATGTTCATCTATGAGTGTTATATTGGTTAACTTATCTGTATGAAAACCGATTTGAGTAAATACCCGGTTAATTTTAATACCCGGTGACGGCTGGCCATTTGGAGCTACTGTACAGGAGGAATGAACAAGCTGCTGCTGGGGACTCAAGTCGTTGAGGGCCTGGGTGACTATACAGCAGCTTTAAGCAAAACAGAACTTATATTCTCCTTTTTTATGTGTTGTTTGTGTGTTTTAATTGTTGGAGTATTGTTAGGCTAACTTGTTTTCATAAAAAAATTATCACTTTATCGAACTACTGTATATCAGTGGTCTGTAAGTTGTATATACACTACTCACAATAAGTTAGGAATATTCTTATTTACATGAGTTCTTTTCCTATTTGCTCTGAATTTTAATGAAATAAGTAAAAGTTCCCTTTGATATTACTAATAATGTATGAGAAGAAACACCATTTTCATTATCTTAATATTTATTACCTCAAAAATTTAGTATAGCCCCAAATAATAAAACTTGACAATGTCATTAGCGGGTCTTTCCACCATTTGCTCATCTCATGCTCCTCACTAGCCTCATGATGTTGTTCTGAGGCAATGCGTTCCACTCTTCCACAAGTTCTACATGCAATTCTGCCAGGTCACTTGGAGGTGATGTACAATCATTCAGTCTCTGCTTCAACTGGTTGCAGATGTGCTATATGGGGTTCAGGTCAGGGGACATAGATGACGGTACCATATGAGGCACTGCAACTTCCTGAAGTCGAGCTGTGACAATTCTGCCACGATGTGGTGGAGCATTATCATCCATGAACAGAAAGTTGGTGGTGTGCTGCCAGAATTGGGGGATGATGATGTCTCTGAGGTAAGAACGTGCAGTGACTGAGCCATCTACAATAACCAAATCTGTTTTGCGCTGACTGGTGATACCTGCCCAGACTGTTGCACCTCCTCCACTAAAGCAAACCCTGGGGACCATGTTGACCTCAGCGTATCGCTCACCTCGCCTTCTCTAGCAACGGTGACCAGACACTCATCAGTGAACCCCACGAGTTACAGACCGCAATGATGACCAGTACCTAAGGATGGTGGACCACTGCTGCATTGTCCAGGTCACATGGTCTTGTACCCACTGCAAACGTTCACAGCGGTGTCTTGGTGTCAGTGGAGTCACCTGCAATGGTCGTCTGGCATTCAAGCCAAAGCGGTGGAGTCGGTTGCGGATGGTTTGTCTGGAAACCCTAGTACCCCTCACATCTCGTAAACGGGCCTGCAGCTGTGTGGCAGTTGCATAACGATGTCTGAGTGCATAGGTCCTTAGGTACTGGTCATCATTGCGGTCTGTAACTCGTGGGGCTCCACTCCTGAGTCTCTCATGAACACTGCCAGTAGTTCTGTGTCTTGATACAAGTCTGCTGATGACACTTTGAGACACACCAAGTTCACAAGCATTATCTGACTGCCTGCCACCGACTCGAAGGCGCGCCATGGCCAGGTGGCGCTGCTCGTCTGTTAAGTAACGTCGTGTGTTTATGGCTGTTTGAATGATGAACTTGGAATGACTTACTGACAATACCAGCTTTTCATACCCACAAAATGTTGAAATTGATGCCATATTGAAAAGGGTTGTCTTTTGGTATTGGCCTGAATACAAGGCACACCTGTACACAATGAGACCATTACATGGAAAACACAAAATGAGGTGTGTCTATCACCCCAATACAATCGCCTCCCTATCCCAAAAATGTCTGAAGTGAAACAAACACCGTATGTATGACATTCACTGAGTCTCTCACAATATCCCTAACTTATTGTGAGTTGTGTAAGAACCCTAGAGAAATGTAATTAATTGAGCCCACAACCAATACTACTTGAGCTGACTTAAATTCAATTCAATTAAATTTTATTTGTATAGCGCTTTTAACAATTGACATTGTCACAAAACAGCTTTACACAATCAAAAAAATTACGTTTGTATGAAATGTGAATGTGTGTAAATCTAAATGATAAGATTGTCCCTGATGAGGAAGCCGAGGAAAAGCTCCCTGAGATGGTAATAGGAAGAAACCTTGAGAGAAACCAGACTCAACAGGGAACCCATCCTCATTTGGGTGAAAACGGATGGCAGGAATTGATTAGCATAATACTGTGTAAGACTGGAAGTTCAGTATAACAGGAGTTGTGTTTAAATTAAAAGGAGTCCAGTTTGTACCTGGAGGCTCAGGTAGACTGTAGGAATTCCAGTTCTGAACTATCGAGCGACTGAAGTCACAGGTCCCCAGAGAACAGCTGTCTGCATCAGTCAAGGACAGGACCGTCTTCGTGGAAAAGTGGAACCATCCCCAGCCACCACACGCATCCCAGGCAGACCACACGGGGCATCCATGCGACGAGATCTCCAACCAGAAGCAGAATTCCAGGACGAGTTAGACAGGTCCAGAGGGCAGAGGGGTCTGGATCACTTGCAGCTCATGAGAGACAGAGAGACAGGGAGAGGGAAACGGAGAGAGGGAGAGAGAGAGAGAGAGAGAAGAGAGCAGAACAGGAGAGAGCAGCAGATAAGGAGAGATGGCAGTTAGGTATGGTCACAGTCAAACAATGTATAAGGTGAATGTATATTTAGTGCAAAGTGCAAGCAGGGACTCCGGCAGGACTAACTATAACAGCATAACTAAAAGGGAGAGCCAGAAGGAAACACAGATTTGAGGGCTCCCTGAGATGTAAAGCGACCAATCACCTCACCGTTAACATACCTGAGTGATCAATGAGAGTGGGGAAGACAGCATCTAAACATACCAGTTCACCCTAACACTCTACGTCCATGAGTCCCCAAGATCTGCTCCTTTCCCTAAGGCTAATCTATTTACAAAAATGCTTGGCTAAATAAATAGGTTTTTAGCCTAGACTTAAACACTGAGACTGTGTCTGAGTCCCGAACATTAATAGGAAGACTATTCCATAACTTTGGGGCTTTGTAAGAAAAAGCTCTGCCCCCTGCTGTAGTTTTCATAATACGTGGTACTGACAGGCAGCCTGCATTCTTTGATCGAAGTAGGCGTGGCAGATCGTAAGACCCTAGCTGTTCACTCAGATACTGCGGCGCCAGACCATTTAATGCTTTATACGTCAAGAGTAGCATCTTAAAACCGATGTGAAATTTCACAGGGAGCCAATGCAGTGTAGATAAGATAGGGGTGATGTGCTCATATCTTCTGGTTCTAGTGAGGACTCGCTGCTGCATTCTGGACTAACTGAAGCTTGTTTATACACCTAGTTGAACAACCAGACAGTAAGGCGTTACAATATTCCAACCTAGAGGTGATAAAAGCATGAAATAGTTTTTCTGCATCATTTTACAATATATTTCTTATCTTGGCAATATTTCTGAGATGAAAGAATGCTATTCTGGTAATATTATCTACATGAGCTTCAAATGAAAGGCTGGAATCTATAATCACACCAAGGTCTTTTACTGTTGCATTTGATGGAGCAGAAAGGCCATCTAAAGTTACAGTGTGATCAGAAAGCTTACTTCTAGCTGCTTGTGGTCCTATGACTAGAACTTCTGTCTTATCAGGATTAAGCAGAAGAAAATTTATTAACATCCAATCTCTTATGTCCTGCACACATTGCTCAATTTTAATAAACTGTTTTTTCTCATCTGGTTTTGCTGAGACGTATAATTGTGTGTCATCAGCATAACAATGAAAACTAATACCATGTTTACGAATTATGTTGCCCAGAGGAAGCATGTAAAGGGAAAAAAGCAGTGGGCCTAAAACTGTAGTAGTAATTCCTACTACATTTTCTAATCTGTGAAGGAGAATACTATGATCAATGGTGTCAAAAGCTGCACTGAGGTCCAGTAACATAAGTATAGTGACGCAACCCTGATCAGAGGCCAATAGGAGGTCGTTTACTACTTTAACAAGTGCTGTCTCTGTGCTGTGATGAGGCCTAAATCCTGACTGATACAGTTCGTTTATGCTATTTCTATGTGGATGTGAAAATAGCTGCTTGATACTACCTTTACCAGAATCCCAGATGTCTTACTAGATGGAGCAGAGGGAGAACATTTTTAGAAACTTTGAGAACATGTGGAATGGTGGAAACTTTGATTACCGTAGATTCACATGAAAGAATTTATAAACTGTCCCCGTCAGATTCCACAGAATCCCCTTCATAGTTGACATTTGTAACATTCAGGCTTTTGTCATGGAATATAAAGTTAAAAAATTTCCTTGGGAGAACTGGGGCTGGATTTCACCACAAATAACCTGGACATAGATGTCAGGGAGTTGAACAGAGAAGTACATTAAATGTTTTCAGAAGTAGAATAAATATTAAATCTAAAATTACACTAGAGGTTTTACAGTTTCTAATACTTTTCTTGATCTTACAGCGACCTCTAGCGGCCCTTTGTTGTAACCTCCATTATCTACATTCTCAGGTATTTTCAGATTCTTTCTTTCTGGTTCTTGTTCTCGTAAGAAAATTAAAATTCTGCAACTATTTTCTAGTTCAGGTTTTGGGTATAAGGGGTTTGTTTTATAGACTTATTTCTCTCTCACTTTTTAAAAAAAAATCGAATTTGTGCCTCATGTTTGGTCGCTGTGTCTCATTTTCTTCCTAACACCTAAATAGATTGTCAGCAATTTACCCAGATGTAAAATTATTCTGTTCTAGGAAAATAACTACTCTCAAATGATATGGACGACTTTTTGTAGGGCTTCGTGAAAACAGAGCCACACACTTCTGCCTCTACACTTTATAGACTCAGCTGCTTATGTAGATATAGGTTCATATGTTTTTCAATCAGGTACGCTGTGGTGGTGTCCTTGGCACACAGCTCACTTCAAAAGTTACTTACTTAGCATGATACGTCTAATGCAAAACTATTACATAATTCCTCCATTGATACTTCACTGACACAGAATCTCTACATTCTGAAGCACATGATTGTGCCAAATACAAACTCATTAAACCAAACTCGTTCAACAGTATCTTTGTCTCTCTATGGACTCTATTTACTAATTGGGTGACTTCTGACGGCAATTGGTTCCACTGGATTTTAATTAGTGTCAGAGAAAAGGGGGGTGAAAATCAAATGCACGGCGCACTTTTCAGATGTTTATTCTCACTCACTCACTCATCTTCTATTCCGCTTTATCCTGTATTCAGGGTCGCAGGCTGCCTGGATCCTATCCCAGACTTAGGGCACATGGCAGGGTACACCCTGGACAGGGTGTATCCATCGCAGGGCACAGACAAACACACATTCATGTTTGGGTGCTGTGTCTCATTTTCTTGAATGCCAATTAGTCTAAAATGTCTTTGGACTGTGGGAGGAAACAGGTGTACCCAGAGGGAACCAACCAAGCATGGGGAGAACATGCAAACTCCATGCACACAGAGCCTAGTTGGGGATCAAACCCGAACCCTGGCGGTGCAAGGCGACAGTGCTAACCACTACACCATCGTGCTGGTTTTAAGCCAGTTTTCCTTTCACTTCACAATTATGCCACTTTGTGTTGGGCTATTAAATAAAGTCCTAATAAAATAAATTTATGTTTGTTGTTGTAACATGACAAAATGTGGAAAATGCTAAGGGGTATGAATACTTTTGCAATGCCCAGTACTACTCAGACACCTGTGGACAGGCAGTCACATGATGTCATCAGGACATGAAGGGCAGATTAGAAAGCAAAAGCGGTTGTGGGATTAATCGGAAAAACTAAATGATGATACCATGCAAAAAAACACCATCAGAAGCTTTCCCAACCAGAAGCTGTCGGTCGATAGAACCATCCGGGCGCTCTGAGATTTGCTGCATATAACGCGGGACTTGCGTCGGGTGACATGAACTCATACAAGGCTATATCATACAAAGATTGGAGAGCAATGAAGGAGGCAAATAACCAGAGGATGTGTGGAATCAGAGCTCAGGAGGTTTGTTCACCCCTTTTGTTAAAACCTAGTTCAGATGTACGACATCTATCCTGCAACATCTATTCCACATTTACAAGCTCGTCCCTTGTGTCAGTTGTTGGTGTTCTTCAAAGGCAGCAGAGGTCGATTCTTTGGTATCAGGTAATGAAGCCTTTGTTACACCACAACCAAAGCTGGCACAACCACTGTTTGTCATAAAGAGAAAGAGACATCAAAACAATTCGGAAATGCTTTCAGTTTTTCCTGATCGTCTTCTGCACCATACTGATTTCCTATAGGAAAAGAGAAGCTAAACGTCAGGGTTCTTCTGATTAATTTGTTGTTTATAGCGATCAAGACGGACTGAATTTCTGGAGCTCATGAAAACACCAGACTGTGTTTGATATAGTGAAGTCTTGTTTCGCACCCATTTAATCTTAAAATCAAGCACATCCGTGGCACTGACAACATAATTGCATAATTGTTAAGAGTTAATTTGTGATTTTTTTATTCCTAGTTTGAGTTTTTGTATAATTCTTAATTTAAAATACATCAAAACACTCTGTTCTGTATTTCGGTGCCCTCTGTCTGTGGCATATATGTGCAAAAGGTAAAGATAAAAAGGTTTAAACTGTTTTTTTTTTTAAAGGTGTTATGGCTCTCTCCTTCCTCATGGTGTCACTGTTTCTTATCTTTGTTTTGGTTCTTTAAATTTTGTTTGTTTCTTTGTTTCTTTCTTGCTTTTGTTTTACAAATGAGACTCAAAGTGGGTGGGTGTATCTTGGATAAGATTGGGGAAACCATGGCGTGCGAGCATATTTCATTCTGGAAGCATGCTTGTATATCAAAACACGCCATATGAAATAATGGAAATTAATTTGATGATTCATTTCCAATAATGAATTGATGATTTGTTCCACAACCCAAAAATATTCATATGAAAATAGTTAATGCAAAATAAAAAAAATAATAAAACAAATTAACCTGCACTTTACCTTAGTTCATTTTATTCTATTGATCAGAAATAAAATAAATTGTTAAATCGTAGACACTATGCAGTGCATTACGCAGGAAACAGAATTGAGTGGTTCTGCTTATGAGTTTTCTTAGTTGTTTGTTCTTTTGTCTCATGTCTCTCATAGATACTATGCAGTGCTATAGATCAGGTTTTGTCAGAATCTTGACATTATTGTTTATCATTATCTAATAAGAAAGCATGTATAAAACTTTACAATAAGTGTATCGTTACTATGGAGTTATGTTGTTGCATTCTTGTCAATTATGTATGGTTTTGCATTCAATAAAAAATATTATACAAATATAATGTACAGTGGAACCTCAGTTTATGAGTGTTCCGAAATACAAGCAAAGATTTTTTAATACATTTTGACTTGAAAAACGAGCAATCATGTACAGTATATGTATATATATTGAGTTTTCATTATTTCTTATGTGAAAATTCAATTTGGTTTAGGATTGTTTTGGAATACGAGCCCACTTCCGGAACAAATTATGCTTGTAATCCAAGGTTCCATGGTACTCAGATTATGTTTGTTTAGTTTGTATTAATTTTTTTATTTTAGAAAATGTGTTAAAATGTGCTTTGTTTTAATATTAGTTGCAAACAAGAATTAATTGCAAATAATAATAATATTAATGATCAAATAAGTTTGCTTTATATTTTGTGTAAAAAATGGTAATATACAATTAAATAACACAGATTTGAATACCTGCCTACAAATGCTTCGGTCAAACAAATGTCACCTAAATACTAATATAAAGGGTCAGAATTAAACAACAATCAGGGTGTATCAAGAAAGTTCAATTGTCACTCAAAGCCCTCTCAAAAGGAAAAGTGACCCCTCCCCATCCATCCCCACACCTTTAGACTAAATGAGGTAAAGGGATCCTTCGAGATCTGATTTGACAATTTATGTATATTGCATCTATATCCTGTAGATATTGTATAAAATCTCAGTGTATATGAGTACAGATATAAAGAGTTCTCTGCATAGATAAAAAGGTGTTGATGCCATTTTTCCTGGGGTGGGATGATGTGTATTGTTTTTGGTGAAGCTATTCACTCACTATACTGCTTATTCTGTGTACAGGGTTGCAGGGGGCCTGGAGCCTTTCTCAGATATTATATCTTTGGAATATTTCTGGTGTGTGAAGGCAAATATGACATGTATACTGTTAAAGCGTGGTCTCTCTCGTTACTGTTTTTGTATCACAACTCTCACTGGTACACTCCGGGAAAAACAAAACACTGTCTATACTGGGAGATGTGGTTAAATAACCACATTAAAACAAAATACACAACATTTCCTCCTCTCTTACTTTTAACATCAACATCAACTGCACATTAATCATCATCTGTAGAATGAGAGTATAACATTAAGTTTTCACCATAACATTCTACAGTATAAACACAGATTTCGTTTTATATACTTAGAACATCTTTCTTTAATGTCTTATGTATATGAACACATAATTTCCTCGGAATGAGGGTGGACTACCACAAACCCTATCTTAGCCTTAGGGGATTATCCTGCTCCGAAGCAATAAGGGTAGTCCCTAACTAAGTGTATTTAAAAAAACACTGTGGTAGATTTCATGATAGCCACTGTGGTGGAAATTATATTATGAACTCTGGAGAATTTGATTTGTATTACAACAAGAATAGAGGTTTATTCAAACAGTGCTTTATATCTCTGTTAGTAACTCTGCAAAGCTAGATCAAAAGCAAAAGGTAGATCCAAGTTGGCCGTGCAGACATACTTTTGTTTATTTTGTGTTGTAGCTTATCTTTCCATGGCATGTGGACATCGGAGCAACCATACCACCACCAGACACTTTTGCACCTCAGTAACTCTGTAAATAATGTACAGGATGAGCTGCAGGACACAACCTTGGCTTGCTGCGGGGACCAGGCCTCCAGCCTTTGGCGTTGCCTGATGCCGGTGGCTGGAGACAGGGACATTGAAAGCTATGCGTGATAAAGTGGAAGCAGGGCAAGCTGACGGGAGTATGTGCTAGGCTTTGTGACTGTTAGATGTACACTTTTTTAATAACCGTGCTAATTCATCACCATTCTCATTATAGTCATGTACATTCCACCTAGAATTAATGTTAAGCATCACCTTGTGAACTTTATAGCATGATCAGTGAACTGCAAAACACACACCCCAATGGACTGTTTATTGTCGCTGGTGATGTCAACCATGGAAATCTTAAGTCAGTGCTTTCTAAATTCAATCAGTATGTTGGCTTTGCAATGAGAGGGGATAAAGCACTGGAACACTTCTGGCACAGAGTTTCTGTCAACACAGAAAGATCAAGACAGACTTTAAATGGGTGTATCTTTATTTATATCATCAGGTTCACCTTGAACCTAATTACGTTAGCTGTACGGTGAGCTGTCCCCTTTCTTGACGATTTTTGGTGCTCGGAGTGCAGGCATGCCCAATCTGCAAATATTCAATTTAATCCAATTCAATTCAATTCAATTTTATTTGTATAGCGCTTTTAACAATTGACATTGTCGCAAAGCAGCTTTACACAATCAAAAGAAGTAAGTCTGTATGAAATGTTAATGTGTATGTATCAAATTTATAAGATTGTCCCTGATGAGCAAGCCGAGGGCGACGGTGGCAAGGAAAAACTCCCTGAGATGGTAATAGGAAGAAACCTGGAGAGGAACCAGACCCAACAGGGAACCCATCCTCATCTGGGTGAAAAGGGATAGCAGGGATTGATCAGCATAATACTGTTTAAGACTGGAAGTTCAGTATAACAGGAGATGTGTTTTAAATTGAATGGAGTCCAGTTTGTTCCTGGAGGCTCAGGTACACTGTAGGAAATTCCAGTCCTGAGCTATCGAACGACTGAAGTCACAGGTTCCCAGAGAACAGCTGTCTGCATCAGTCGAGGACAGGACAGTCTTCGTGGAAACCATCCCTAGCCATCACGTGTCCCAGGCACACCACATGGGGCATCCATGAGACGAAATCTCCAACCAGAAGCAGGACTCCAGGACGGGCTAGATAGGTCCAGAGAGCAGTGGGGTCTGGATCACTGGCAGCTCAGGAGCGACATGTGTAGCTCGACAGAGAGACAGGGAGAGGGAAAAGGAGAGAGAGAGAGAGAAAAGAGAGCAGAACAGGGGAGAGCAGCAGATAAGGAGAGATGGCAGTTAGGTATGGTCACAGTCAAACAATGTATAAGGTGAATGTATATTTAGTGCAAAGTGCAAGCAGGGACTCCGGCAGGACTAACTATAACAGCATAACTAAAAGGGAGAGCCAGAGGGAAACAAAGATATGAGGGCTCCCTGAGATGTAAAGCAACCAATCACCTCACTATCAACAAACCTGAGTGATCAATGAGAGTGGGGAAGACAGCATCTAAACATACTAATTCACCATAATACTCTACGTCCATGAGTCCAGATCTGCTCCTTTACCTAAGGCTAATCTATTTACAAAAATGCTTGGCTAAATAAATAAGTTTTTAGCCTATACTTAAACACTGAGACTGTGTCTGAGTCCCAAACATTAATAGGAAGACTATATACCATGTTAACGAATTATGTTGCCCAGAGGAAGCATGTAAAGGGAAAAAAGCAGTGGGCCTAAAACTGAACCCTGTGGAACACCAAACTCCACTTGAGAACATGAGGAATGGTCACCATCTAAATCTACAAACTGATAACGATCAGTCAAATAGGATCTGAGCCACAAGAGGGCAGTTCCCATAATTCCTACTACATTTTCTAATCTGTGAAGGAGAATACTATGCTCAATGGTGTCAAAAGCTGCACTGAGGTCCAGCAACACAAGCATAGTGACGCAACTCTGATCAGAGGCCAATAGGAGGTAATTTACTACTTTAACAAGTGCTGTCTCTGTGCTGTGATGAGGCCTAAATAGAATCCCAACAGGGGTTCTATTATTGCTGGAACTATCTGCTTGAGAAAATGTGTCAGTATAGGATCTAATATACGGGTTGATGATTTTGAAGAAGAGATGAGTGAAATTAGTTCTCTCGCTTCAAGCTGAGTAAAGTATTCTAAGTTCTGATGTGATGTGGTTAGTTTATCTGTATTTCTTAAATTGTCTGGTTTCAAAGCCTGAATTTTTTGCCTAACATTCATGATTCTGTTATTGAAAAAGTTCTCACTACTGCATGATGTTGTTGTGGAGATTTCTGCAGTGGTCTTGTTTTTAGTTAATTTAGCTACGGTATTAAAGCATCACTGAGAGCATCACTGAGAGCTTTTTTATAGTTCAGAATGCTCTCCTTCCAAGCTATTTGGAATACTAACAATTTAGTTTGGCGCCATTTACGTTCAAATTTTCGAGCGGTTTGTTTTAAAGTGCGTGTGTGGTCATTATACCAAGGAGCGAGTTTCTTATCTCTAATCATTTTCCTTTTAACTGGAACTACATTATCTAGGCTATAACAAAGTGTTGACTCTAAATGTTCAGTCACCTGATCCAGTTCTGTGGAGTCAGATGGCGATCCAATCAATGTTGATAACCCTGAGAGATTATTGATAAAGCTCTATGTGCTATTTGATGAAAATGTACATTTAAGGTGGTAGCGCGGTGCTGAGCATACATTATTACTATGACATGCTTTAATCGAGACAAGATAGTGATCTGAGATAACTTCAGACTGTGGAATTGTGGTTATATTTCCTATACTTCATTCGAAGGATAATATTAAATCCAGTGTGTGACCTGCTTTATGAGTGGGTCCTACTACACATTGATTTACTCCTACTGAGTCCAGTATGGACATAAATGCTGTTCTCAGAGGGTCTTCTGGATTCTCAAAATTAATATTAAAGTCTCCAGCAATTAATGCTTTGTCTACAGAAACAACAAGAGGAAAAAGAGGAAATCTGCAAATTCACAGAGAAACTCAGAGTACGGCCCTGGGGTCTGTAAATGATGATTAGCGGGATCAACTGAGATGACATAATATTACTATAGAGAGCTTCAAATGCATTAAATTTAAATCTGTGTTTTTGTACGATAGTTATTGTAAATAACTGCGATGCCTCCTCCTCTACCAGTTATGTGTTTTGACTAGTCGCTCGAAGAACTTTATGATGACTATTGACCAGTGGCACTAACATCAGTCATTGAGACAAGAGATATTTAGTTTTTTTAGGAATAGGAAGAATGGTGGATGCCTTAAAGATGGTAGGGCCCACTGGCTGATTCAGAGAGAGGTTAAAGATACTGTTGAGCACCCTCTTAAGTTGGTCCATGCTCTCAAGACCAGGTCTGGGATGCCGTCAAGTCCTGGGGCTTTGTGTTGATTAACTCTTTTGAGTGCTCGTTTCACCTCAATCGTCTCCAGAAAGAGTATATATGGGAGCAAATTTTATTTGATTTCAAGTGATTTTACTTACTTTTAAGGAATAAACGGTACTCCATCTTGATATAATCAACATTTACTGTAGCTAGCAGATCTGATATGTGTGTGCGTATCTGAACATATAGGGCCCCTGGAACGTGCTTGCACCATCTGAGCTATGCATTGGGGCACCTAGAACGGGGAAGCTTAATAAGACCCGGATATTGAAGATGACATCAAGCTATGTATAATGCACCCTACTGTAGAGGGATTGGTATATAATGGGGAAGCGGTCGAGAGATGGGGGGGGGGCGGGGGTAGCTCTGCAGACCTTCCCGGCTTTATTAATCAACCAATAAAAGCCGCTATCTTCTGAAACCAAAGCCTGACTCTTTGTTTATTTTTTTACGACATATACGGTCGTCACTATTCATGTGTGGTATAGTGGCAGGCGCTGCATTGTTCATATCAAACCGAGCATAGTAGGTGTTAAGGTTGTCAGATAATTTTGCTCACATTCTGGCTTGCTCCTTTGTAATCTGTGATGCAGGTTATTCCACTCCACAAATGCCTGTGGTCTTGACTGTGGTGAGTGGACTCCACCCTCCCTTTGTACTCTCTCTAAGCATCTCTGATGGCCTTCCTGAACTCACAACTGGCAGCTTTGTAGTCAACAGGGTTCCCTGAAATGAAGGCAGTTGTCTGTGTTTCAGCTTAGTGCGAACTGCCTGATTCACCTCAATTAATCCCCCCCTGGGCAGGAGCTCTGGTCTGTGCTCCTGGAAATACTTATTAACTGTGCTGAGGAAAAAAAAACAAAAAACACTTGCCTCTACCTTTGCTAATGTTATGGCATGAAACACTGGTTATGAAATGATACCCAGTGTTCTGTAAGCCAGTGACACGGCAAGGCAGAATGCATGCTTTTTTTGGCAAAATGCTGCAATTAGTTGTGTGCAATGCCGCTGTCACAGTCTGGCTGCTACTACAGGCCAGGCAGGCTGATGTTGTTGCAGTGGGCATATAGGGCAGGCATACACGCAGAGGGTTTTTTTAAAAAACAGAAATAGTCTTTTTATTTTATAAACTCAAAAACAGACAAACAAAGAAACTAAAACAACAAACCCAAACTATAACTAGGACTCAGGGCAAACACAGGTAACTGAGCGCTGCCACAGGGAACTGAGCGCTGCCACAGAGAACTGAGCGCTGCCACAGGGAAACATGGAGCTGGAGCTAACTAAAGACACAAAATGGGCCAGAGACAAGACAGGACAAGACGGGAACTAGAGATGGAGACAAAACATGGGGGACAGAACACAGGACTAGAGACAAAACATGGGGGACAGAACACAGGACTAGAGACAAAACATGGGGGACAGAACACAGGACTAGAGACAAAACATGGGGGACAGAACACAGGACTAGAGACAAAACATGGGGGACAGAACACAGGACCAGGGGCACAGAGACAGGACCAGGGGCACAGAGACAGGACTGGTTAGTGGTTAGTAGCTACCTGGAATATGGACATAATTAATGATGACCTAACTGGGTTAGTATCTAACTGGATTAGTGGCTAACCGGGTTAGTACTGACCTACGAGGGGACCGGAACACAAGAGGCAACGCACACATGAGGCTATTCCAAACTAGCGGCTAACCTACTAGCGACCAGAACCACTACCAGTCAATCCCACTAAAGGCTAGCCTATTGGAGGCTAACCCTACTAGGGGCTAACCCTTCTAGCAGCCTAGGCCTACTAACGGCTAACCCTGCTAGCGGCTAAGCACTCATGTGGCTACACATATCTAAACAGACAAGGGAACAGTACATGCAAAGGACTAAACAAGAGGAAGACCAACACTGGAGACACACCGAACAGTATTTACACAGGAGGAGACACAGCCTAACTAAACATTGAACAGGACAGCTCCATGAATCCATCTACACAAGGAACATAAAGAAAACCAATAATAGAGCCCTTTTGAAACCAAGGTTACAAAACATAAACCGAAATATAAACTTAAAGAAACTAAACAAAAACCAAACAAAACAGAATGTCCATTTGACAGCAATAATGCTCGACCCGGTTTCCCAGAACAAACTGCTATTTATAGAATCTTTAATGAACCGCCTCGGTTCAGGTGAGCTCTCTCATCACCTGACCGAGGTGCCTTCTGGGAAACTGAGTCGATCAACAAAAACTACAAAACACACAAAAACAAACAGTGCCCTCTAGTGGAGAACCCTCACAGCCGCGAAATCCCACAAGCAACATTCTGGAATTTAAATAAATGTGTTGTGCTAATAATTTTATTTTGTTTTACAATAGATCTTTCATGATTAATGTGTGTATATGTGCTTCATATTTTGTTCATAATAATGAAATGAGATGCCCTAAATCGTGCTTTAAAGTTCATAATAAAAAGTTCTTATATAGTTTTTTTATAATGTCAGGGAACTACAGGGAAAAACAGGGAAAAAACAATGAAAGACATGGCAATGCCTCAGTTTAAATGGCCTTAAAATTGATTCAATTTCCTGATAGTAGGCTATCTGATAGTGATAACTATGCAAATGTCTTGATTCGTGAATATATCAACATATCTTTGTTAAAATGTAAAAATGTGTCGACATTGAGCACCATCAGGAGACATGAATGAACAAAAAAAATCTATATTTTTAAGTAAATATTCTTATGTGCATACAAAGTGCTTCAGGCTTTTTATAATAATAATCATGTTTTTTTGCTGTTTGTGTCCAGCATTGAATAATTATTTCATCCATTATTTGACCACGGCTGGAAATAATAGCTGGAATGTGATTGTGAATTTATGACCAAAATAAAGCTGTTCATTGGCATGCGTGAACCTGTGGCTCACACTTTACAAATGGCAGCGTTTTGATCAAAAAGCTGATAAGCGTGTGCAATTTATCGATAAAAATGCAGACATACTCCCCCGGTCATTGGGTCTCGCAATACTGGAAATCAAACATAATACACCTGTTCATGAATAAAAGGGAATATTTAAGCAAATACGCAAAATGCATTTCAATTAATTTTTACAGATTAAAACAAAGAAAGATGATGTGCTGAGCTTCCGTACATTGTGATGCTATAGACACTTCATATCTATAGTGAATGAAAGGTGAGAAGAGGGATTACAGTAACTGGGGGTCTTCGGGTGTTCACCTCGGAACGCGTTGTAATCAGCCAGTAGACCATATATTTGTTTGTTGCATTTCTGGGGGAGTATGTCTGCAGTATAATCAATGTATTTGCTCATATCTGCGCACGCGTTTATCAGCCTTTTGATCAACGGCACTCACTTTCACTTTGCAAAAGGCAGTGTTTATTGTTTAATTTATATTCAAAGCACATATACACACATTTATCATGAAAGATCTATTGTAAAACAAAAACAAAATCCTGTTTACTTGAGCAATGGAAACAATATTGTTTTAGGCTAACTTTATTAATTATACATTTTTGTATTCTTTGTTGTACTTTGTCTTTTTGCACACATGCAGTCCACTCCATGCAGGCGCAGGGAAGTGTAGGTGATCACATGCTCCCAATCCTCGTGATTGTGAGTGAGTACTGCCCCTAGGCCAATGTTGCTGGCGTCCGTCTGCACCTTAAAGGGATGGTTGAAGTCTGGGGCTGTTAACACTGGCGTGTTTTGAAGAGCCTTCCTCAGACCCTCAAAGGCTGACTGGCATTCCACACCCACTTGGTTGCTTTCTTCTTCAGAGCGTGAAAAGGAGCAGCATGCTCTGAGAAGTGGGAAATGAAATGATGGTACCAACCAGCCAGACCTAGGAAGCGCTGTAGCTCCTTAAGGTTGCAGGGAACTGGGTAAGTTTGTATGGCTGCTACCTTGGATTCTTCTGTTTTTATACCTTTGCCAGATATGACATGCCCTAGAAAGGAGAGAGATGCGAGAGAGAATTTTCAAGTTGAGTGTGAGTCTAGCAGCTTCAAGGAGCGAAAATACCTGTCGGAGGTGGTTAAGATGAGTACTAGGGTCTTTTGAGTAAATAACGATGTCATCAATGTAAACAAAACAATACTTCCCGATGGCCTCTGCCAGAAAGGAAATCATAAGCCTCTAAAAAATTTGCTCCAGCATTTTCAGGCCGAAGGGAAGACGGAGAAATTCGTATTGATTGTTCTTTGTGACGAAAGCTGTCTTAGGGATGCTGTCTGGATGTCTGATACTTGTTTTCCTCTGACAGGGAAGCGTTGCTTACCAGGTTGGAGATGGTTGAGTTGGTGATGTCAGACGCTTGGGGCAATGGATTGGCTACATAAAGGGAGACTTGGCCATGAGTGGAGGTACACAGTGGGAAATATTCTCCTCCTCTACCTCGGATAGTGTAGGAATGCTGGCTAAAATTAATCTGCACGCCTGCCTCTGTTAAAAAATCTAACCCTAGCACACAGGGGAATGTAAGGTCATGGTCCCTCATAATAAACAGGCAGACCTCAGACACTACTCCCTGTAAGGAGCATTGGGCATGCAGTTTGCCTATTGCAGCCTGTACTAAGCAATTAGCCAGTGAGAATAACTGCCCTCTTGCTGACTGCCACTTTTCGGTTTGTTTCTTTATCCTCTTCCTTCTCGGTTATAATGGAGAAAATGCTGCCTGTGTCGATGACTGCTGTACAGGGAACATGGTTTAAGGTGAGCTGTACCATAAACAGAGCAGGGACGGCCTGGGCAGCACTGAGGCTGGTGGGTCTTTTGCGCTCCTTCATCTGTTTAGGTGCTGGGATGGGGTTTTGCCTTATGCTTTGGCGGCGTTGAAAATCTCTCTCTACCAGTGTCCCTATTCACACTAGCTCACTTGTGGTGGTTATGGTCCCGCAGCAGCTGGCAATGCGAGGATTGCAGTTCCTCAGTGTTGCTTGCACAATCTCTCTCTCTGTCATCCCTGGTTTCCACCTCAGGCACAGGGCACAATATTGAAAGGCGAAATCCCTTATACTCTTGTCAGGATGCTGGAGCCGCAGCCGTGTTTTTCTGCTGTCCACTCCAATGTGGGAGTGTAGCTAGTATTTCCCCGTCAGAGAGTGGATGGAAGGCTAAGTATTCCTCGCACCTTTCCACAGAACTGATGGGATCTTCTCCCTCAGTACCGCTAAACCTGGGGAAATCCAGCTTCACAGGAGCCTTGAATGTAGTAGCATGTGACCAACTATTCGGAAAGGGGGGATGAGGAGTATACCCCGACCGAGGGAAAGGAGTGGACGTGGCATCCCCCCTTTCCGAATAGTTGTTCACATGCTACTACCTTCAAGGCTGTATCATGGCCTTCAATTGAGAGTCTCGCCTCTTCATGCACTCTACCACGGACTGACCCCCATCATTTAACTGCTCCTCACACCATTTTTTACCACATTTCTGCATTTCTGCTTGAGCGTTTTCCAGTTTCTGCTGGTATGTCTGTGTTATGGTTGTGCTGTAGCTCAACCAACTGATCCAACAGCTCATCCATTCGCTGGGAGAGTTTATTGTCCAGTGCCTGCAGAGCTGTCTCCAGCCGGCTAAGGCGGGTTGCCAGCACCATGGAAATGAGGCTTTGCTCGTCCTCTGTATCGATGAGTGGAGGAGGTGGAGGCAGTTGTTCATCATCGAGCGGTTGTTCTACCCTCTCATCACTTTGTGGACCTTTGTCATCCACCCCGGAACCTTCCTCATCATTTGTGTCTAGATAGAGGTGGCTAAGGGTGTTAATAAGCTCTTGGATGGGTTCACGTCTGGTCACAAAAGAGCATGCTGTGAAGTCGTGAGCCAGCAACCCTTCCCCAGCTCGTGCATCGGACTCGGCTATAATTTACCCTACTGTAATTTAAATAAACAGGTTGATTAATCAAACCTCTGAGTGAGTGTACTTTCTTTTGTGTAAAAGTAAACAGCGAAGCAATGAGTGAGAAGGCTAGGTAACTAATAGCTAACAACCAGGCATCAATGTATAATGCACACAATATATAATAATAATAATAATAATAATAATAATGACACACTGATCGCCCCACGATGGGCGTCACTGTAACAAACCACCTTACCATTATTAAAACAGTAATTAGCTGTTAGCAGAATCAGGGTAGGGTAATGTTTCGGGTGCTGTTCGCGAGCTGAAGGATAGGCATAGTGGCAGAGGTGATGGCGGTTAAAGTCTTTTAATGAAACAAAGAAACAATGGGAACAGGGAATGAACAACAATAAACATATATCTTAAACAGGGTACAAACTAAACATGACTAGGAGTTACATACAGGCTAGGAGACAACACACAGGCTAGGAGACAACACACAGGCTAGGAGACATACAGGGTAGGAGAACACAGAGCCAGGAGAACACTGAGCTAGGAGGACACTGAGCTAGGAGGACACAGGGCTAGGAGAACACAGGGCTATCAACAACAAAGCACTTAACTGACTCAAAACAGCAACCAAAACAAACAGTAACCCAAAATCAACAGATTTTGGGTTTTGGGTTAAGAAGACAGGGGTAAACTGAACTCAGGAACTTTTATAATACAACTAATGAGCTACCTCGGTTCAGGTGAGCACCAACAACACCTGACCGAGGTGCATTCTGGGGAATACAGTTCAACATAAACTACAAATGAAAACAAAAGGAAACAAAATGGAGTCTCTGGGCGCTTTGGCGCCCTCTAGTGGTATTCCCTGACAGGTAATGACCTCCAGAGGACAATATTTTCTATAAACAAAAATGTGTATATACATTTATTGCAGTGTTACACCATTCACCCCTTGCATTTCCCACCACACACACACTGTAACAAACACGCTACTATTATTTAAAATAATAACTGGTTGTTAACAGAAATCAGGGTAGGATAAGGACCACCAGAGGACAATCTTCTATGTAAACCAAAAAAGTGTATATACATTTATTGTTGTGCAGTGTTACACCATCCACTCCCCGTGTTTTCTCACTCACACACACACAGAGTCTATGAGCTCTTTCCCCCTGCTCCCATGCAAGTCCATAAACAAAATAAATAAACTCGGAGAACGTCCCACTTCGCGCCAGATGTCCTCCGCGTGCGACATATCCTTTAATGGCGACGCGGTGGTCACCGACAAACCGGTCCCGCGCGCACACTGCCGCTGGTGTAGGAATCCCCGGAGGAACAGTTGTCACACACCAACTCACGAGGAACACACACAACACAAACAAAGAAAAAAACCCTCCTGCATAACCACAGCAGGAGGGATGCCGTGAATGCATGGAAAGCAGTCAGTTGTGACATAAATGCTTCGGCGGGCTTCACATAAATACACATCAACCCTCAGTACTTACATGCGCGTTGGACAATACTATCCCGCATTTGGGTTTTCAAATAGCGGCTTTAGCTTCGGCTTTAGATTTTAGCTTCGGTTGGGGTAATGGCTGCTGTTACCTAGCCCAGCCTTTCTTCTTCTTTTATTAAATTAACGTAAACGGCTCCCACAGCGCCCCCACTGGTCGGGAGCCCGTAACTAGGCAACCGCCTGTTACACCCCCTTCCCTCGGAAGAAGGCGTGACTTCGCCGTAAAAAGGGTTTTAAGTTGGACCGACATGGACCGTGAATGGTCCAGCTTGATTAACCAGTTCCACCTGGTAGTTAACCTTATTAAGAAGCTTGATGATTCTAGCTGTTCCCTTCCATTTCGGAGCTAGTTTGGCCATGTGCAAGTCCTCTGCCCGAGACTGAGGAAAAGCACAGACCCACACAAGGTCGCCCATTGTATGTGACAGCCCGTCATCTGAGGTTGTAGTACTTCCCCTGGAGTTTCTGGGCATGGGCCACGTTGCTCCGGACAACCTGGAACAGAGCTTCCTAAATCTCCACGGTGGAATAGGCAGGATGATCAGGTAGGATGGTGCGATGCAGCATTCTCTCCAGTGATCCCTTTAGCTTTCGTCCCAGTGCTATTTCTGCTGGGGTGAAACCAGTGCTTTCCTGCCAGGCTGTATTGATAGCAAATCGGAATTCAGGAAACCATTGGTCCCACTGCTTGTGGTTTTCTTTGACAAATGCTGCGATCATGAATTTTAATGTCCAGTTAGTCTGTTCTGTGATGTTGGTCTGGGGATGGTATGCGGTGGTGAGCTTCTGGGTGACGCCCCAGTGCCGACAGATGGAGTTGAGCAGCTGGAAAGTGAACTGCGGACCCCTATCAGAAACCAGGTAAGCTGGAGTGCCACACCGTGTGAAAATTTCTCTAGTTAAGATATTTGCTATGTTGTGGGCTTTGGCTGTTCTCAGAGGAAACATCTCGACCCATTTGCTGCAGTAATCGACGACCACCAGCAGATGTTCGTTGAGCCGGGATGAACAAGAAAATGGACCCATGAGATCTACCCCCAACATAAAATGAGGCTCCACCACAGGTGTGCTTTGTAGTAGACCTGCCAGCTTACTTATCCGGGGTTTGTATTTCTGACAGGTAACACAGTTCTTACAATGTTCCCAGACATCTTGGCATATCTCTGGCCAGTAGACCACCTCCAGCAGCCTCCGCAGGGTCTTCATCCGCCCCAGATGACCGCTGAGAGGGTTGTCATGGGTGTATTGCAGATATTGAGGCTGCAGAGATGTTGGGATGACCAGCTGGAGGAGACTACACCCGTCTTGTTTGGGGATCTGACGATAGAGAGAGATTGGTTTATTATGCAGTAATGTATTTTTTTAAACATCAGGATCTAACCTTGCCTCTTTCTACAGTTTCCACAGCGTCTCATCCGCCTTCTGGGACTTCTCCAGCTCCTCCCAGTCGCAGGGCAGACCCCACTGCAGATCATTGCCTCGGTGCACTGCTAGATGGGCATTCGTAGCCTCTTCCTCCCAGCGCCGTGACAGGGAATCAGGGACGGTGTTACATTGCCCTTTACGGTACTGAACTACGAATTCGAATACTTGTAGCCTAAGTACCCATCGAGTTAGGCGTGAGGAGTGGTTTGGCTGATTAAAAACCAGCAGCATAGTCTGTGATAATGATGAATGCTTTACCCTCTAGGTATTGACGCCATTTCTCCACTGCCCACACCACGGCCAGACATTCTTTCTCTGACGCTGAATACCTGCTTTCAGCTGCATGCAGCAGTCGGGAGGCTTAGGCGATCACATGTTCCCCATCTTCGTGATCTTGGGTGAGTACTGCACCCAGGCCGATGTTGCTTGCGTCCGTCTGCACCTTGAAGGGGTTGCTGAAATCTGGAGCTGTTAAGACTGGTCTGTCTTGCAGAGCTGCTCCCAAATCTTCACAGGCTGAGTGGCATTCGGGGGTCCATACCCACTTGGCTCCTTTCTTCTTCAGAGCGTGTAAAGGAGCAGCACGCTCTGAGAAGTGGGAAATGAACCGATGGTACCAACCAGCCAAACCTAGGAAGCGCTGTAGCTCCTTCAGGTTGCAGGGAATGGGGTAAGTTTGTATCGCCGCCACCTTGGCTTCTTCGGTTTTTATGCCTTCAGCCGATATAAGGTGTCCCAGAAAGGAGAGGGATGTCTGACAGAGGTTGCATTTTTTCAGGTTGACTGTGAGACCAGCAGTTTCGAGGAGTGCAAATATGTGTTGGAGATGATTGAGGTGAGAAGTGGTATCTTTAAAATAAACAACAATGTCGTCTATGTAAACAAAGCAGTATTTCCCTATGGCTTCTGCCAAAACTGAAGTCAAAGTTGCTCCTGCATTTTCAGGCCGAAGGGGAGACGGAGGAACTCATACTGATTGTTTTTGGTAATGAATGCTGTTTTGCATCACCACCTGTCAAAAGCCACTATGCAGGTCTAATGAGCTGAACACGGTAGCCCCGTAGAGTGCCTCCAAGATTTCGTGGACCTGGGGCATAGGGAAGCCATCTAGTGGTGTTTTGCTGTTCAGGGCCCTAAAGTCCACACAAAAACGGGTCCCGCCATCTTTTTTTCCCACCAGTACGACCGGGGCGGCACACTGCAAGGTGGACGGTCTAATAATACCGGCTTCCAGCATCTTGGCGACCTCTTCCTCCACAATTTGCTGTTTGTGGACAGGGACAGGGTAAGAGAATAACAGAAAATATCACGAATAACCAAGAGATCATGGATGTCAGCAATTTTCCCTTACAGATGAGTAATAAGTGATTAAAATAAGATTAAATGGAACAAGAGACAGTGTCGTAATTCAAGACATCTTTAAACAAATAATTCAAAAGAAGATTGAAGTGCATGACTAAATCTGGTTTGAAGTGATTCAATACAGTAGAGCACAGTATAATGTAGTATATACTTATATATCATTTTTCCCTTACACCTTTTTTCTGACTGTTTTTTCGTCGGTGGTGTAAATGTGGTGGGTTATTGCCTTAGTGTGCACACTGTCGGCCACTCTAACAGCTCCTGCAACTGATACTTGTGTTCTTCTGACAGGGAAGCGTTGCTGACCAAGCTGGGGATGGCGGATTTGTAGGCATCAAGAGAGACTTTCTTTACAGGTGGTTTGAAAGTAGGAGGCTGTGAGCAGCTGTTGGGAGAGGGAGGATGAGGAGTGGCGGCAGTGACCGGTTGTGCACTCATCATGGCTTTTAACTGTGAGTCTCGCCTCTTCATGCACTCCACCACGGAGCGGCCTACATTGTTCAATTGCTCCTCACACTGCCTTTTCACTGTCTGACACAGTTGTTGCATCTCCTCCTGAGCATTCTCCAGTTTACATTGGTAGGTTAATACCTCGGTGTTGTGGATGCGTTGCAGCTCACCCACCTGATCCGACAGCTCATCCATTTGCCGGGTGAGATTGTCTTCCAGCGCCTGCAGAACCGTTTCTAGCTGGCTGAGGCGGGCTGCTAGCACCATGGAAATGAGGCTTGGGTCGTCTTCAGCATCGACGGGAGGAGGAGGTGGAGGCAGCTGTTCACCAGTGAGCGGTTGCTCTACACCAACGTCACCTTGTGGGCCCTCGTATTACATGGGCATCACGAAAGGGCCTGCAGTGCAGACGTGTGCTCCCATCCCTTCCTCAGCTCGTGCATCGGACTCGGCCATATTTTGCTCCAATTTACTTTTAATAAACAGTGTGATTAACCAAACCTTTGAATGGGTGTTTTGCGGAGTGTAAGATGCTATAAGAGAATGGCTAGGTAGGTAACTGCTAACACCAATGATGTAGCAATGTATAATACACACAATATACAAAAAAGAAAACTCTGATGGCCCCACGTTGGGCACCACTGTAACAAACACGCTACTATTATTTAAAATAATAACTGGTTGTTAACATAAATCAGGGTAGGATAAGGACCACCAGAGGACAATCTTCTATGTAAACCAAAAAAGTGTATATACATTTATTGTTGTGCAGTGTTACACCATCCACTCCCTGTATTTTCTCACTCACTCACACACACACATACACAGAATCTATGAGCTCTTTCCCCCCGCTCCCACGCAAGTCCATAAACAAAATAAATAAACTCAGAGAATGTCCCGCTCTGCGCCAGATGTCCTCCGCGTGCGACATCTCCTTTAATGGCGACGCGGTGGTCACCGACAAACCGGTCATATAACCTATGTATCTACAGTATAAGCATATTTAACTACTTCAGCATTGAACGAGAAATTTGTGATATATATATATCACAGCTATAGATATATATATATATATAATAGTTATGGACAGCTATTTATTTAATTATCATTTTAAATATTTCTGAACAATATCCATCCATTAATGCAGTATGTCTGCATTTTTATCGATAAATCACTTGTGTTTATCACCTGTTGATCAAAACGCTGCCTTTTGTAAAGTGAAACTGCAAGCCGCGGGTTTGAAATTAATTGTAGATTAATTTTAAAGCACGATTGAGGGCATCTCATTTCATTATTATAAACATAATTTATGAATTACACTCAAACGGGCGGTATAGAGCTCTGAATAGGCTCAACGCCCCGGAGCCCGGGAAAAAAATTTGTTAATTAACAAATATTTACAATATTTGTTAATTAACAAATTTTTTTCCCGGGCTCCGGGGCGTTGAGCCTATTCAGAGCTCTATACCGCCCGTTTGAGTTAAGGTCCCGACTCTTGAGCACGGTGGGGGAGAAACCTCACAAAGGCCTGTTCATATAGTTTCGCCTCCCAGAACCTACTGGCAATGGTGTTAACAGCGTTACCGAACAGGCCGGAAGGCAAGATGGGGGCATCAAGGAGGAAAGCGTGATCCGTATCCTTGATGCCGTGAGGTTGAGCCACAGTCGCTCCGTGGACACCATAGCAGCCATAGAGCGGCCGATAGCACGGGCCATCTGCTTGGTTGCGCAAAGAGACAGGTCTGTGGCTCGTCGAAGCTCTAAAAATGCCCTTTCAATCTGGGGCATTATGCTAAAACCCAGCGCCTTAGCATCAAGGACATTGGAATAAATCGATGTCAATGACACAAAAACACGGGATGAATATGGCTTATTCCATGAACGAGTTAACTCGTCATGGAGATCGCCAAAGAAGGGTAGAGGGCGTCGTTGAGGCCCCTCCCCCAGGCCACCCGACAGAAACCTGTAGTCTAATGTTGAGCGCTTGGGGGACTCTTGCTCCTGAGGCCAGTCGAGATGTAAGCGTTTGACCGCGCGTCACTACCTCTAGTAATTCCTCATACACTCGCTCATCACTAGAGGAGCACACTGAGGTGGCAG
Organism: Clarias fuscus; assembly: GCA_030347435.1. Taxonomy (NCBI): domain Eukaryota; kingdom Metazoa; phylum Chordata; class Actinopteri; order Siluriformes; family Clariidae; genus Clarias; species Clarias fuscus. The sequence continues at coordinate 24,309,770 of CM059212.1, forward strand.
TTATAGGAGAAATTTTTATTTGATTTCATGTGACATACCCTACTTTTAAGAAATAAAAGATATCCCAGCTTGAAACAATGAGAGACTTGCGTGAGAGGCTGAGCATATAGACCTCTTGGAATGTACCTGTTTAAGAAATCTGATCTATACATTGAGGCACTTAGAACTGGGAAATTTAATGAAACCCAGATGTTGAATGTAAAATCAGCGCGGGAAAACTGGCCGCCTTTGTTTAGGATCAGTATTTAAGCAAGAAGCCGTCGGGAGTCGTGGAGCATTCTGCAGACCTCCCGACTTTGTTGATCAACCAATAAAGTTGTAACCTTCTGAAATCAAAGCCTGAGTCGTAAATTAATTTTCACAACATCCTGGTGCTGCGAGCAGGCTTGGCAAAGGGGCAAAGGTGTGGCTGATCACCGTGGGCATCCTTGGCAGGCAGCACAAACAGGTGGCCACCTAAAAAGGTAAGCAACTTTTGCTTATATACTTAGTTTGTGTTGTTTGCTGGGATAACCCGTGGTGGTAAGGACGCTTGATAAAGACCTCTCCAAATTAAGTAATTTTTGAATGGGCTTTGTTTTCAGAAGGAAAATGCATGCATCAGCTTACTAACCGTTGAATGGTAGTATTTGAATAGTAACTGGTAGAATAAGCATTGCATTGGTCTGTTTTGATGTCAAGAGGGCTTTGATAGATGGTAGTAATAACAGACAGGTATGAGGAAGCACATTTGAAGGTCTATCTGTGTTGCTAAGAGGGCTTTGATAGATGCAATGCATACCGTTAGATAGACGCTGTATTAATTTGTACTCATTGTCAAGAGGGCCTAGACGGATGGCAATGGAGTAGGTTAATAAGGAATTGCGCTTAATTAGTAATACTGCTTGTGTGAGGATCCGCAGTAGTTAATATAAATATATCGCTTTTATGAGGAACGTACTTAGGTATGTCAAAAGAATTGTGTAGCCACCTAAACCGTATAGTATGAGCATTGTGGCTTTTTTTTAATGGATATTAATTCTTTATGAGGAACATACAGTCGTATGTCAATGATTTGTGTTGCTGCTGATTAACCAATATCGTATGAGTGTAGCGGCTTTTATGGATATCTCTATGTGGAACGTACAGTTGTATGTCAATGGTTTTGTATGCTGCTGATTAATGGATTGTATGAGTTATAGCAGCAAATTTATATCTTTCTTATGAGGAGTGCCTGCTTGGGTGCCATTAAGTTGTAAGCAATTGCATTGTTTGTGTCTAATTGATGTTGTACTGTCTAATACTGTCTGATATTGTCTGAGTGAATGAGAGCTCTATGTGTGTCTAAGTGTGTTTGTCTGAGTGGGAGTGAGAGAGAGAATCTGGCTGAGTGATACCATAAGCTCCATGTCCAGTGAACAGGCCTGAACCCCCGAGGGAGTTGTGTGTGCAATCCACCAGAGGGGGGGCGGGGGCTGCTGCCAGACCGGAGACGTGTGTGTGTATGAGCCCTTCTAGGTAAATAAATAAATAAAAGGAACAAGTGAGAGTGATGAGTCCTTACAAGGGACCAAGTATGCGTGAATGAGCCCTAATTTCCAGGAAATAAGGGACATAGTATGAACGTATAAATAAAGAGATAATGTGGAGTGGTGAATGTGTGTGGTGAATGCGTGTGAACCCAATATTAATACTATGGCATTCATCGGTTGTTGCAAGATAATATTCGCTGTGTATAAAAATACTGTGCTTTTTGGCAAGTACTAACAGGAAAGTAGTGAAATGTTGTATATTAAAGAGTGGCTATCATTGCTAAGTCTTGTCAATGAAGGTGGATGTTTAGGTGATTATATAATATTGTATATTGCTGTAAGTAAATTTAGTTACTAAGTAAGTGCATAAGCATAAAGTAATACAGGAATATCTTGGTTTTTGGTGACAGAGGCTATAAGGCATAATGGCAGCCTCTCCTGTGGAGATATTGGTGTTGAAGCATCCATTGTGTGGAGATCTCATAACTAAGATCTCAAGTAAATGGCAAAAGAGAACTAAAGATATGATTACAAAATGGCCAAAGGAGGGGACATTTGATTTGGCTTTGTGTGGGGAAATGGAAACTTTGGTAAAGAATTACAAGACTGCGGCTAGAGAGAAAAAGCGTATCCAGAGAGAGTCGAAAAGACAGCAGGAGAGAGAGGTCCTAGCTCTGTTTAAGAAAGAAGGAGAAGAGTTGGCAAGAAAGAAAAAGCAAGTGAAGAAAAAGTCTAAAAAGGCAGACAGTGAGGCACAGAATACCAGAGGGGAAGCGTTAGTTACACCTCCCCCATATGTGCAGACAGAAGGTCAATTCCCAATGCTTAAGGGAATGGTTGAAATTTCGAGAGAAATGCAGATGGAAGGTCATGTAGATCTTGATGCAGATTATAGAGAGCCGGGTGTGAAGTCAAGAGAGAGACAGGAAAAGTGGTTGGAGAGAGAAGAAAGCACACCGTTAGATTGTTATGAGGAAGTAAGAGCAGATCTTCAGAGAGTGAAAAAGTTGTATGGGAAGGAAGAGAAGATAGAGGGAGAAGAGGGGGTGCATGTAAGTGGAGAGAGGATAGACAGGAACAACGAAACACCAGGACAGTCAAGAGGTCAGATAGATGCAACATTAAGGACTGGACGTAGGCCATTGTACAGCAGAGAGGATGGGGATGAGGAGGAGTTGTCATTCAATATAGGCAGTTGGAAGCAGGGAAGGAACACTGGGAGACTTAGGAACTTAGCTCCACAATTCCCAATTTTAATTAAAGGTGCACGGGGACAATATGTACCATGGGCAACTCAGGATCTCGAGGGACTTGTCAACCGCCTCCCTAACATTCACGAGGGTGCAGGGAAATGGATTAAGATCTTAGAACAGGAGACCTCAGGCAAGCTGTTGTCAGTTGGAGATATGAAAGCTCTTTTGGCAAAGATTTTGGGGGGAGGAAAGATGGAGGAAGTTCTCCAGGCATCCGACATGAGTGAGGCTGTAGATACTTTGATGTCTTTGATGCTTTCCGCCCCGCTGTGTGGCAGGCCTTACGTGCAGAGTATCCAACTAGAGTTGACCCAAAGGCATTAAAGGGTGATCAGCTGGACGAAACAGAGAACCCAACTCTGTACATTCAAAGACAGTTAAAGAAGTGGAAGCAAGAGACAGAAAGTGACCCTGAATGAGACGCCTTGTTGTCTACGCTGTTTAGACAAGCTATAGTAAATGCCATGCCTCAGCCTGTAAAAAGCAAACTGAAAGATCTGGTCGGTTTAACCTCCAAATCACACAAAGAGTTCTGTGATCACGTCTCACATGCTGTTGAACAGTACAGGAAAAATGAGCAAAAGTTGAAAGCTCAAGAGAAAGAGCGGAAACTAGCTCAGTTACAGCTTGAAGAACTGACTAAGAAAAACAAGAAAAAGGTTCAAGCTACTCTAATTACAGCAGAGCAAGTGTCTGGGAGGGGGCCAGGCAATCCTTCATCCATGATCCAACCAGCTGCAGTTGTTGTACCTTAAATAAGGACAGATAGTGAGGGGAGAAAGGTGGAAAACAGACCAGCACGCTGCTCTCACCGTCACTTGTTTAGATTTAATCTCAACATCCAAAACAGTCACAAAACCAAATAAAACACATGCTTAAACAGTTCCAGTTGTCATCACAACAAACATTTACAATTTTTTTAAACATAAAACATGAATATGACATTAAATCAAGTTAGGCACTAGTGGCAACCGAATATCAGTTTCCATGTTGGGCTCTACAGCCAGACCATGTGCTTCCATGCAGCTAACTCAGTTAAACAAACACTTATAAAAATAATACAATTATAGAAGACACAAATTCTTTATATTTTTCTACAAGAATAAAGATAGAATTGTTACTAATATGTTCACAGTCTTGCAATGTTTTGTGGAGCATAATTACCTTAAATAAGGACAGATAGTGAGGGGAGAAAGGTGGAAAACAGACCAGCACGCTGCTCTCACCATCACTTGTTTAGATTTAATGAGGGAAAGTAGCGCGGGCTCCCCCTACTGGAGCTCCAAAGTAAAAGACATTACCAATGGATCAATGTATGATCAATCTGCCTAGGGGATAATGTGCATTACCTATTTGTATTATAACGTTTTTGTTATCTCAGTGATACATTTAAAACAATGACCAGTCACTGTACACATTTGTAAATAATCACGAATTACACACAATGAAAACAGAACACTGCAATCTCTGTGATCTAAACAAAAAAATTACATGCATTAAGACAAATAAATGTATAACATTCTATCTGTCACATACTCCCCATCGAAATTGATGTTGTCCCCAACATCCCAGCCTTTAGTGCAAATAAGGAGTAAATGATGCAAAAAAATACACATAAGTAACATTTCAGACAAAGAATTAATGCCACATATGGACTAGTACATTGTAATGTTACAGTCTGGAACTCTTTTCATACATTCATCCCTTTTGGGTAAACATCCAGTCCTTGAGTTCACTCTTTATCTACAGTGTCCACTCCAAAACACAGTACATAGCTGCCTTGTTAACACTCTTTATGCAGCCCGACCAAGCCATCTACATCCAGTCAGTTGTATCTTAAGTCTAATGACTTCAACAGTGAATGCAAAAGTATGTACTGGGTGCAATTGTGAGTCTATTAAAGACACCTTGTGTTCAAAAGTCTATTTCAATATGTGCACTGTATGCATTTATTCAGTCCATTAGTATACAATGTCCATCTCCCATGCCCATAGTTTTGCTGGAAGTAGTATGGTTGAAAAGTGTAAGTGCATGGCACATTAAAGTATGTGCACCTTGGCAGTGCCCTCAAGTTGTAGCATGCTGGTGAGCCGAGTCTGTCATACGTGAACAATTTGGGCCGTCTGTGCTGCCGTCTAGGCCGTTGACATTGTTCCTGACTAGGTTCACTTGGCATAAGTGACGGGACAGAGTCCCCCTAGCAGCTATTCTCTCTCTTTAGTGAATGCTCCATCTGATTTGTTATTTCTTGTTCTTCCTCTCGCTCCTCTCGCATGTTATCCTCAGGCTGCACATATTCAGGTTCCACAGGTGGACTAGAACATGGAATATTCACTGTCTCAGGTGAACATGGTTTGGGCTGGCGCTGGAAGGAGACTGGATAATACTCGTCATCATCATCATCTTCTTCTGACAGTTCTGCTTCTTCTTTTCCCTGCCTACTTCTTTTCTTTACTTGTGGCTCTGCTGTTGTTTCAAGAGGCAGATAATCACATGGGAGAAGAAGATTACGATGCAAGATCCTTGATCTTCCTTTACCTTTCTCTGGTCTGAGTTCATAGACAGGAATATCTTCACTCACTTGACGAACAACTGTGTGGATAGTGTCCTCCCAATGACTCCTCAACTTCCCCGGACTACCACGAGGTGTCATATTCCTGACTAAAACACGATCACCAGGTTGTAATACTGAGCTTTTCACTTTACTGTCATAATGTCTCTTACTTCTCACAGCAGCTTTCTGAGCATTTCTCGTGATCTCATATGCTTCTTCCATGCCCTGCTTCCACTTTTCTACATAGCTCTGAAGATTACCATCTCCTTCTCGGCTCAGGTTGAACAACATGTCCACTGGCAGTCGTGGAGAGCGACCATACAATAAGTAAAAGGGTGAGAAACCAGTCACTTCAAAAAAATCAAAAACTTGCAAAAATCAGTTTGTTTAATGAGTCCTTCTAGTTACTCTTTTGTCTCTCTGTGAGTGTCTTTAACATCTGGAGCAGTGTTCGGTTAAACCGCTCAACCTTGCCCATTCCCTTGGGGATGGTAGGGAGTAGTTCTTGAACCAGTGACTCCACAGTATTTCTTCAGTTGTGCAAACAATTGATTTTCAAATTCACCACCCTGATCATGGTGTATTCTTGCCGGAAAGCCAAACCTCATAATCATTAAGTGCATAATCATTAAAGATTTTATCTGCAGCTGTTTTGCCAGATTTGGACGTGGTGGCATATGCCTGAGCAAAACGTGTAAAATGATCAATTACTACAAGAATATACTCATAACCACCCTTGCATTTGTCAAGATGTAAAAAGTCCATTGAGACTAGCTCAAATGGTTGTGTGGTTACAATGTTTACCAGTGGTGCTCTTGTGTCGTGACAGGGCTTCTTGTGTTGGATACACACACATCTTTTCAAGACATAATCCTCTGTATCTTTCTGCATATACGGCCAGTAAAACCTGTCCCGTATTAATGATGTAGTCCTATCTACACCCTGATGACCCATTTCATCATGGAGTTCCCTTAACACTGTACTCTTATGTTTTTCTGGGAGCACCAGTTGTTGTCTGTTTGCAGTTTTTCTGTACAAGACTCCATGCTCATTGATCTCCAACTTGTCCCACTCCCTGAGGAGGCATGTAACCTGTGGGCTGAGTTGCTTTAGTTCTGGACCTGATGGTTTTTTCCCTATCAGTTTGAACTGGATTACTTGTCCAACAATAGGATCATTTCTTTGGTCACATTTGATTTGTTCTCTTGTTAGTGGGATGAAGGATGTATCTGTAGTTACTATAGCACATTCAGCTGAAATACCCATGGACCATAACACATTGGATTCATTCTGATTTTCCACTGCCTGTGTAGCCACTCCAATGACATCATACGACATTTCCCCTGAACATTCCTTCATGAATTCCTCCATGTCTAAGGGCATCCTGGACAAACTGTCGGCATCAATATTTTGCTTACCAGGTCGGTATTTGATTGTGAAGTGGAAATTTGCCAGTTCTGCTACCCATCTACACCCAGTGGCATTTAATTTGGCTGGCGTAGGTGAGTGGGTTATTGTCACTGTAGACTGTGAAGAACAGTGCATAATAAAGGTAATCACGAAATTTCTCTGTGATCGCCCACTTAAGGGCTAAGAATTCTAACTTGCCTGAATGTAGATGGTAATTCTTCTGTGCTTGAGTCAAAGTACGGGAACCATAGGCAATGACACGAAGCTTTCCATTCTGCCTTTGATATAGTACTGCACCAAGTCCCTGGTTGGAAGCATCAGTATGAAGAATAAAGGGTTGTGAAAACTCTGGAAAGCCTAGAACAGGAGGCTGAATTAAACAGTCTATCAACTGCTCCAATATTGACTGGTGTGTGCTAGTCCAGTCAATCGGCATGCTGGATGGGACTCCTCTGTTTTTAGATTTCATTTGCCATTTCCTTTTTTATCTTGAAGTGTTCCTGTATCCACAGGTGTTTTAAGCAGGTCATACAGGGGGCTAGCAATACGGGAAAAATCTTTAATCTGTCGATAATAACTCAACAGTCCCATGATAGTTCTTAACTCGTCAACCATACCTGGCTTCTTGTTTTTCAGGGCACTCACTGCAGCAGTATCAGCAGGGTCCATCCGGTTCCCCTCAGCAGAGACAATCCTTCCAAGATACCTTATCTCTGTTTTGAACAGGTCACACTTTTTGGGTTTTAATTTTATTCCATGTTCCTTCAGGCGCTGTAGCACCTTTCTAACATCATTGACATGGTCCTCAAAAGTCCTGCTGAATACAAGAACATCATAAAGTTATGGTACACATATTTCATCCCGCAAACCCTCTAGGCACTCCTCCATGCAACGTTGGAATGCTGCAGGTGCATTCATCAGCCCAAATGGAATACGCACCCATTCATATAGGCCCCCGGGTGTTACAAAAGCTGTTAAATGCCTGCTCTCCTTGGCCATAAACCCCTGGTGATATGCCTTACCCTGGTCAAGCAGTGAAAAGAAGGTGTTTCCTCCCAGACTGTCCATGATGTCCTGCACTCTGGGAATAGGATGGCGATCAGGGTGGGTCTTTCTGTTTAGATCTCTATAGTCAATACATAAACGCAGGGTTCCATCTCTTTTTCTTACACAAACAACTGGAGAAGAGTAAGAAGAGGTAGACTTTTCAACCCATCCCTGTGCTATCAAGTCCAGTAGGTAATCTTTCACCTCTTTGTATAATGGTTTTGGGACAGAGATATATGTCCTTGACACTGGTTCAGAATCCTTTAGAGAAATGTTCATTTGCAGACTTGTCACACAGCCAATATCACCATCAGTCTGGGAAAATGACTCTGACTCTTCTCTTAGCATCTGGTTGACTATCTGTCTCTGATGTTCATCTAGGTGAACTAGATCAACGGGTGGAGCCCACTTTTCATGTTGAGGGCTGTCTCTATTGGCACTGTGTGTCTGGACATGATGGGTGGAGGCTGTAAGAGGATGGTCCATCTTAAATATGTTGGCAGGATAAACAGACCTCACTGACTGCGCAGTCCCCATAGCAGTTCTTCCAGCTAATATTATGTCATGATTTGTTGGATTCTGCACACTAACGATAATTTTTGGAACCATACCTGCCTTCACTGTTGCGAGACTATCGCAAACCTCAAGTCCTTCAGGCCATTGTGGAATCTCGTTAGGCTCAAAGATAAGCGCCCTATCCTCCCTGAAAGGTGAAGTCTGAACTCGACACTCAACTTGGACAGAACTACGTTTCGGCACGCTGACTCGCTCATTGACTGTTCTTACACTATACTCACACATATCTTGTACAGTCACTGCATTAACAAAGGCTTCTGCCTTATTTTTTCCTAAGTAGAGGAAATGCTACTTTTACTGCCTTTATCAGCTTTTCTTTGTCCCCATGTTTGGCGTGGTCGTGCACACTGTCAATCACAAGACGTTCAATAACATTAAAGCCTATTATGGGGTACTGTTGTTGGTCACCTTTTAACACTAGCATAGGAATTAACAACTCATCACCAGAAGCAAGCTGAAAGGACACTTCAAGCCATCCAATATATGGCATTTCTGTCCCATTGGCGGCTTCAACTTGTAGAGTACCAAATGGCTCGATTAACTCTGATACGTCTCGTAAAGGCATGTCAGGGAAGTGATCGCTTTTCCACACCTCATCTATAGCACAGATTTGTGACCCTGTATCCCAAAGCGCCTGTGTTTGCTGTTTACTTAAGAAACATCTAATAAGGCATTTCTTCCCTATGAGCTCCCTCACAGAAGGCGTTTTATTTTTTAAGATATCACTTCTTTTTTTGCCCTTGAGTTTCGCATGTGTCTGGGCCACCCTTCCCTTAATACCCAAATATGTGTTTGATTTACAATTTCTTTGATGTACTGGCCAGTGGGCTTCTTGGCATTTCTTTGAGCAGTAGAAAGTGGTTTTACAAACTGAACAACACTTCAGCCTCACGTTTTCTCTCCCTTCTTTACAACCCGCACAAAACTGGGACTCAACTAGTGAGCTGGTTGCCCGGTGTTCCACGGGAGCAACCCTTGTTAGTTTAAAGGACTCTTCTTAGCTGATGTTCCTAACCTCTCTGCTTTACAACCTGCTCTGAAATGCTCGCCGCTACCACATTTGAAATAATGCTGACAGTACTCTTCATCTGTCTGTACACAAGCAAAACACCTTGGCTGGGGACGTGGCACTGGATAATAACGTTGTGGAGCGAATCTCTGTTGGAATTGGGCTGTGCCTCTTGCCTGTCTTAGCCTGAATGCTGGTTGGTACTCCTGTATTGGTGTTGGAGGATTGTAAAAGGTCATAGCATGTGAGTTAGCCTCATAAGGTGAGGATTGCAGGGGTGAAAACACTGGATATGAAGCATGAGCAGTTTCTGGTCCTCTGCTTCGCAGAGGGTACTGTGGAGGAGTGGGTGCAGACTTTTGGATAGTCTCTCTCATCTGTGACACCTCAGCTCTCAAATCTTTCAGCAGCACCATGTCAGAGCGCATCTCCTTGATCTCAGAGAGCAAATCTGTGGGCAGAGTAAGAGACTTTTCCTGGGTGGTGCTGTTCTTTTCTGCTAATACTTTACTGGACTGGACTGTGTTTATGTTAGTTACCCGTGATGAACCGGCATGTTTCTTTTTGTCCTGCCTTTCCTTTTCATTGGTGCAGGCAGTGTTCAGTGATTCATCTGACGTATTTGTCTGCAAGAGGTAAGGCTGCAAGTCACTCCTAATATTGTCATTCTGCAGACCAGTTAAGACAGTATGCATGAAGAGACTCTGAACTAATGCTGGGTCATATTTTAAACTCGACTCTGCTTCCTGGGAGGCGAACAGGACTTTCTGTCTCAGGGCCATGGCCCTAAGCAGGAAGTTTTGAGGTGTCTCTTTGCTGCTCTGAACCTCAGAAGTAAGTTGTTTGTACAGTTCTGTTGCACCTCTCTCCTGGTAGTGAGATCTGAGAATTCTACGAAGAGCAGGCAGTGTCAGTGTTCCTTTTCCTTCTAGATAACTACGTAACTGCAGGCCTGGTGTGATGGCACGGATCACTGCATCAACAATCTCTGACCCTGGATAACCCTTGCTTAGTCCACTTTCAATTTGTCTCGCCAGGCTGGAAAAGGTTAGCCTATCCTTTTGTCCCAGCTCGCCTATCTGGCCTGCTATCTTGAAATCTTTTCGCCACACTGGGTTATCAGGTGCTGCTGTGGCTACATTTTTTGTGGGACCGCCCAAGCTTTTAGAGGAATTTAAGCTTTTGCTCATCAGATCACGTAGTGCATTCTCCTTTTTCTGTAATGACACCCGTAGTGGCTCTAGCTCTTTTTGAAGAGTTTCTGTAATCTCCAACCTCAGCCTCTCTATTTCAGACTCCATTCCATCAAATGTTGGGCAAAAGCAGACAAATTAGGGTTTTACCTTACTCAACTGGGTGTTGCTGATCCCTAGTGGTAACTGTGTTCACCTTGAGAAACAGGCTGCCAGAATTCGTGTGAAAACCCCTTTGACTACCTTGACCAACTCCTTTCACTGATGCCTGGGTAAGTTAAAGGGATGATCAACAAGAGGATTCCAGTTACAGCTCATGGATGTTCCTCCAGCTAAGCATCCCAGCGGTGCCTCCAAAATTGTTTGTACCTTAAATAAGGACAGGTAGTGAGGGGAGAAAGGTGGAAAACAGACCAGCACGCTGCTTTCACCGTCACTTGTTTAGATTTAATCTCAACATCCAAAACAGTCACAAAACCAAATGAAACACATGCTTAAACAGTTCCAGTTGTCATCACAACAAACATTTACAATTTTTTTAAACATAAAACATGAATATGACATTAAATCAAGTTAGGCACTAGTGGCAACCGAATATCAGTTTCCATGTTGGGCTCTACAGCCAGACCATGTGCTTCCATGCAGCTAACTCAGTTAAACAAACACTTATAAAAATAATACAATTATAGAAGACACAAATTCTTTATATTTTTCTACAAGAATAAAGATAGAATTGTTACTAATATGTTCACAGTCTTGCAATGTTTTGTGGAGCATAATTACCTTAAATAAGGACAGATAGTGAGGGGAGAAACGTGGAAAACAGACCAGCACACTGCTCTCACCATCACTTGTTTAGATTTAATGAGGAAAAGTAGCGCGGGCTCCCCCTACTGGAGCTCCAAAGTAAAAGACATTACCAATGGATCAATGTATGATCAATCTGCCTAGGGGATAATGTGAATTACCTATTTGTATTATAACATTTTTGTTATCTCAGTGATACATTTAAAACAATGACCAGTCACTGTACACATTTGTAAATAATCACGAATTACACACAATGGAAACAGAACACTGCAATCTCTGTGATCTAAACAAAAAATTAACATGCATTAAGACAAATAAATGTATAACATTCTATCTGTCACACAGTCACAGCGCTGACAGCACCAGCAGCCCTACCCCGAAACTCACACCAGGCATATGCTGGGGGTGTGGACTGGCTGGACATAACCGATCAAAGTGCCCCACACATCCATGGCCCCAGCCCCCGAGGGGTGCGATGGGAGGGGGATCGCAGCAGCCTCCTCGAGATCAAGTTCAAGGCCCAGTAAACCCATGGGGGGGTCCAAAGCAGGGGTATTAGGGATGCCCAGAGAATCCTACGGGGGAGAATCATTACCTATTTTAACAACTAATGCTGAACAAGAACCCATGTTACACATTGAGGTAGGCGGTAAAAATACACCCATGTTACTTGATACAGAAGCGGTTTATACATGCTTAAATTTAAGTCATTCCTCACATCTCCCCTTGTCTGGGAAATTTGCCAAGACATTAGGATTCTCGGGACAAAAGCAATTGATTCCTATGACCGCTCCAGTCCGTCTAAAACCTGGAAATAAAAGTGTGACTATACCTGTACTAGTTTCAAGTCAGACCTCGGTTAATTTGTTGGGCAGAGATGCATTGTGTAAATTAGGATTGCAAATATGGTGTTCTCCAGAAGGGGTGTATGTTGACATGAATGGTGTAAAAAATCAAATGGTAATGACTGAGCCGCAAGCAAATGTGTTTTGGATAGGACAGCTAGAAAGGGATGTAAGTAAAGTAAACCATAAGTGGGGAAAGTTCATTCAAGCACAGATTCCTGAAGCACAATTACCTACTTCAGACTTTCACTGTACAATGGTGTATGATCCAACTAAGGATGCTGGTTTAGAACAAACATGGCAGGAAGAAACAAAAGAGCACAAGGTTGAGTTAATTACACAGTACATCATCATAGGTCGGCAAGGAGCAGCTATCAGCATAGAGGAGTGTGATTTTGTGAAAAGGTGGTTCAATGTAACTGATTCTGTTCCCTATGTGACATTGTATGTTGGAAGAAATTATAGATCAAAGGACTTAGAACCAATGATGAAGAGAGCTAAAGATGTCCGGTGGGAGTCAACCATAAATCCGTTGATTTTTCATTCTACCGATAAAATCTATATCAAAATATTGTGTGGTAATAACTTGATTGGTGTTCCTCAGGAAGTTGTTATTAGCCACAAGTCACAGACACAAATGGCATCAGCAACTGAAGTACCCTGTTGAGGGTAAGCTATATAGGGAAATGGAGAGTAAGGTCCCACCTGAATTATGGTCTCAGCATGATACAGATGTGGGCCTAATTAAATCAGCCAGCCCAATTCAAGTACAACTCAAACCAAATGTTACACTGCCCAGAATAAGACAATATCCTTTGTGACCTGAGGCAGAAGCTGGTATAAAAACCACTATTGAAGGCCTTGTAAAAGCAGCTGTGTTAGAAGAAACAACTAGCTGCTATAATACTCCAATTTTCCCTGTGATCAAGCCAGGCAAAAATAAATGGCGTCTCGTGCATGATTTACGGGCAATTAATAGTATAACAGAGGATTATCCAGCAGATGTTCCAAATCCACACACACTGCTAACCAATGTCCCTCCCGAAGCCAAATACTTCACTGTGATTGATCTTTGTTCAGCCTTCTTCAGTATACCAGTCGCTGAGGAGAGTAGATATTTGTTTGCATTTACTTATGCCGGTAAACAATATTCCTACCGCAGAATGCCACAGGGGTTCCGTCATGCTCCACATATATTTAATCAGGTCATCGTTAGAAGCATGCCATAGGGATTCCATCAAGGTACTCGGTAAGCTAGCACAAGGAGGTCATAAAGTGTCTAAAAATAAACTGCAATACTGCAAGCCTCAAGTTGAATATTTAGGGCGGTTAATTTCACATGGTACAATAGCCATAGCGCCTACCCAATTAGAAGGCATAAGTAAAGCACACTTGCCACAAACAGTTAAACAGCTGGTGACCTTTTTAGGCTTACCAGGCTTCAGTGCTGACTGGATTGAGGAGTATGCAGTAAAAACAGCTCCACTGAGGGAAATAATGAGAGAAGAAGGACTGCAAAATCTAAGTGCTTTGTTAAAATGGAACACAGATGCACTGTCCCTCAAAAAAGAGATGCAAACAGCGCCTACCTTAGGTATACCTGATTATACCAAACCATTCCATTTGTATGTGGCTAACCGAGCTGATGGATATGCCTCAGCTGTATTGATGCAGGAAACCTGCAGTGGTAGGAAAAAACAGCCCCTAGCTTACTACAGCACTAAGCTAGATAATGTAGCACAAGGTTACCCACCATGCTATCAGCCGGGACTTGCAGCAGTACATTATGCGTATGACAAAGCTTCCACATTGACTATGGGTTACCCAGTAACCATTTATACACATCATAAGGTTGTGGAATTGATAGAACAAGGTAAATTTGTTCTAACTCAAGCTCGCCTTCTAGCATATTCTTCACTGCTCACATATCCTGACATTACGATCAAAAGATGTGACATGGTTAATCCTGCTGAATTAATTCCTTTGGCATATGAAGGTGTGTCTCATGATTGTGTGGCAAACTCTTTGGCATTTACTAGGTTACGGCCTGATCTTGAGTCTAAACCGATATCCGAAGCGGAAGTTACTTACTTTGTTGATGGATCTAGTTTCAGAGACCATGTAGGGAGTGATACTGGGTATTCAGTAATAAAGAAGAATGGGGAAGACTTTGAACCTGTCCTATCTCAGCACTGTTCACAACCATGTTCTGCTCAGTTAGCCGAGTTGAAAGCTCTCACAGCCGCATGCCAGCTGGCCGAAGGGCTAGTAGCAAATATTTTTACAGATTCAGCCTATTCACATGGTGTGTGTCATCTGTTTGGGGCAGTATGGAAGCAAAGAGGGTTTAAAAAGAGTGACAGAACACCCATCCAGCATGCTGAACAGATAAGCAAGTTAATGTCTGCTATGATGCTACCAAAACGATTGGCTGTCATTAAATGTCAAGCTCACAAAAAAGGAAATTACTATGTCACTAAGGGTAACAACATAGCCGACTTAGAAGCAAAGCAAGCATCAAGGTGTCAAGTAGCAGTGATGGGACCAGTAGTCCTTATAGAACCGCAACCTCAGTTGGAGGATATTATTCGAATTCAACATCAAGCAGGTCCTTATGAGCACTCGATGTGGCTCCAGAGGGGAGCTCAGAAGGATGCCCAGGCTGTGTGGCGTTCGCATGAAGGTTTAATCATTGCACCCACAGCGCTGTTGAATATTTTGGTATCAGATGCGCATGGATTTGATCATTGTGCCAGAGGAGAGGTTGTGAGGAAAATTAAAAACCAAGGGTATTGGTCTCCATATCTGCATGCTATGGTTGATGAGTTCCTAGCTTCATGTGAGATATGTGCTAAGCATAATGTCAGAAAGGGAACAGCGACACCTATTGGCAATATACCGGTACCTGAAGGACCATTTAAGCACCTAGTGATGGATTATGTTGACATGATAAAGTATGCTCGTGGCAAAAGGTACATGCTTGTAGTAATTGACCGGTTCAGTATGTGGGTAGAAGCAATGACATCTGTAGATGAAGGTCCAGGAACAGTTATAAAATTTCTTACAAGAGAAGTAATACCTAGCTTTGGAATTCCGTCAGAGATCAGTTCAGATAATGGATCAGCGTTCATTCAGAAAACTGTAAAGCAGGTACTACAGCAGTTGAGAATAAAGCAAAGATTTGGGTGTGTCTATCATCCACAGTCCCAGGGGATGGTAGAAAGAATAAATGGTACTCTCAAAGCTAAGCTTAACAAAACTTGTGCTAGTACAAAACTTAACTGGGTTGATGCTTTACCCACTTGCATTAATGAGCTATCGCATGCAAACTAACAGATATACACACTTAACCCCGCATGAAATGCTTACGGGTCGACCCATGTCTGTGCCATTCTGTAGAGATCCGTATAAAGGCCCAACACTAGAACAATTACAAATGGAACTCAGATCGTATATGTAAGGTTTTATAATATTGTAAGACATTGTAATCTAATCAGTTCAGATTCCTGTGCCCTGAGAACAGACCCCTCACTGTGGTAACACTTTCTATATCCTGTACCCAGACAAATATACATCCAAATAGCTCTTGTCTGCTAGAACCCTTTTGTTTAATCAGGAGAATGTAAGGGCGTTTTCACACTGGGGTCCCGGATCCGTTTCCGAGTACACTTGGCCCCGGGACCAGTTGATTTTTGTCTGTGAGAATGTAATCGTTCCGAATCGTTCCGCGCTCGGGAACGAGTCCCTGGACCGATTGCAGAGGTGGTTTCGGGAACGATTCACACCTTCCCGAGAACGGAAGGCGGGACATAAGTACGCGCTCGTGCTCAAAAGAGGAAGTGACATAATTCCAGTTCGACTCTGTACACAAACAAACGTGGCTACTGAAGAATCCCTGTGAAGTAATGCCGAAGTATAGCATTTGCTAGAAATTTAGACAGACGAAAATATCCGGAGATAATCGGACACTACACATAAAAACTCCGATATTTACGGAAGTATTTAGACGCGCGCGCGTACAGCAGCACTGAGCAATGCCGTGCAGAGTTAAACAAACTTCGGCCCGTGCAGCACACAGCGCGCGCTGCGATACTGAAGTGAGGAAAAGATAAATAATAGGATAAAAACCATCCAGTGTGATCGAGTCGGAACCCCTCAAACCCACAACAACATCTACCTTCATCATCGGAACCGGACAGCGTGGAGCCTGGTCCAGCAGAGAGCCTGCGCGTGAGCGGTGAGTTCATAATAAATACTATTAACTCCTGTTATTAACACTGTTAAAGAGAGTCTCATATTATCACCACATCTCCAGGTAATTGTCTGTGGATCTTGTGGTGACATTTAAATGCATATAATAAGGTATACAGGATGATCCTTTCACATTAGCTCACAGTAAAGTTCACTCTGAATGTTCCTCATGTCTGCTCACTGTAAGGCCTCAGATCATTTCACTGTTCAGAAGAGCAGAATGTGATGAACTCCAGTGTTGTGCTTATGTAGCTATTAGAGTTACAGCTACTTTACTCTTTACTCATATGTTATATATAACCTTCATGTATATTCTCCAACACATCTCAGAGACACTTATAAAAACTGAGATGCTGATGAGCCACATAAGCTCCACACACAGTTTCAGGTTATCTGTGATTGCGGTGACAAAATTGAAATGTTGGAAAAAATTAATTTGTACAAGCTGTTATGGCTTGTTATAACTTTCAGCAAATTTTTTGCGTTTATACTTTCTTGCAGACAGGCACTGGAGGAAACACAGACTGAGACCTCTGACAGCAGCACAAGACCAGCTAACAACAGAGGAAAGAGACAAAACCTGACATGCAAGAGCAGGAGACTCATAATGCTGCATGAAATCTCAAATTTAGATGGAGGAGTTCTGACTACAGATACAGAGGAAGAAACAGCAAGAGATCGAATAGGATGTTGATGCAGACGATGGACCAACTGTTGTCTTAATTTCATTAACACACACCCTCTTGCTATGCAAGTACAAGTAAATATAAAATATGCTACATTTTAATGTTTATATTTTTTGTCCTATTTGACAGCTAATTCTGTTACAAAATTAACTTTTATTATATTTTTATTTAATAATGTTTAATAAAACCTTTTGCACTCTATCCAGTACTTTGTCTCTATTCCAAATCCCCCACACTCATCTTGGATTTTACAGTATACATTTATTTTTACATTTACAAAAATACAATATAAACACTAAACATTGATGCATGGTGAGGTTTTAAATTAAATAGTTTCAGCATCTCGGCCAAGTTTGAAAATCTACACATAGCAAGGTAAGAAAAAAAGAGCACAAGCATCTCTCTTGTAGGACTGTTGTCTTCTTAATAGGAGTATTTAGTAGCCATTCCTGGTCACAGGGACATCCTGCCATCACACACCACCCCTCTCTAAACCCAGATGATCCTGAGGAGAACAGAAAAATGCATGATTAAATATTTATCATTTATTGTATGTATCTATGCTATTTGTTGAACTTTATTCTAGCAGGCATTATATTTATTTGTAGCATTTATTGCATTTATTAATTGTTTACATCTGATTAATTTACAGTGTACATAAACACTTTCTGTTTATGATAAAAAAGTACAAATTTTAAATGTGCTATGACTAAAGAAAGTAATGTTTAATGAGCACTTTATTTCTATTTGACTGGGAATCAGTAGAGAATGTGGACACACCTGATTACTCACCTTACAGAGTAGAGATGTAAAGTCATTCCTCAGTGCCTCGTGCTGTGTCTGTGCAGCGCGCGCTCATTTCACCCTCTGAGTCGCGCGATAGATGAGTCAGTAGGCATGTTGTTTACAGTGCCGTTGTTTTTGTCATAAAAACATCCACACGGAGCATTAACAGGTGTCTCACAGTTCATGACCCGAGTAGCGTTTCTTCTTCTTTCTTAGTTTTTTTTTTCCCGCGAAAAACAAACCAACTACCTCTCTACCGCCACCTACTGTTTCCGGTTGTGTAAATACGCAAGTGTCCCCGGGATCACAATCGCTATTACAGTGTGAACGCAGACCTGCGGGGGGATTGGGGAGGGGGAGAAATCGTGCTCGGGTACAGAACGGAACAGAACGTTACCAGTGTGAAAACGCCCTAAATGTATTTCCTCTCTCCTGTCTGTCTCCGGGACTCTCTATCACTGACATGTGAATGACTGGTTCTTTTGATGTTCAGGACGTAGCACTGTTTAAATGTGCTCTCCTTGCTAAGAATAAACTAGAGATCTTCAGACATCATGCCTGCGTGTGTGTGTGTGTGTGTGTGTGTGTGTGTGTGTGTGTGTGTGTGTGTGTGTGTGTGTGTGTTTGTCTCTCCCGGTCGATCGGGCCCGGACCGGTAAGTATATAAGTATATATATATAAGGTGCAGTGGACACAACAAGTTAAACTCTTCTTCTCTTAGCTTAAAACAGCTCGGACACACTACTTCTTCATTTAAAACCTAACAGTATATATGAAGAAACTAACTGCAATACATAAAGCAATCTATGTGCAGGAAAAAAGCAAGGAGAAGGAGGAGGAAAAAGACGCTCCGTGTCCCATCACTCCAGGAGACCAGGTCTATCTAGGCGTGTTCAGAAGGAAGTGGCACGAACCCAGGAGAGAAGGGCCCTACAAAGTTGTAGCAGCCACTCCAACAGCAGTCCAAGTGGAAGGCAAAACCACATGGTATCATTTAAACCATTGCACAAAAGTCTATAAAGTAAGTAAGGGAGAAAGTGCAGACGAAGAGGACCCACCACCCGACAGTGATAACATACAAGGTCTTGCAATCTGTGTGACAGGTGTGGAGGAAATAAAGCAGAAAGATGGGGAAAATAAAGTGGATAACATACCTAATGATCATTATATTCCAGGTATTAAATCAAGCTGTAGTCAGCTCACCCCTACTCAACTCCAACCAGACTTCCCAAGAATCGACTTTACAGCAGTTACACACGTGGACAAAATTGTTGGTACCCTTCGGTCAATGAAAGAAAAACTCACAATGGTCACAGAAATAACTTTAACCTGACAAAAGTAATAATAAATAAGAATTCTATGAATGTTAACCAATGAAAGTCAGACATTGCTTTTCAACCATGCTTCAACGGAATTATAAAAAAAAAAATGAACTCATGGAACAGGCCTGGACAAAAATGATGGTACCCCTAACTTAATAGTTTGTTGCACAACCTTTTGAGGTGACCACTGCAATCAAACGATTCCTGTAACTGTCAATGAGACTTCTGCACCTCTCTGCAGGTATTTTGGCCCACTCCTCATAAGCAAGCTGCTCCAGTTGTTTCCGGTTTGAAGGGTGCCTTTTCCAGGCAGCATGTTTCAGCTTCTTCCAAAGATGCTCAATAGGATTGAGGTCAGGGCTCATAGAAGGCCACTTTAGAATAGTCCAATGTTTTCCTCTTAGCCATTCTTGGGTGTTTTTAACTGTGTGTTTTGGGTCATTGTCCTGTTGCAAGACCCATGACTTGCGACTGAGACCCAGCTTTCTGACACTGGCCAGCACATTTCTCTCTAGAATCCCTTGATAGTCTTGAGATTTCATTGTACCCTGCACAGATTCAAGACACCCTCTGCCAGATGCAGCAAAGCAGTGCCAGAACGTAACAGAGCCTCCTCCATGTTTCACAGTAGGGACAGTGTTCTTTTCTTGATATGCTTCATTTTTCCGTCTGTGAACATAGAGCTGATGTGCCTTGGCAAAAAGTTCAATTTTTGTCTCATCTGTCCATGGGACATTCTCCCAGAAGCTTTGTGGCTTGTCAACATGCAGTTTGGCATATTCCAGTCTGGCTTTTTTATGATTTGTTTTCAACAATGGTGTCCTCCTTGGTCGTCTCCCATGTAGTCCACTTTGGCTCAAACAACGACGGATGGTGTGATCCGACACTGATGTTCCTTGAGCATGAAGTTCACCTTGGATCTCTTTAGAAGTCTTTCTGGGCTCTTTTGTTACCATTATCTGTCTCTTTGATTTGTCATCAATTTTCCTCCTGCGGCCACGTCCACGGAGGTTGGCTACAGTCCCATGGATCTTAAATTTCTGAATAAACTGTAGTCACAGGAACATCTAGCTGCTTGGAAATGGTCTTATAGCCTTTACCTTTAACATGCTTGTCTATAATTTTCTTTCGAATCTCCTGAGACTCTTTCCTTCGCTTCCTCTGACCCATGTTGAGTGTGGTACATACCACGTCACCAAACAACACAGTGACTGCCTGGAGCTCTATATATAGGCCCACTGACTGATTACAAGATTGTAGACACCTGTGATGCTAATTAGTGGACACACCTTGAATTAACATGTCCCTTTGGTCACATTATTTTCAGTATTTTCTAGGGGTACCATCATTTTTGTCCAGGCCTGTTCCATGAGTTTATTTTTTAAAATAATTCTGTTGAAGCATGGTTGAAAAGCAATGTCAACTTTGAAAAGCAAAGTTAATTGGTTAACTTTCATAGAATTTTTTTAAATTATTACTTTTGTCAGATTAAAGTTATTTATGTGACCATTGTGAGTTTTTCTTTCTTTGCCCGAAGGGTACCAACAATTTTGTCCATGTGTGTAAATGTTGATCAAAAAGTACCTAATAATAAAATTGATGATAGGAAAACAAAAGAGAAACTCTTAAGCATAGCTCACAGTAATGAGTGGTATAAGTGGGCTGCCTACACAGCTCAGGAAAACAAATTAACTAGTTGTTTGATTTGCACCCCATCACCATTAAGGAAATTTATAGTAGTACCCAATCAGTATGACTTTAGACATTGTGCAAAATTTACTCAGCAGTTTTGTCATTTGCATGTTTTCAGAAGACCACTGTGTCCAACAGAATGTTTAGCAATCCTGAGTAGTCCAGATTACTTCAATAACTACCATATGCCCGAATGGGGAGAATGGTGCCAGCAGTTAGACGTAAGAATAGAAACTAAAAAGATAGAGTTCCCTTCTGATTATGAGATAGATTATACACTTGAGCATGAATGCTTCAATAAGACTACAGGAAATTACAGCATGGGGGAGTTTCAAGGTAATTGTATGATGATGTGGCACCTAGACACTGACTCTTTTCAATGACCGAAGTCCATAAGAAAACTATTACTTAAACAGTAACTTTGCAAGAGAATATCACTATAACACATAGCTGCATGAACCAAACATTGCTGTTTCCACTAAAGTTCCGTTATGATGACCAAACAATACCAGTAGCTGATTTCTTCTGGCTCTGTGGGGGAACACTGTTGAGAGCCACATTACCAAAGGGCTGTAAAGGGATCTGTGCTAGAGTACGGATGATTCAAGAAATGTCAATAATGAATTGGAACATAGAACAACCAGTGGGGAGTAACTCAAAAGCTAATCATAAAAAGGAGTTATCAGACTGATCCTAACGTGCACATAGATTCAATAGGACAACCCAGAGGTATACCTGATGAATTAAAAGCAAGAGATGAGGTAAAATCAGGATTTGAATCACTTTTTATATGGATAACACCTAATAAAAATGCTTCATGGATTAATTATATTTACTATAATCAGCAAAGATTCATCAATTATACAGATAATGCATTAGCTGCCTTAGGAGAACAGATATATGCAACAAGCAAGATGACTTGGCAAAACAGGTTAGCACTAAATTGGTTATTGGCTGAAAAAGGTGGTGTGTGCATTCTGTTCGGTGATCAATGTTGTACATACTCCTAATAATACAGCACCTGATGGGACGTTTACTGAAGCCATGAATCAATTAAAGAATCTGAGACGTGAAGTAACTGAAAATGCTGTTAGAGATAATAAAATATGGGACTGGTTAGACCTAAAACTGGGAGTGTGGGGAGCATGGTTTGCTAAATTTGTTATGTTTTTGAGTTTTGCTATAGCGATGGGAGGATTGTTGTTCTGTTGTGTACTTCCTGTATTAAAATCTTTGGTCATTAAAGCCACGGTTCAACAAATGGAGGTATTAAAATGGCAAGATGAAAGACCTCCCCTAACCAATGACAAAGACATTTACAGCTCTGAATGTGATTCACAAGCATCAGAAGAGGATTCTTGCACCTCGGATGAGGGCGAAGAAGATGATTAATGATGAGCCATGCCTTGGGTGAAAGCACTGGCCTGGCCTCTCCCCAAAAGGTGACCCTCTATGATGCGCAAAGTATCTGGGTTGAAGAGTCTTATGTTACAAGAAAGCTGTTTAAAATTATATCCACTTTTAAAATTGTATTATGTTATGCATGTTCCAGTTTAGATTATATGATTTATCCAGTTAGTGTTAACCTAAAAATCACTGTATTAATTTCATTTTCATGTTGTTATGTTATGTTATGTTATTGTGTTATGAAAAGTACAAGGTCATGGAGGTCAAGTCTTTTATTCCTTCCTAGTCAAGTGTGGAAGGAGAGGTGTAAGCATATTTTAGTAAAATATATTTGTAATGTAACAATATGACAATATTAATCAACATAATATTAACCTTAACAATATTATATTGAATAACAAAGGATAAAAATTAAGCAGAGAAGGACCCATGCACAAGATACCAGGAAAAACGAAAGAGATAAGGAGAGCAGGCACAGGGGGCCACAGTAAGGAGATAGAGATACTCAGTATACGAAGGAACCTGGAACCTCGGTTCCTGGAACAAGGTTTGTTGACAATTATAATATAATATATTATAATTGTCAACAAACGTACGGGGAAAGCACCTAGCAAGGAATACGTTCGGGGAAAGCACCTAGCAAGGAATACGTGCTCATTAGACTATAAATCACGTAGCTAAAGATGTGCAGATACCGGTGTGCAGTGGAGTCAGGAATGACACAGAGATAAAAAAGAGGCACACAGACGCTGGTATGCGCATTATGTTTAATAAAGAAAGAACATAAGAAATAAAAGTACATTAAACATAGTTTATAAAAGCATATAGTAGAATACAAAATATATGGCCCAAAATAAAAGTAAAGAATAACATAAGGGGCCTGTAACATTAACAGTAAAAGAAAAGAATTACACATCAAACCTTCTATGAGCCAGCACAACTCCAATAGGGAGATCAGTCAGAGGAATAAAAGTAGAATGACCACGATTCAAAAGTGGCATAGGCACGGGAGTGCTGGACTCCGGCCTTATGGGCCTAAAAGATTGAGGAGGACTATCGGCCTCCAAACGCAGTCTTTTAGAAGGACCAGGCTTGTAGTCACCCTTCTTAAAATAAGTGAGGCCTTTCTCCTGTAGATATTGCATCAAGGATCCAGAGGACTCAGGTTCTTCTTGAACAGAACTCACAGAGGCCCGGTCCATAACAGGCTCAGTAGGGTTGTAGTCCTCAGAAGGAGCATAATCCGGACTGCCCTGACTGTCGGAGTCATCCAGAGGGATGTAGCTAGTGTTAGAGCAGTTGCGATTAGCTGTAAATATAAAGGTAAGAATGTGTCAGACACCAAAAGAGGGAAAATGAGGAAAAAAGTAAAGAAGCAATATGAGGGAGATGCTTACCCATGGTTGGTCTCTTGAGAAATGAAGAACAAACCGGAAAACCACGCAAGGTATAGTAAAAATAGGTAACGCCCCACTATTTAAAAAAAACTGAAGAAAGGGAAATGTAAAGATAATGGAAAACAATTAATAAGGGAATTAAAACATAATGGGAACTAATATGAGCATAAGGCGGAGTCAGATGACGAGGTATATGACGTAATAAAATGAGTCAGATGACGAGGTATATGACGTATTAAAATAAGATATAAAAACTATAGTTATAATAGGAGAATTTATAAGAACAAGTTGGATTATAATGGGAACATCTTCCAGGAATTAGGTGGACATCTTCCAGGAATGAGGAGAACTAACGAAGATGGGGGTGATAAGGATGGGGACTTCCCCTCGATAAAACTGTATAAAAAGGCATGATTATTTCTGTAGAATTCAGTCTGTCTTTGGTAGTGCTTAGACTTCTAATCTAGGCATTGCTAAGCTGGCTCACTTGGGTTTATTGCTGCAATAAATCTTGTCTACTTCATCCAGATCTGCACTGAGTGAGAAGTCTTTCTTTGGTTCTTTTTACTAAATTTAAGTTTATGTTTAATAACTTGTACTGAGGCAACATCAATAGGTGGAAGACAAAAAATCTCCCACAGAGGTTTGGCTGACTCTCCACTAGAGTGTGAATGCATTGGTTGGTCATTGATAAGAGTCCAGTGATTTAATTTAATCACCACATAGTGTAAGTAAGACTAACACATGAATTTGCACTATAGATAAAACAATTATTGTGGGACTTATAAGCCCCAGAGGGGGGAGATATAGGAGAAATTTTTATTTGATTTCATGTGACATACCCTACTTTTAAGAAATAAAAGATGCCCCAGCTTGAAATAATGAGAGACTTGCGTGAGAGACTGAGCATATAGGCCTCTTGGAATGTGCCTGTTTAAGAAATCTGATCTATACATTAAGGCACCTAGAACTGGAAAATTTAATGAAACCCAGATGTTGAATGTAAAATCAGCACGGGATAACTGGCCGCCTTTGTTTAGGATCACTATTTAAGCAAGAAGCCGTCGGGAGTCGTGGTGCGTTCTGCAGACCTCCCGACTTTTTTGATCAACCAATAAAGTTGTAACCTTCTGAAATCAAAGCCTGAGTCGTCAATTAATTTCCACGACACAGTCTCCATCTCTGCCGAAGCAAGAGAGGGAGTCCGGAGCACGCTTGAGCCCGCTAAAACTTCCTGATCTGGTGAGAGAAAGGGACGATTCCATCTCATGCGCTTCTGTCGTAGAAATTAATTGAAGACTCAGGCTTTGATTTCAGAAGGTTACAACTGAAAAAGGTGGTTTTTGCCTTAGGTAATTAAGCAGATCTGGAGGACTATTGTGAACTGGTATGTTTAGATGCTGTCTTCCCCACTCTCATTGATGAGATGGAAAAATCACATTCTAATTATGTATTCATTTGTAATTGTGCCATGTAGACTATAGACGCTTTAAACTTGTTTGCTGAAGCTTAGAAACACAAGGCCGAGAATAGAACAGAAACAACCTGATTGTAGTCGTCCCTGAATAAATGATAAGGTATGGACATCTGGTCTGGGTCAGATAAAGAGTTGTGAATTTGAATGTAGGAACTTCGTGTACGGGGCGTTGATTATGTTAGCAGAGATGTTTGTGTATAAAATAGGTCAGCTGGGAGAAAGCCTTTACCTTTCTCCATGCTGCAATTGTTTGCTGTTGAAAATTAAACCTTTGTGACTTTGCTCTTACCCAGTGTATGAATTGCTTGTCTTTATAATATTTTCAGAATTTCCACCACAATAC
This sequence comes from Clarias fuscus, assembly GCA_030347435.1. NCBI lineage: Eukaryota > Metazoa > Chordata > Actinopteri > Siluriformes > Clariidae > Clarias > Clarias fuscus. Next base: position 24,335,339 of record CM059212.1, read on the forward strand.
TTGGCGTATGTCGTGAGGTAAGGAAATTTTTCGTTAAGTTGTCATTAATTGAGTAAGAAGTGCGCTTTCTCACAGTGACTGAGAGAGAGACGGGTAAGAGAGACACGGGTAAGGGGCCTAAAAAGTGCAAGGTGCACAAAAAGTGAGAGTGGGTACTGGTTTCGTCAGTTTACGAAAACTGGCCCTGCAGCGGACGTGCTCAGTGTAAGGACCTCCGGAGGTAAATCAGTGTGCAAGGTGCACAGGTAACAGTCAAGGGGACTGTGAGAATTCACTGTGAGGTAGTGGCACATGTACATTTGACAAGTAGAAATCATGAGTAACAGCAAAACTAAAGAAAATATTACATGGAGTTGTGATAAACCTAACATCCAATTTATGTATAGAAATTATGGCCCTGAGGCTGTGACCCAAGTAGAAATGTGGATTAAGGAGTTTGGCTTTCCTGAACCAGGGAGTTTCAGTAGGCGCCAGTTACAATTATTAAAGCGAGATTGACAAAAAGAGATTGAGAATCAAAATAATAAAAAGAAAAACAAAGTAAACATCAATTGGGTAGGATTTAATATGTGGAAAACAGAAGCAGAATTTAGAGGAAAACGCATACAACCTAAAACGCAAGCACAAAACATTGGTTCCTTTCAGTGTGTTAAGTCTGTTTCAGATCCCGACCTGGACGGCTGCCTCCCGCGACCCCCAGTTCCTCGAAAGTTAGCCCCTTCAGCGGATCCAGCAAGACGGGATGGACAAGGAACTTCTGGACAGGCCTCAGGCCCCCGCACAGCAAACGCAGCTCTGTCTCCAATTTCATCACATACTCGAACCAAGGCCCAGCTGAAAAGGGAAAAGGCTGATCTACAACCATTACCTGATGACAACGAGGACGAGAGAAAGGAACACTTAGGAGCTACAGGAGATCTTCATCAAGTGATCACTGCTCCAATGGTGGAAGTAGCAGGGGCAGATGGCACAGCGATGCTCGTTCACCGACCATGGACAATAAAGGATATCGAAAGTGCACATGGACAACTCCCAGACCCGAGAGAGGTGGGAGGACAGAAATTCGGTGATGAAATGAGCAGATTTTGTGCAGAGATTCGCCCGACATCTCATGAAATGCGGCCACTTTTGGGAAGAAAATTGGGTGCGGATTTTGCAAAGATTAAGTATTCCTGGCCAACGGACAATGTTTTCGCATGGAGGGCTCAGGCTAATCACAGAGAAAACCAAGCATTTAATGGCTTTGTGGTGAGCCTTACAGCAGCATGTAAAGAAACGTTCCCAGTGAAAATGGATATGACTAAAATAGCAATGTGCAAACAACAACCAGGAGAGAGCGTGTCACAATATCTCACCCGCCTCACTGAGGTACATGACGCAAACAGCAGACTGGAGAGGCCTGCAGACATGTCTGTGGCAGCAATTACGCCATATGAAGCACACCTGAGGAACAGTTTCGTAAATGGATTACAGGAGGACATTGCTCAGAAGGTGAAAAACACGTGCGTTGGCTGGGACATTGGGAAACTTAGTCTCACTGAACAACATGCAGTTCACGCGGAAAAGCTGGTAGCACAGGAAAAAGATAAGCGTAATAAGAAGAAAGAAGACCAGAGTCACAGTGCTCAGCTGGCCATGCTGCAGATGGTAAAAAAAAAAACGTGGGAATACAGTACAGGAGACGCGGAAGAGGCAGAGGACGAGGCGGCCGTGGACGCGGTCGTGGGAGGACAGATGGCTGTTTTGCATGCGGGAGTGAAGATCATTGGATTAAAGACTGTCCGAGAAGTAGCAGAGGAGAGGGAAAATTTAGTGAGATACAGAATGGAAACTGACAGAAAGAGGCTGGGGACGCGGGGAGCAGACCTGAAGGAGAGGGTGAGTCAAAACCTTTAATGCTTTGCAATGAAGATTCGCTAGAGCTAACCTCTTCAACTAATCTTTCTGAACTGATTTCACAAACTATATTAAGATTAGAAAATGTGCAAGAACTTCTTGGCACTTATGCAAAGTATGGTGAAGAGTCATATAAGCAGATGCCTGTGTATATGTTGAATGTTGAAGTAGAGAGTCTTATGTTTCTGGTAGATTCTGGAGCAGGAAATCCTGTGATTAAAACCAGTCAGTTAAGTAGGCCAGTAAAAATGAGTGGACGGTACCTGAACTCGGTAGGGGCATCTGGTGTCATGGTAAAAGAAAAATTTTCTACACCCCTCAAGTGTGAAACTAATCAAGGAGAAAAATTCAAATTTGCATTTTTGCTTTCTAGTTGTTGTCCTATTAATCCCCTTGGGTGTGATTTAATAAACAAATTGAGATTGAGTTTGATTAGCACCCCAGGAGGGCTAAAAGTAGTGGCGCAAAATGAAATAGAAATTCAGGGGGCGAAATATGACACCAGGCCATTGACCTATGTTTACAGTATGAGTGGACATGGGCTCAGTCTATTACGAGTTCAGTGAACCAGACACTCATGAAAGCAACACATGACTGTATTAACACTACTAACACAAGCTTCATGTCTTTACATGATTTGCACTATACTGCACACATTAATTTTGAGGGGCCTGATAATAAGTATGAGAGTGAATGGTTTAGAGAACTGCAAAACCCAGACATGCTGTTGTTTCAAGATCTATATTGGGACCAACACAGATGTGCAGTACCTATAGACCTCTCTAAAATAAGTGTAAGAACTGGGATGCCACACCCATTTACCATAGAAAGGTCACATCCTCATGTGTCATTATACAAAAACAGTAATGATGAATGGCAAGGCTAAAAACAGTGCCAGATTGCTTTTGAGCAAAGGGAAAACATGATGTGGGACTCATATGTGATGTTGAACCGGTGAGAATCAAACCAAAGACAGATTATAGGCCTTGTAAAACACAGTACCCACTGAAACCTGAGGCGATAGAGGTCCCGTGTTTAATTCCTTACTAAAAGCTGGAATGATAATTCCACTTGAACACTCACCAGTTAGAACACCAATCTTTGCAGTGAAATAAGCAAAAATTCCAGGTGAGCCTGAAGACTGGGGATTTGTGCAGGATCTTCAAGCAGTAAATGATGCAATAATACAGAGAGCTCCAAATGTCCCAAATCCATACACTATCCTGGCACAAATCCCACCAGGGAGCAGGTGGTTCTCAGTTATAGATTTGGCCAATGCATTTTTTAGCATTCCCGTTCAACCTGACAGCCAGTACCTGACAGTCTAAACTTTGGTTTGCATTTTCATTTAAGGGGAAATCATATACGTTCACGAGATTATGTCAGGAATATTCAGAATCACCAACAATTTACAATGAAGCATTAAGGAAAAGCTTGGAGTCGCTCACCCTGTCTCCAGGGTCAAGTCTCTTACAGTATGCTGATGATTGTTTGATAGCACGCCATCTAAAGAGCAATGTAAAAAGGACACCATAGCCTTTCTTTGCCATTTAGCAAAAAAAGGACACAAGGCAAGCCTTTCTAAATTACAGTTTGTACAACAGCAGAAAAAAATCTTGGTGCATCTGATATCAGAACAAGGTAAAACTTTAGGTCCAAACAGAGTGAAAGCAATTCAAGAAATTCCAAAACCAAAAACCAAAAAGCAACTTATGTCATTTTTGGGCATGTGTTCATATTGCAGAACGTTCATTCCTAACTATGCGATCCTCGAGGCTCCCTTAAGTGAGATAGCATCAGGGTTGCCAATGTGTTTAAGAGCCGTTGCGGCTGCTGAAAAAGCTGCAACAGCCTCAGTAGGGTACAGTAATTTGACTTTATTGGTTCCTCATGCAGTTTCACTACTTCTCCTAGAACAAAAAACGGTACACACGTCAACAGCACGATGGTTGAGGTATAACACAATTCTACACTGTAAAAAATCCAACTAGCAAAATGTTGGCATAATGAGTATTTATTAGTAATCTGGACAATAAGACATGAAAAGGCTGACTGAACTAGTGAAAACAAGTTCATTAAAAACTCGCTGGGTCAACTAAGGTTTAATTACTGAACAGACGTTCTAATGCAAGTTAACACGCACAGAAGTTGGTTCGGAAGTTGGCGCATGCGTGCTGTTACGTTTCTGAAGTTGGCGCATGCGTGTTGGGTGCAGCGGGTATTTTGAACATCATCTGGATTAGTAGCCCGTTTCTCCACCTCACAACGGACAACTTCTTTTAAACTTTGGTAAGTGCACCTATTTATATCGAAGTCCTTTGTAGAAATTGTCTTAACATAAATGAGCGTTATTATATGGCGTTCTTTACGAAGTACATAGAGCTTGGTGCAGTTGTTTATTTAACGTGAGACAGTGAGAAAGATGCAAGTCATCCTGTAACCTGAATTACTACACTGTAAAAAATCCAACTAGCAAAATGTTGGCATAATGAGTATTTATTAGTAATCTGGACAAGAAGACATGAAAAAACTGACTGAACTAGTGAAAACAAGTTCATTAAAAACTCGCTGGGTCAACTAAGGTTTAATTACTGAACAGACTTGCTAATGCAAGTTAACACGCACAGAAGTTGGTTCGGACGTTGGCGCATGCGCTCTGTTACGTTTCTACAGTTGGCGCATGCGCGCTGATACGTTTCTGAAGTTGGCGCATGTGTGTTGGGTGCAGCGGGTATTTTGAACATCATCTGGATTAGTAGCCCGTTTCTCCACCTCACAACGGACAACTTCTTTTAAACTTTGGTAAGTGCACATATTTATATCGAAGTTCTTTGTAGAAATTGTCTTAACATAAATTAGCGTTATTATATGGCGTTCTTTACGAAGTACATATAGCTTGGTGCAGTTGTTTATTTAACGTGAGACAGTGAGAAAGATGCAAGTCATCCTGTAACCTGAATTACTACAATCAATATATTTTGTATTATTTTGAGTTTACTACATTTATTTGTTATTTATTACAGGTGTTGCATATTATGAAGTATATTTAATTATATTAGAAATATTAAATTTAGAATTGAATATTATTTAATTATTATTCACAGCACATTATTATTTTGTCTATATCCCTGCATGTGTGATATTTGATTTATTGGTTATGTTGCTTATGTTAAGAGGAACTAACAAGTTACCTGCCTGGGGTTTCCCATGGGACAGGTGAGAGTGTGACACGGTGTGAGAGAAGCACATGAGGGGTGTATTGTTTCCATAAAACTCAATAAATGTTTCTTGATCATTATGAATGAATTAAAGAAATAGTGATTTCTGCAGATCATGTGACACTGAAGACTGGCGTAATGATGCAGAAAATACAGCTTTACATCACAGCAATAAATAAAACAATTTAAATACATTCCAATGGAAAAAAGCTGCTGTATTTCACATTATTCCTGTTTTACTGTATTTCTGATCAAATAAATGTAACCTTCATGAAAACTTGTGCGAGTTCACTTAGATCTGCTCTGAAGCACAGTTCTTCTCTTGGAAAACATATAAGAAATAGAGAGATTGTATTGTGCCCCTTACAGAAATGTAGATTCAAGCTTTAGCAGCCATCAAATATTTCAGATTAATGTATAAGGAATCAGAGAAAATCTTGAATGAAACAGAACCTGAGGTGAACAGTGAACCTGAAGCTGGGACTTCACCTTGTTCACATGTACAGTACAGTTGTGGCCAAAAGTTTTGAGAATTACATAAATATTGGAAATTGGAAAAGTTGCCGCTTAAGTTTTTATAATAGCAATTTGCATATACTCCGGAATGTTATGAAGAGTGATCAGATGAATTGCATAGTCCTTCTTTGCCATGAAAAAGGACTTTATCCCGAAAACAAAACTTTCCACTGCATTTCATTGCTGTCATTAAAGGACCTGCTGAGATAATTTCAATAATTGCCTTGTTAACTCAGGTGAGAATATTGACAAGCACAAGGCTGGAGATCATTATGTCAGGCTGATTGGGTTAGAATGGCAGACTTGACATGTTAAAAGGAGGGTGATGCTTGAAATCATTGTTCTTTCATTGTTAAACCATGGTGACCTGCAAAGAAACGCGTGCAGCCATCATTGCGTTGCATAAAAATGGCTTCACAGGCAAGGATATTGTGGCTACTAAGATTGCACCTAAATCAACAATTTATTGGATCATCAAGAACTTCAAGGAAAGAGGTTCAATTCTTGTTAAGAAGGCTTCAGGGCGTCCAAGAAAGTCCAGCAAGCGCCAGGATCGTCTCCTAAACAGGATTCAGCTGCGGGATCAGAGTGCCACCAGTGCAGAACTTGCTCAGGAATGGCAGCAGGCAGGTGTGAGCGCATCTGCACACACAGGGAGACGAAGACTTTTGGAAAAGAAGCCACTTCTCTCCAAAAAACGTCAGGGACAGATTGATCTTCTGCAAAAAGTATGGCGATTGGACTGTTGAGGACTGGGGCAAAGTCATATTCTCGGATGAAGCCTCTTTCCGATTGTTTGGGGCATCTGGAAAAAGGCTTGTCTGGAGAAGAAAAGGTGAGCGCTACCATCAGTCCTGTGTCATGCCAACAGTAAAGCATCCTGAGACCATTCATGTGTGGGGTTGCTTCTCATCCAAGGGAGTGGGGGCTCACTCACAATTTTGCCCAGAAACATAGCCATGAATAAAGAATGGTACCAAAACACCCTCAAACAGCAACTTCTTCCAACAATGCAGCAACAGTTTGGTGAAGAACAATGCATTTTCCAGCACGATGGTGGACCATGCCATAAGGCAAAAGTGATAACTAAGTGGTTCGGGGACCAAAACGTTGAAATTTTGGGTCCATGGCCTGGAAACTCCCCAGATCTTAATCCCATTGAGAACTTGTGGTCAACCCTTAAGAGGCGGGTGGAAAACAAAAACCCACTAATTCTGACAAACTCCAAGAAGTGATTATGAAACAATGGGTTGCTATTAGTCAGGATTTGGCCCAGAAGTTGATTGAGAGCAGCCCAGTCAAATTACAGGAGTCCTTAAAAAGAAGGGCCAACACTGCAAATACTGACTCTTTGCATAAATGTCATGTAATTGTCGATAAAAGCCTTTGAAACGTATGAAGTGCTTGTAATTATATGTCAGTACATCACAGAAACAACTGAAACAAAGATCTAAAAGCAGTTTAGCAGGAAACTTTGTGAAAACTAATATTTGTGTCATTCTCAAAACTTTTGGCCATGACTGTAGAATTGAGAGAACAGGACAAAGAAAAATTTGATGCTGAGACTCTTGAGCACAAACCTGAACATCTTTTTTTCCATGCAAACAGTATTGCATATTTCTAAATCTTTCTCTCATAATTAGAGTGTCCCTAATGTTAAATGTTATGAATACCTGCAAGTTTATCAAAAGTGACAATGCATAACATTAGCGCCCTTTTTTCAGACTTCAAATATTGTGGCTCACTGAATGAAAACTGTCCTGGAAGATCTTGATGTGTTTATCCGTGATGGATCATCTGCACTATTCAGAAAATGTCTGGTGAGTATGTTGCATTGATTCTCTGCAGGCACTTTGACAAAAATACGGCTGTTAATATTTGTGTTGACATTATTAAGATATTTAAATTCTTATTCCAGCTCTTATTTTACTTTATCTGATCATCTCAACTGATTTTAAGGATTTATGAGGTGTTTCTTTCTGTACATTTTGTCTACATTAATCTAGTAGGATCCCAAACTTTCATGGAACAAAAAGAAATATAACAACATAGAAAAGATGGGTGTCAAAAGTGATTTTGTTTTTTGTACTCTTTATTACATTAGGACAGTACTCCTGATGGCGGACAGACCAGAGGGATGAAAGTGGGAGTGCCTGTTGTGATTGAAGATGATGACTCCCATACGACTTTGACCTGTGTCATAAACTTTACTCTTGTGTTGGAGGAAGGGATTGTCTTGCAAGATGCTCCAGAACAGTTTGGCCTTTGACCTGTTTCCCTTGGATTTCAGTACCAAAAAATCGGAAGTACACTTCTGAGGTGATTGAGAAGGCATTCATGGAATTGGGCACTCACTGCTCTGCAAGGGTACAATCCCTTAAGAATTAACTTCTCCTATGACTTTGCTTTTGTGAGCTGTTTTCAGACTTCAAATTATTATTATTATTATTATTATTATTATTATTTTGTACTCCTTGTTTTGTTAAGTTTAGACTGTAAAAGGCATTTTGCCATGTTTCTTTTTGTGTACTTTTATTTGAAAGTCATGGAATGTGGTTGTAGTGTGTTCCTTTTGGTTTAAAATAAAATTTGGAAGAAATTTTCAAGCATTCAGTTACAGCTTTTTTCATTATATTGTATTACAAAAAAACCTGCTTCAGTAAATTTAAACACATATTTTGAACCCAATACATGTGACAAGTTCACATTTATTAAATTAATAAGTCTTTGAAACTATAAAATCACTTTTAACTTAACAAAAGAATATAAGTTGGGAGACCTTACTCAGTAAATTTAGTTAAGTCACCAACAAGTTGACTTAACTCAAAATTTCAAGGAAACTTGCTGCACAGCTTTTTTGAGTTAAGTGAACAAGTTGGGTTAAAAGTGGAGTTAACTCAAAAAAGCTGTGCAGCAAGTTGCCTTGAAATTTTGAGTTAAGTCAAGATTAAATTTTTTACAGTGTACTGGAAATGCCAAATATCACAGTAAAGAGGTGTACTGTTCTTACCTGCTACTCTTCTTCCTACAGAAGCTGATGGTGAACCACATGACTGTGTAGCTGTAACTAATGAGATTTGTAGCCCAAGACCTGATTTACAAGATATTCCTTTGCAGAATGCAGAAATGGAAGTGTTTGTAGATGGATCAGCATTCAGGAACAAGTAAACAGGCCAAAATTGTGTAGGGTATGCCGTGGTAACTGCACATGGTATATTAAAATCAGAGCCACTTCCTAAACATTTACCTGCACAGGCAGTGGAACTCAACGCTTTAACAGAAGCATGTAAACTTGCTGAGGGTAAAACAGTCAATGTATATACAGACAGTCAGTTCGCTTTTGGGGTGACCCATGACTTTGCAACACTGTGGAAGCACAGGGGGTTTCTTACATCATCAGGGAAGCCCATAGCGCACCACGGCCTGATTTCTGACCTCCTGAAAGCAATCCTTTTTCCTAAATCTATTGCTGTTTGTAAATGTGTAGCTCACACAAAGAAAAATGTCCCAATTTCACAGGGAAACACAAGAGCAGATGCAGCAGCAAAGGCAGCAGCATTGAGACCATCTAATGACAATGTTAAGATGTGGGAATGGCCGATAGTATATCTTTGTTTGTATACTAGAGGCTTTACAAATTACTGCCAAAAACTTTGCGAAAAATGTGTAATTGTGCTACTAATAACATAGGGAGAGGAATTAAGATCAGTCAGAGTGCACACCCACAACCAAAAAGGCCTTTTGAACATATACAAATGGATTTCATAGAGCTAACACAAAGTGAAGGGAAAAAATCTTGTTTGGTATTAGTTGATATATTTTCCAAATGGATGGAAGCTTTTCCTACATCCAAACAAGATGCTAGTGCAGTAGCAAAAGCATTGCTGTCTGAGATTATCCCATGGTGGGGAATCCCTGAAAAAATAAGTAGCGACAATGGGACTGTTAGGAACCTCCACTAGAGGTCACTGTTCATGTCTGTCTGTCTGGTGTAGTTCTTGTTGGTTGACTCAGTTTCCCAGAAGGCACCTCAGTCAGGTGATGAGTGCTCACCTGGACTGAGGTGCCTCATTAAAGTTTCTATAAATAGCAGTTTGTTCTGGGAAACTGGGTCGAGCATTGTTTGTCTGTAGGTTTGTTTGGCTGGTTATGTTTGTTTTTGTAACTACCGTCATGTGGGCATTCCTTTTTGTTTGTTTAAGTTTATATTTTAGTTATATTGTTTTACCTTTGTTTAAAGAGGGCTCTAGTTGTGTTTTCCTTATGTTCCTTGTGTTACTGGATTCATGGAGCTATCCTGTTTCATGTTTAGCTAGGCTGTGTCTCCTCCTGTGTAAGTACTGTTCTGTCTTCTGGTCTAGTTCTTTGTCTGTTTAAGTTTTGTGTAGCCACATGGGGGTCTAGCCGCTAGCAGGGTTAGCCGCTAGTAGGCCTTGATTGCTAGCAGGGTTAGCCCCTAGTTTGGAATAGCCTCATGTGTGCTTTGCCTTTTGTGTTCAGTTCCCCACTATTAGGTCAGTACTAACCTGGTTAGCCACTAACCCCATTAGATACTAACCTGGTTAGGTCAGCATCCAGTATCCCCAGTATTCCATGTAGCTACTAACCCAACTAATCACTAACCCAGCCAGTCTAGTCCCATCTCTGTGCTCCTGGTCCTGTCTCTAGTCTCTGTGCTCCTGGTCCTGTCTCTAGTCTGTGTTCTGTCCCATGTCTTGTCCTGTGTCTCCAGCCCTGTCTCTCCTGTCTAGCCCTGTCTCATCTCTAGTTCCCCTATGTGTCTTAGTTAGCTTCAGCTCCATGTTTCCTCATCCCCAGTTCTCTGTCAGTTCCCGGTTCCCCGTGTCAGCTCCTGGTTCCCCGTGTCAGCTCCTGGTTCCCCGTGTCAGCTCCTAGATCCCATGTCAGCTCCTGGTTCCCTGTGTTCAGTTCTTGTCTCTGTGTTAGCGCGCCGTTCCCTGTGTTTTTCCTGAGCCCTAGTTTTAGTTTACGTTTGTTGTTTTGGTTTCTTTGTTCGTTTCTGTTTTTGAGTTTGTTTAAATAAAGACTCTCTGTTTAACAACCCCTCTGCCTTCATGCCTATCACATATGCCCACGGCAACAACATCAGCCGGGTCTAGCCAGCACCACCAGCTAGACCCATGACAGGGACACCCTTTGTGAACAAGGCTCTCCACCAGGTAGGAGAACGTCTGGGAATAGATTTAAGACAACACTGTGCATACCACCCAGCTAGTGGGGGTGCAGTAGAAAGAGAAAATGTCACATTAAAGAACAAACTTGCAAAATGTTGTGATAAAATGGGAATATCATGGCCCAAACTTCCCATAGTATTAATGTACTGTAAATTATTTTGTTTGGCCAGCAATTTCCAGTAAAAGTTGAGCCATTTTAGAAATGCTGTGCAACTTGTTACTCAACTAAGTCTGTCAAGCAGTGTGTAAACTCTCTCAACTTCTGTATGGACATCATTGTGCCTTGAATTAGCAGTGAAGCCAAGCTTCTAAACCTAGAGGATATTTAAGGATGGTGATGAGGCTAAGCTCAAGCTAGTTTAGAAGAAACTTGTGGTCAGTGTAAAGCAGGCCTAAGAAAAATACAAGAGGAAAGGGGAGAAGTTGCAGGAAAACAACTCTGGGATGCCATCATACGCTGTAAAAAGAAGTACAGTAATATAATAAATAAAGATGTGGTGTAAGCCAATGACTAACCAGTTTTCAACAGGTTTTCCTGCCTTACTCCTTTACCTGTGTGTCCTGTCATCACCTCCCCTACTGTATCAGTCCTCCCTCACACTACTGCAAGGAGCTCCTCCACCCCCACGATCACAATACAACAGGTGTCATGGCATGTGCCTGTCATGGGCGTGCGCCTAAATCTGTTATTGCTTCTCGCTCACTCCGTAGGCTCCCTACGGGGCCGTCAGGCCAGGTGGCGATGATTTGAACTCATGGACCTCAGGCTTTCCCTGTATTATAAGAGCGAAGTGCAGAGTTTAGTCCGGGCTCTGGAAACAACGTAATGAATCGCGCAGTGGAGCTTTTAGTGAGTAGCACGCGAGCTGGGTGATGTTACGCTCCCCAGAGGCTTTAAAGAGGAGACCGGAATGCCGCCCTTTGATCTTTGCGAGAGGACAGCATGAAAGAGCTGCCTACTTCGATCAAAGGATGCAGGCTTCTTGTCAGTACCACGTATTATGAAAACTACAGCAGGGGGCAGAGCTTTTTCCTACAAAGCCCCAAAGTTATGGAATAGTCTTCCAATTAATGTTCGGGACTCAGTGTTTAAGTCTAGGCTAAAAACCTATTTATTTAGCCAAGCATTTTTGTAAATAGATTAGCCTTAGGGAAAGGAGCAGATCTTGGGGACTCATGGACGTAGAGTATTATGGTGAACTGGTATGTTTAGATGCTGTCTTCCCCACTCTCATTGATCACTCAGGTTTGTTGACGGTGAGGTGATTGGTTGCTTTACATCTCAGTTCCCCCTCATGTCACTGTTTCCTTCTGGCTCTCCCTTTTAATTATGATGTCATAATTAGTCCTGCCGGAGTCCCTGGATGCACTCTGCACTAAAGATACATTCACTTTATACATTGTTTGATTGTGACCATACCTAAATCTTATCTCTCCTTCTCTTATGCTCTCTCCTCTTCTCTCTCTCTCCCTCTCCCAGTCTCTCTCTCTCTCTCTCTCTCTCTCACTACACATGTCTCTCCTGAGCTGCCAGTCATCCAGACCTCATCTGCCCCCTGGCGCTGTCTGACTCGTCCTAGTGTCCTGCTTCTGGTTGGAGATCTCATCACATGGAGCCCCGTGTGGTCTGTCTGCGAAGCGTGTGGTGACTGGGAACGGTCCTGTCCTCGGCTGATGCAGACAGCTGTTCTCTGAGGACTTGTGACTTCAGTCGCTCGATAGTTCAGGACTGGAGTTTTCTCCAGTCTACCTGAGGCTCCCATAACCTACTGGACTTGATCACAATTTTAACTTGATCACATCTCCTGTTATACCGGACTTCCAATGTCACACAGTTTGATGGAGATCAATCCCTGCTATCTGTTTTACCCAGATGTGGATGGCTTCCCTGCTGAGTCTGGTTCCTCGTCCTCGGCTTGCTCATCAGGGACAGTCATATCATTTTGATTCATACACGTTCACTTCTCATACAAACTTGTATAATTCTTTTGATTGTGTAAAGCTGCTTTGCGACAATGTCAATTGTTAAAAGCGCTATACAAATAAATTTGAATTGAATTTTAATTATATTTTAGTAGAATTTTAGTACGATAAGTAAGCCAATGTCTAGTTTAAAATAAGTTCAATGGCAAATACCATTTATAACGAAACCGTACCAGAGAAAAACAGGGCCTGCGGGCACTCAGTTTGGGAAAGTAGAAAATACACAGACAGAAGGCAAAGACATATTTAAAACAATGTAAATAAGTAGTAATATAAACTAATATAATATCCAGACTAATAATATATTAATAATACTTATTAATTTTCTTATTTTATTTTCTTATGCTCCTTTTTTACTTTAATCAAGTAGAAAAACTGTAGCAAACTCGGAGCGTTACCAAGCCGTGTGGCCAAAGGATGACCCAATGACACAAGGAGCAAGAAATAAGGAATAAGGAAAATAACTTTCTGTTCCGGTCTTTGCCAGATACAGAACATACATGGCCAGCCTTCTCTTTTAAAGAGCTAAGAACATACAATGAACAAACCAAGAGATCAATATAATCAATAATAAAATCAATTATTGATTATAATCAAAATCCTCCTCAGAGAGTTGGGTGCCCATGATCTGGGTCTGATTAGGGTGGAGTGTAAGCACCTGCTCCCAGGAAGATCTGACCAGATCTGTGCTGCCCATAGAACAAAATGCCTATAAAATGACTATTGATTCGAAGTCAAAATTAAGCAATGGCAGGAATTTATACTGCGGTACTTATATTAAGGAAAATACAACAGCAACAATCAAACAAAATGTAAGCTTAAGATATTTCAATATTAACTTAATTGTGGTGTTATAACTAACCCTTATTACTACAACCAACTCTATTACTTCATATTACATCATATACCCAAAATTCATTAATGGTGATTGTGTCTATTATTACCAATTCATATATGTATACATATATTATCTAATCTCAATATTTAAAATCATATAGGTTAATAATAGGCAGATTATTATTTAAAAATAGAATTGTCTTATGAATCAACATTGTAATTATAAGTCTTTTAGATTATTATTATTATTATTATTAAATTAGGTGTCACCACACCATTAGGGCAAACAAATTAGCATATATCTAATGAATATTATATAAAAAACTGGATCAAACAAAGAAACAAGGAGGAGCAATGATATACTTGTTAAGTATATAAACCATGTGAAATTAAGTAAGTGGGGGACTTTGAGGACTTTGTGCTTAGAGCTTGGTGGGGTGTCTGTCTTTCTGGTGGGTTCAGAGCTGCTTTTTTGCTTCTCTACGTAACGCCTTTTGGTTTTGTTTAAAAATTGGTGAAATAGAAAAACTCGTCATGCCACCAAAAATAACCAGAAATAATTTTCTGGAAATAATTCTACAGTAGCTCTTCCGTGGAATTGGCCCAAACAAGTTAGCCTTTGCTTCCCATGCTGTTTAATGAGCCTTGGACACCCATCACTTACCAGTCCACTGGTCCTTACTTGGGCTCCTTTGAAAAGGTTCTAACCACTGCATATTAGAAACACCAAAGAAGACATGATATCTTGGAGAAGCTCTAGCCCAAATTTTTAGCAATTACAATGTGGCCAAGTCCATCACATCCCAACGCTTGCCCATTTTTCCTGCTTCTACAAGACCAATTTTGAGAACTGACTGTTCACTTGCTGCGTAAAATATTCTATCCCTTGACAGGTCTCAGAGTAAGTTTTTAAAACCTGCATGAGAAAGGAGTGAAGCTGCTCTCTTTTGGACTGGAGAATCCACATTGTACCCTGTAGAGTTCAGATTATCACACACACACACACACACACACACACGAGTGTAACACGAACACGAAGTCTCCCATTATAATAATTGTCTTGCAGTTGCTTGGTCTCAGTGCACGTATGTCATTCATATAATCAACAACCGTCCGTGCATATACTGTTTACTATAACACTGTGATGTGTGTGTTCGCATAAAGCATTTTTTACTTTGTGTTTGTATGTATGTGAGTGTGCTTGTGTCCATGTGTCTGTGTGTGTGCACATGTGCTTGCGTGTGTCTGTGTGTGTGTCCATGTGTGTGTGTCCATGTGTGTGTGTCTGTGTGTGTGTGTGTGTGTGTGTTATGTACAGTATTACCTCTTGATGACTGCATGGAGTCTTCAGGAGGTACAAAGGAGGTATAAAGTCTTTAATTGCGCACAAACAAACAAACATAGGGCTCTGGACAGACACACACATACCCAGTCTCTTTTGACATATACAGACCTTTCTAGACATTTACAGGCCTTTCTAGATATTTCAGACCCATCAAGCATTTCGGAGGCTTTAGGACTGACACGGGTGCTTTAGGACAAGGCTAGAGACTGGACGGGACAGGGCTAGAGACTGAACGAGAACCCTAGAGGCGAGAAGGAAAACACACCGGAGGCTAAGGGGAACACACCGGAGGCTAAGGGGAACACACCGGAGGCTAACAGAACACACTAAACAATTAGCACATACACAAAATAAACTAAGAAGACACACTTACACATTACACAAATCACAGAATACAACAGAGCCCAGATAAACAAACATAAGCAAAATAAAACATAACCAAAACAAAACACATGCCCACTGACAGTATTAATGCTCAACCCAGTTTACCAGAACAATCAGCTGTTTATAACTAATAATGAGCTACCTCGTTTCAGGTGAGTACCCGCATCACCTGACCGAGGTGCCTTCTGGGAAACTGAGTCGACTAACAAAAAACTACAAGACAAACATGTGCACACAGTGACCTCTAGTGGTAGTCCTTTACGTGTCCTGTACAGTGCTGTAAAACAATATTGTTTCCTTGTTCCTGTTACCGAATGACATCTTTCATCAATTTACAGTAAAATCAGTAAAAACTATCAAAGTGAATGCTGTCCAACCTCTGACAGTCAGTCTTCTCAAGCTCCCACGGCACCTTCGGACCTGCGTAGAACCCGCCTTCGCATCCCTGCCGCCGAAAAAGAAAAGGACACTAGGAAGACAACAATAACGCCTCAGCCAGAAAAGCCGCTCAGCCGACGGATGTCCAGGAGAGGCACCCGCTGTATGAGAATGGGTCTTTGGCAGAAGTTAAAACCTTTGTGACTTTACGCTTGTCCACTGTATGAATTACGTGTCTTTATAGTGTTTTCAGGATTTCCACCACAATACCTAGCGTTGTTGGCAAGATTTCATGCTTGAGAAAAGCATTGGAGAAACCCGGGTAGTCGTAATCGCTAATGCCTTGAGGCCTTTTCTCTTCACCTCGAACGCCCAATTGGTAATCGGGTACGACAGGACAGAAAATTCACTATGTCACCTCAAAAACTGACCACAGCCTAAGAGAACACCTTTGGGCGCGGACAAACACACACACACACACACACACACTAACAGAATCACTATTCTGTCTGCAAACATCTTTAACAAGGACCCTCTCTAATGACACTTGCGTTTGCCTCCTTTTGAGAATTATGTGGTAATGAAATGTTGCATTGTCATTAAACTGATCGATTTCCCACACTGCTACAGCCTTTTTAATGTTTTTCTTCTTCCCGGAGGCCGTTGTTACAAGTTCAGTTACTAGAGAACAGTCACTACACTAGGACACAATTTTCTTTAAAAAGCCTTCACATTCTTCACGTGCATTCACACAAACGTGGTCACAATGTTATGGTAAACAGTACACATGTGCACAGAGGTTGACTATACGAGTGACACATACACTGAGACTAAGCACGGGAGACGATTACCCACAATCTCACAGAAGGTAGAAAAACCATTGGCTCAGTGGTGATCACGTGATACAAGCAAACAAAGTGCATGCGCACTACTCGTATGTCACGACCTCGCTCGTTTATTAATTTAAAATGTATTGCAGACAGTTCCTCACTATATATATATACATACAAACACACACACAGGTGCATCTCAATAAATTTGAATATCATCTGATTTATTGAATATCAACTGAATTATTTTAATTATTTAATTCAAAAAGTGAAACTCATATATTATATAGATACTTTATACACAGGCTGATATATTTCAAGTGTTAATCATCAAAATGAAAAGAAATAATGTTTTACAGCTAATGAAATTCTAAAATTCAGTATCTAAGAATATTACTTAAGACCAATTAAAAAAAAAGATTTTTATGAACATGTACAGGACGCAGTACTTGGTCACGGCTCCCTTACCATAAATTATTGCAGCAATGCGCCTTGGCATGGAGGCGTTTTTTCCTGATAACTTTGTGTTATGGAACCCCAGGTTGCTCTGATAGTGGTCTTCATCTCTTTCCCATTGTTAGGTCTCTCGCACCCTCCTCTTTACAATACTCCATAGATTCTCCATGGTGTTTAGGTCGGGCGAGTTTCCTGGCCAACCAAGTACAGGGATACCATGGTCCTTAAACCAGGTATTAGTACTTTTGGCAGTGTGGGCAGGTGGCAATTTTTGCTGAAAAATAAAATCAGCATCTCCATAAAGCTGATCAGCAGAGGGAGGCATGAAGTGCTTTGAAACTTTCTGATAGACGGCTGCGTTGACCATTGACCTGATAAAACATAGTAGTCCTCTCTTTCTTCAGACCCACACTTGAACCAAACTCTTGAACTCAAAGTCTGGGACCTTGATTTCTAAATGAAATGTAAAATGTACCTTCATCTTTAAAGAGAACTTTGGCACACTACGCAACAGTCTAGTAATTTTTTGTCTTTAGCCCGGAAAAGACACCTCTGATATTGTGTTTGGTTCAAATGTGGCGTGACACAAAGAATGCGACAGTTGTAGCCCATGTCCTGGACTTGTCTTATCTTATATCTAAAATATTTATATAACATGAAGGCAGTATGTGAGGATACCTGCAGAGTATAGATAAGACATTGCTAACAAAGCTTTACATTGCTAAAGCTTTGTTAGCAATGTCTTTGTGGCACGACAGGCAGGATGATCAGGAGGTGAAGAATTTCTTTTTGTTGTCTTTTCTCTTTTCTTTTTAGCACACTCTTGTCTTTAGCCTTGGCCCTATTATCGGAGCAGTTTCATATCTTGTACTACCTAATGTTTGCATGTTGCATGCCAGTTTTCTGGGGCTTAAGTAGGCATGCGACCAGGTGTCATGACCAGGTGTGTTGTTCATGATTACCTTCATGGCGGCAAGAGATGATGGCCTCGGATCCATCCATTCAGAACTATACAGTGCAGTCTCCTGCCAATCTGCCTGTTCGGAACAGCACGGTGCAGTTTCTGGCTGAACTGAATAGACCCACAGTGCTGTAAAACAGTATTGGCTTTTTTTAGAATCACATAGTCTGTCAACAAATTACAGTGCCATCAGTAAAAACCTGTAAAAGAATACCCTGTCCAATCTCTTGCAGTCAGTCTTGTCACGAGCCACCTTGAATTAGCAAGCATCTCCCAGTCCTCCCATGCTGACGCCCATGGCTTGTTTGTCATAACCCACATATAGCCTGGAGAAACAAAACCATTCTCGAATGGTGTCCTCTCTGTCTGGCCTCTTGCCTGAAATCTCATGGACATGTTCAACAAGTTATCTCTGTCCCACCTCATCGTCCCTAAGACTGTGGAATCAACTTTCTGCCCACCACAGCTCCAGCCCGGGGGCATCTGTTCTCACTCTCCCAAAGGGTCTGGATCAATAAATTTCCAAGGCTTTAGCCACTGGCACCATTAGGCCCTCCTCATTACCTGCCAGGGCAGGTTTTTTCTTTGTGGCCAAATAAGTACAGGACCCTACATCCTTGCATTGATTACAGGGGGCGGAATGACTTCAACTCCCCGTCAGGGCATTATGAGTATCTGGTCATGTTGGAATTCATCAATATCTTCGCTTTTGTGTACCTAGATTGAGTGATAGCCATCTATGACCTTGATGCAGTTTCTTCTTGAGAGAGGGCTTACATACTTCAGGAAGGATGACTTCAATCCTGGCCCTTCTAAAAGACTTTGCCCGGAGACTTTGCATGAAGAAAAGAGTTCTTTTCCTCATGCCTTGAGGCCTGTAAGGACAGAGTCTGGTACTCCAGCTCCTTTTATTCTAAGGCCAGTTTGTTATGTAAGTGTTGCCACTCACTACACAAACTAACAAAAGTGCAACTGTTGGCACCCAAACTGATTTTCCTCCTGTGGCGAATCCAATGGTAACTCTAAATAGAAGCCTTTCTGCACATATACTCTCCCCGATTTACCTGTGGCTGTTCTTCTGGCTCAGAAAACGGATGTATAATTTCTTATGCATTTTTATTTTGCATTTTGATGCTTATCCAGGCCCCCTATGTTTTTGTACTTTTATGTTGGGCCTTATACTCTGTATTTTTATATAGAATTTTCATGTATCTCTTTGTTTGTTACTGTATTACAGTATGTAGATGCACATGCTATTTTGTTTTGTGTCTACTCTTATTAAACTCAGTACTTTTAACACTGATTGTATGTCTTTGTGTAATTTGTCTGTGTCTCCATCCTTACATTCTTGTTTGTGGCACATGTAGCATGTGTAGCCAACACAAGTTTAAATTGTTCATTAAGTATGCATGTGTTTCTGGTATATGTTCTAGTCCTGCACTTGGTACCTTACCTTGTGTCTACTTATTGTACATTATGACAGCTAGCTGTAAAATAAGTACAGTTAATGCGTCATCGTACTGGATTACACTAGGGCTTTTCCCATGTACTTTGGGTACATACTGATCTTCCCATGTTCTCATTGTTGGGAACTTTTTTCCCTTGTCAAATCAGAGATTGGGATATTTTTGAAGCAGAAGTTACTCTTTATTGAGAACTTGCCACTTGTTGCTGTAGTCATCCAAGTCTATAGTAAAACTGAGCTCTGGAGAGTTTATACTTTACAAGGGGGAGGGATACAAAGAGGTGGAGACAATCTAAACAAAGCATAGTGTAGTACAGGAATCAGCCTGGTACCGGAAGTTCCCCAGCCCTGATCTTCTGCATAACAGTGTCTTTTAAATGCATAGGTGCTAATCTAATCAGCCTGACAGTATCGCCCAGACCTTCACATTATCATAGAGACAAAGGCACAGCCTGGCCTTGAGATTAGCATTCACATTTACCTAGGGACCCTACCCAGTGGTCAGAAAGTACATAAAGACAAAAGGCTAATGTCTCAGACACCTGGGCTACCAGACTTGATCTTCTTAGAATGTCATAATCTTTTTCCTCAAAATGTAAAACCCAAAGTACATAACTTTTCGTGTTTATATACTATTTTGTTGGAACCTAGATTTAACATTTTATAAATTTGTAATCCTACACCATGTAACCCCCTTGATGGTTATGTTTTATGACCTGTCTTATAGTCCCTGTCTGCTTTTCTTCATGCCATGTACATATTGTCTCACCTCTGAGTACCTCCCACGCCTTCTCATGCAACTAGCTTCTACGTTTTACTGAGTGCCCCATGCCTTTGCACGCAACCAGTTTTTTTTCTTTTTTATGATATGCATGGGATCCTCTTCTGTGCTTACTTCTGTATACCGATCTTCTCTCTACTTACTTTTTTTCACATTTTTTTTCACTACGATTAATATTGTCATATTGATTAATATGGAAGAATATATTTGACTAAAATATGCCTACACTATTCCAAAGGTCACCCAAAGACAACAAACTGCACCTGTGCTACAGAGAGGTACTACGGCATTGGCGACTGCGAGCTACTGGCAGTCAAACTGGCCCTGGAGTAGTGGAGGCATTGTCTCGAGGGCACCAAAATCCTTTTTTTCTGGTCTGAACGGATCATAAAAACCTGGAATATCTCTGGACAACCAAATGCCTAATCTCCCGTCATGCAAAGTGGTCCCTGTTCTTCTCCCATTTAAATTTCTCCCTGTCCCATTACTCAGTATCTATTATCATGAAACCGGACGTTCTCTTTCGCCAATTCTCTCCAGCCCACGATGTGGCACCTGAAGCCACTGTCTAAATTTCAAATCGTGGGTCAAGTATAATATATATAATTATTATACTTTTTAAAAAATCGGACATTATGATTGCAACAGTTACTCAATAATTGAGTTGTCTTTTCACTGAATACTTTTTTACTCTTAATTGAGTAACTTCTTTGGCTATATCCAACTTCTTTGGCTATATCACTATATCACCTATACCCTGTACCACCAGACTTCATCTGCCTTCCACCATGCGTTGGATAAACCCCTCCTTTTATGTATCCCAGACAAAACCTCTGGTCTCAAAAGTGGCTGGTGATGCACTCTTGGTTCCGCGTGTAAGTGCTTTCGCCATCTCTAAAAGATTTTAACTATGTGCATAGGTATCCTACTCCTCAAGAAAGCGAACCGAAGCTCTCTGCATTCCCTTCTCTGTTCGCAAAGCCAACCGGCACCGGGAAAACCATCACACCAGTTTAGTTTGCGCAACCCATGCCCCTCGCTTCTCTTTCTCTTAATCCTCCACTTAATCCTTTAGCCTCAAATACAACCCCTGTAAGTAAATCAGTGTCTTTCCTTCCCTGCCTCCTACTATCACAAATCTTCCACATACAGAAATGTGTGATTTTGTACTGCTACTGTGTAAATGCAGCTTAGGATAGCTAAGCAGTAGGATAGATAAGCACCATTTGGAAATGCCCTTAAATTTGTCTGATCATCTTTTGCAGCATCTGAATTCCTAAAGAATAGAATGTCCTACAGGAAAAAAGAAGTTAGTCTTTGTCCTTGCCGTTCAGCACTTAAAAGGCTGGTTTAATTGTTGTTTATAGCGATAATGACTTACTGAATTTCTGAGGTACATGAGAGACACCAGTCAGCATCTGATGTGGTGGAGTCATATTTGTTTTATAAAAATATATAAAATATATAGTTTAATATTGAAATCAAGTGTATCTGTGTTACTGGCAGCATTTTGGCTGAGTCTCTGTTAAAAGTTTCTTCATGAATTTCTTGTAAACTGTTGTTGTTTAGTCATGGTTTGTGTGTTTTTGTATATTGCTTAACTTTAAAATACATTATGTGTTTGTGTGTGTTTTGTAATTGTGCTCTCTGCCTGTGGAATGTGCATGGGATAACAAAAAAGTTTTAACAGTTTTCCAATCACCATATTGGTGTGAAGATGTTGTGTGATGATGTTATTAAGATGTTAAAACTCACCATGGTGCTGAAGGCATATATCTCGCCAGTGCATAAAGCCAAGTCCATGGAAGAGCAGGTTTGGTGTGGAAGAACTGGACTGTCCTGACCTCAACCTTTGGGCACGTACAAACACACACAATAACAATCACTGCTATGTCGGCAAACTTCTTTGACAAGGACTCTCTCTAATGACACTCGCTTTTGCCTCCTTTTGAGGGTTTTGTGGCAATGTGACATTGCATTGTCATTAAACAGATTGATCTCCCACACTGTTACAGCTTTTTAAATGTTTTTCTGCTTCCCGGGTGGCAAATTAAAAAAAAGCCTAAAATATACACACACATACACATGGTCACAATATTATATAAACAGGACTCACTATAGATGTTGACTATAAGAGTGACGCACATGCACTGAGACTGAGCACGGGAGACGATTACCCACAATTCCACAAAAGGTTTGCTCAGTTACGTGATGCATTTTAAAATTATGCTCATAAGCCAAAATGCTATCTATCTATATATATATATCTATATCTATCTATCTATCTATCTATCTATATATATATATATATATATATATATATATATATATATATACACAGTACAGACCAAAAGTTTGGACACACCTTCTCATTCAGAGTTTTCTTTATTGTGTTCTTTAACCCAAACAAGTCTCTTCTGCTTGTTGCTGTCACGAACTGGTATGACAGGCAGTTCGGGCGGGTGTTATTGCCGTGGGCAGAAAAAGCAAGCATAATATATATATATATATATATATATATATATATATATATATATGTGTGTGTGTGTTTCATTTTTTATTAATTACTGAAATATATCAGATGATATTAAAATTCATTAAAGTACCTATAGATTAATGACTTTTTAACTGAAGATTGTTTATTTGATTCACATCAAATTTAATTGTAACATATTATGGACTGTCATGTTTAAGTAACAAAGGAAATACATTCTACATATAAAGCCTTTTTAGCATTCCCTTATGAACCCTTAATAAAATACTTCCCCGATATTTAAAGCTTGTAATTTTTTTAACCTACAGTTTTACAAAGTAAAAATTTTCTTAAACAGACAAATATATTTAAATAAAGTCATCAGGATTAGATCATGTCATTTGTGATGGTGTCGTCTTCCTCCACATCCATGGTGATTTTCTTTCCCACCAGTTTAAAGATATTTTCTGGTGCGATGCCGGGAGGTTCTGCTACTTTCACGCCCAGCATGTCGAGGGTTAATTTTGTGCCTCTCTTCACTGTTTTCTTTGCAACCACAGACTTCCCCAACTGAAACAAAACAAAACAAAAAAATTTATAAACATTTGAAGAGATTTGCAAATTCAGCTCTACATTGTCAACGTGGTTTAAGGGGTAAAGAAAATCCTGGATCTGCATGAAGACCATGTGGACATGTCTTTGATAAATGAAAACACTTTATTTGTATTATTGTCACAATCAAAAACTTTCTAAAGGAAGAGATGGGCATATAGTAGTGTAAGTTTAATACATGGTACTGTGTGGTGTAGTTTTGTTTAAAGGTTTCTGACCTTGCTGTAGCACGAGGATTCACAGGGCAGCATTTGTTTCAGTGGTGATCCCAGAGCCAATTCCAACACCCGAATCTCTCGTACCAGCGCCGCCAGCTCAGCCGGCTCCAGTGATGCCGCGTGGTCGCTGCCCTTCCAGCTTTTGTCCAAGGTCACGTGCCATTCCAGTACTTTTCCTTCTGGAATTCCTCTAATGAAGAGGTAAGAATTAACATCAAATCAGAGAGGAATTTTAATCATAAACTATCCTTATTACACTTTTTTTTACCCAAAAGAACCCTTGAGGATCTCATTCATGATACAGATGTTTTATGATATCGTCATGAATATCATAAAACATCTGTACCATGGGTACCCTTGAGGATGTCATTCATGATACAGATGTTTTATGATGTTTATGAGGATATTATTTGTGTTTAATTGCTGTTCCTGAAGTGTAAGAGCCTCACAGTGATGATGCGCAGGTTGACGTGCTCCATGGGAAGCGGATATGCGCTGGTACACTGCAGGAAGGTAAACGCTGTGTTGTGCTTCTTCACCGTCTCATAAACACAGTGCATGGTCTCCATTGACTGCATCCCGCTGGAGATCACCATGGGACGACCTGAGGACATGAGCGAGAACGTCTCAGCAGTTCAGATAATACAGCTCTAATATTATATAAAATCTGTACAGGTTTATATGTTTCATGTTGGTTAATAAAATGAAATAAAAAGAGGAAATACCTTTCTTAGCAGTTTTCTCCAGATAGGGAATGTTGTTGGTGTCTGCTGAGGCGACTTTGAAGAAAGGGATGTTGATTTCATGCAGAAACTCTACAGCCATCTGAGAGAAATCATCAGGGAAAATAGTAAAGACTAAGAAAAGCTAGCTGGTCGTGTCGCACTGGTTCGAGCTCTGCTCTTACTCAGCTCATCCATCCCTGAGGCAGTGAAGAAAATCCCCACTTCTCGTGCAAACCTCTGCAGTTATCTGTACTGCGCATGACTGAACTCCAGGTGTCGCTTGTGTTCCCCGTATGTGCTTCCCCACGCGTGAGGAGAGGAGTAGGGGCGCTCGAGCGCGCGCTTGGTGAACCTGTGCTCGAGCTCACTCTTCTGGAATTTCACACAGTCTGCGCCACAGCTCTGCAGGAGGAGGATGGAGAGAGAGATCATCGACTAATCTAATGCAGTAATCGGGCAGACAGTGGGGCATGCCCAGTGAGAGAGACAGAGCGGATATAAAATCTGTGTGAATGAGCTCGTGCTGTTCGTCTCCTGCACCATAGGGTGACTGTGTGTGTGTGTGTGTGTGTGTGTGAGCGAGACAGATGTCTGATATTCTGGTGGAGAACGGCCTGACATCTAAGTGTTTTAGAGACAAATAAGGCGTGACTTTTCGTTAAATGCTTGAGAAGGGATTTGTTTTACTTAACAGCTTCTTCTCGTTTTTGATTTATCAGATACATTTTGTTTTATTTATTTTTATATATTCGAATGTCATCATCATCATCATCATCATCTTCTTCATTTTCTTTATTTCTTATTACTTCTTCTTCTTCTTATTATTATTATTATTATTATTATTATTATTATTATTAATATAATTATTAATTGATTATTTTACTAATTACTGTGCGTATGTTTTTTTTTGTTGTTGTTGTTTTTTTAAATAAAAAAAAAGTTATTGAGCTGCAGTACCTTAGCCATGCGGATCATTTTCTTGGCAATCTCAATGTCTCCCTGATGATTCTGTCCGATCTCCGCGATGATGAAACAGGGGTCTGCTCCTCCGATCTTTCTTCTTGGACAAAGTTCAAACTCGAGAGGCATCTTCTAATCGTTTCTAATAGTAAGTAATCTGAGTGTTCTAAGATGTTCTAAGAAGGAGAGCTGCAGTACCCGAAAAGTCTTGCATGAAGGTCAGGTGCCAATTTATACTCCTTACGGTGATCCTCCTCCTTCTCCTCCTCTTCCTTCTTCCTTCTTATTATTACATTGGAAAGAGTTGCCATCTGTCATAATCTCCTTTACTATCAGGCTCAGTGTTTCCCAGCAAAGTTCAGATGATTTTATGTGTGATGTGTTAACCTTTTCTGCTTCGGTGCTTTTTGGAAAATCAGTTAAAATCTCAGCGATGTGCTGAATGAAGTCTGAGCCTTATTGTTCTTATTGTTGATTAACCATATAACTTATGGATATTTATCTTACATATATCTTATGGCTATTTTCAGGCTCTTTTTTACCCAAACCAACCAACCAACCAACCAAACAAACAAACAACAAGCAAATAACAAATTGAACAACGATTATTTTAGTAGTTTGTGTATATAAGAGTTACTGTTTACGCATCTTCAAGTCCACAAGGAACAGCAGCAAGTCAAACCGTAATTTCGCAAAAATTACGTTTTTTCCCAACAAATTGAAATGATGTCTAATCTAATGGGTGCTGTTCAAATGCCCAGTGTTTTACCAATGAATCCTCAGATCATGTTACTGGTATATTTTGTAATGAAATTCATATAAATAATATTAATGTATTAGACAATTATTTAGAGGTAAATAAATATTTCAGAAAATACTTCACAAATAAACAATCACACGATTTAGACAGGTATATTATAGACATTTAAAAGCGTTCCTCACTTGTATTGCAGTTATTTTATTTTCCCTTTATTAACGCGTTTATTTTCCCTCACAACCCCGACAACATGCATATCAGCGTGGGTGGTGTGAGTTTATACAGCAGCTTATAATTTCATTTTGATTCATCCACATTCTCATTTCATACAAACTTAATTCTTTTGATTGTGTAAAGCTGCTTTGCGACAATGTCAATTGTTAAAAGCGCTATACAAATAAAATCGAATTGAATTTAATATAATTTCGGATAACTGCACGACTATATTAAGCTTTAAAGCAACTTTAAACAAACAAATAAATAAACCATAAATTAACGTCGCAGTGTGTCGGTAATAACTGATCATTACACTTGGCAGGGAAAAGTCACCGAGATGGCTAAAAAGCCAAGCACCATAACTAGCTGTTTTATAGTTAAACTAAGCAGTGATCTACAAAATGCCCCACAGTTGAATTCTGTTATGGTCTGAAACAGAGCGGGATTAAGGGCGTGTCTCTAACCTCTGTCACTGACTGTGGAGTGGATGAAGCTCAGTATGGAGCAACATGGAGACAGCGAGCAGTGAAAATGAAATCTCTCTCAAAGAGAAAAGAAATCCTCACAAAGCGGCCTTAATTCTGGCCAGAGGAGGGAGCAAAGGGATTCCCCTGAAGAACATCAAGGTCTTGGCTGGAGTTCCTCTCATCGGCTGGGTGATCAGAGCTGCACTCGACTGTGAGCTGCTCGACAGGTAAAAGGGGGGAAGAAACACAGGGTTCATCAGAACTAACGATGCTCATAATAACTGCATGTGAGAGTTTGTTATCAAGTGCAGTAACGTAAGAGCTCGTCTTATCGTGTCAAACATTGTATTTCTCAGTAAATCAGAAACACGCTGAAGAAATAGCTGCTGATGGAGCAGGTGCATAGGAGAGGAGCTTCACCTGCCTGAAGGCTCAATTTACCTCTAAAAATAACTCGTGGTGTCGCGTCGCAAGTTTGTTTGCCGTTTTTTATTAGTATTATTATAATTGTGTCTCATCTCATTTTGCCTGCAGAGTTGTAGTTAGGACGTTAATCAACTTCATAAATGTACACAATCGCATGAAACGCAAAAAATATTTTTGAACTATATCGGTGGTCCTGGTCCTGGAGAAACCCATCACACACCCTTGTGTTTTCTCCACTCTCAGCACACCTGGTTTAATTAATCAGCTAGTTAACACACCTCTCTAAATTAAGGTGGGGAAGGGAAAAACTAAAATCTACAGGACTCTGGCTTTCCAGGAGCAGGGTTAGGAACCACTGCACCAGAAGAGAGAGAAAGAAAAAAAACTAAAGGAGAAAAGTTGCAAAATTCAGATTAACACATTATATTTTGTATTATATTGTACTGTAATGTATTATAATAAATTGTGGGCTTACATAAAACGCTAGAGATTCAAATACACACAGAGTTTATCAAACCTCAGCAAATAGGCTTATGAAGATTCAAAAGCTAGCAGTGTGGGTTAAGAGAAACCTTTTTTTTTTATTAAAGAATTCAGAGGTAACTGAAGCAACGAACTCAAGCAACGAACAAGATATAAAGTAATTATACGTGAGCAGGTCTAGATTGGATTTAATCATATATAGTACCTGTCACGAGACAGACAGGATTTTCCCCCAAACTATGAAATAACACACATGAAAAGAAAGAAAGAAAGAAATGCCATAAATGTTATTTTATAGTTTTGAAAAAAAAAAATCCATATTGTTCGAAAACACAGAAAATAAATCCAAAAATTGTCCTTTATTTCTTTCTTTTTTCTTTCTTAGAATGTATGCAATTTAATAAAGAATTGAGCTGCTTAGATCATTTGAGAGAGAGAGAGAGAGAGTGAGAGCCATCATCTCAAGTTCACTTCATTACTGAAAACATTAAATCAATATACAGTAATCACTTCACACTGGTAAAACAATATGTACAATGATATTCAGTTACAACAATGGTCTATACATAAATTAGATTTTTCCCCAAGTGGGTGTTGTGGTACATACATCTAGAAGCCATTGATGGTATGAGTGTTGTGGTAAGGGACCAGTGATGTGTCTTGTGATTTTCGTGACTCTCCAATGTCTATAAAAGACGTAATAGAAATTTACTGCCAATTAATCTTCCCCCAAATTATGCAAAAGCACATTCTCCCAAAATAAGTGTTGTAATCTTTTTTTGTTAATATTTTTTTATTGGAAATTAAATTATAAAAACAAACAAATGCTTCAAAAGTATAAAAGTATAAAAATACAAAAAGGGGGAGGGCGAACACACAAAATGAATGATAAGAGAATCACAGAGACACACAAAAAACGGTTAGTGTTACACACATGCAACTTTACATAAAACTAATCACGTTGTCAATTTTTTAAAATCAAAGTCTATAGCAGCAGTCCAAGCATTAATTGTTCGAAGTGAGGCTTTATGAAATCTGGCTGTGGCATGTTCCAAAATTAAAATATCTTTAAAAAAAAAAAAATAGGAATGCTATACAGACGGCAAGTGGATGTCAGCTTCAAACCAACTTGCGATCAAAGCTGCCAAAGCTGTAAAGCAAGAGTGACGTTAGAATCATCTACTAGCAAAAGTAAGGCTAACGGAACATTCACCTTAAAAAGTATGAAAAGAAAATTCTAAGTGTTATAATCTTGATGTGTAGTATGAGATGTATTTCACATACATGCACATGGTGTAATATTCATGGAAACAGCTCATGGAAATAAAAAATACAGTATCTGAAAAATATTTGAATATTTCCTAAGATCAATCTAAATTAATGTAATCATTAAAATTAAAACAATGAAAGAGTTGAAATAAAAAAAAACTTCTAAAATGAATCTGAGAGCTTCACCTTTTAAATGAGATGTGATATGAGTGAGACAAGTGTGAGACATGTGGTGAGAGATGAGTGTGAGGTGTGAGAAATGTGACGTGAGATACATGTGTGATGTTTGATGTCTTCTCTTGTTCTCAGCGTCTGGGTCTCCACAGATCATGATGAGATCGAGCGAATCGCTAAACTCTGGGGCGCTCAGGTGATTCACCGGAGTCCTGAGGTGTCCAAAGACACCTCCAGTTTACTCGACACCATCCGCAAGTTCATCAGCCTGAGGCCAGGTACACAAACTCATGTGTGATCTCTCTGCGAGTAATAAAGACACACAGGTGCGGTCCTGAGTGACTCATTTATAGTACAGTGTAAAACATGTTGATCCAAATGATCCAGTGCTGATTATGACTCGTGAGTGATTTATAGCTCTCTTTTCCACAGTCATAATACGAGTTAAACCCTTCATTAAACCGTCATGAATCTCATGATTCTCATATATCATAAATATCATAATGTTTATGTATATTTATGATATTTAACTTAATCAATAATTAACTAGATAAAGGACAGGGATGTGTTGAGCATCTCATTAGTTATTTTATAGACAAGTGCGACTTGGTAAAGTGCAGAATACACGCCAATGAATATGTTTCAGCTCAGATAAACAGTTAATTTCTGTTCTTGTGTTAGAGCAGCTATAAATAATACTATCCTTAACATCCTCTCTTTGTTTCTCTCCATTTGAACACTTTTTATTTCACAGAGGAACTACAGTATTCTGAACTCGTTAGTGAATCTGAAACCCGTTAGTGGATGTTAGCTATCATATCATATCATAGTGTACTATGCACTTCATATAAATTAATTGTAAGTGGTGATATTATTTCCCTTATAAAGTACTAAATTTGTCCTATTTAGGGATTAATCCTACCTTGCACTTCCTCTCAGCAGGCTGTCCGTACAGTAAGTGCCACTGGAAGCAGACCTCTCCCACTTGGTGCATCCAAAGAAAAATCAAACCCAAACTCAGAGTTTCAAATCCTCTGTAGTTCGGTTTATTAGATTTAATAATGACTGGATAAAACAAGGAGTGGAGATGTAGTTGACAGTTTAGACCAGGTGAAGTCTCTAACAAGCACAAAGTCAGAAAGAAATCAAAGAAAAAGAAAAAATACCAAAGACATATGAACGTTATCATCTTTGTATATACATCACTTCTTGCTATTTCTTTAGTTCTTTGCTCTGCAGTTCCATCTTTCACATCTCTCGAGCGTGATTCTCTCATTGTTCTAGGTTATGATGTTGCTGTAAGATTGAGTATACAGTAGGTCACTGAGTTTCTACAGAATGGTGCTTTCTTTCTTTCTTTCTTTCTTTCTTTCTTTCTTCATTGAGATCTCTCATTCAGCTGAGAATTCAGTGTGAATAATTTGGTGCACAGTTTGTATTTAAAGGCCCCTTGGAGGCTAAAACATTTGCACAAGTGTACAACTACACTTTGCACTGTAAAACCCATTTGCTTTCCACATTCTCAAATACTCATCTACACATCTGCTTTTGTAGAGGTCTACACACCTGCTGATGATCAGCTAATTGAGGGGTTATCGAGGTTATAACAAAGCAGATGTAAAAGTGTGATGTCTTTTTTCTGTGCAGCAAAGGGTCCCATACATACACAATCCCACCAACCTATAAACAGTTATTTTCTTAGATATTGCACATTTCCTGAACATACTTTTCCCTTACCTGTATTTTAGAGGTGGACATTATTTGTCACATCCAAGCGACCTCTCCATGTCTGCACCCATACCACATTAAAGAGGCGTTAGAGATGATCACAGAGGAGCGATATGACTTTGTGTTTGCTGCGGTGCGCAAACATCAGTTCCACTGGACCGAGATGAAGAGAGAAGGTATTAATAAACTCTGCATTAATGAGTGTGTTGTGGCCGGATGCCAAAGACAATCAGCTCAGACAATATTGACAAATCTAAATAAATACCATCGTGGCAGTTTATTATTGCCTTATTTAATGCAATAATACCACACTGTACAAAATAAAACCTGTTCTTAATTATGCTCAGATTTCACTTCTCTAACCCATGACGTAAGGTCTTGCTGAAAAACTTCTGATGTAATCCTCCTTCATGATTCTACTTTGTGCAATGCACCAGTTCTAACGGGAATCCGAACAGTCCAAGAATGTTAAGGTCTTCTTGGTGAAAGTCTCACATTTACTCCTCCAAACACACCTCTGATATATAAACTAAGATATATAAAAAGTGAAAGGTGGTCAGACAGTCCAAGATGGCGGTCTGGCTGCACCTCTAGTCCTTAGCAACATTGGTGTATAGCTGATCTAGTGTTTTATTGCCTCTAGTAGAAGAGATTATTTGCAGTGAAAATTGTTGAGAACAGTCTTAAGGTCAGCATGAATAAAGTCCCAAGTTATGATGAAAGCACTGCCTGTGATTGTACAGACAGTGTTCTGTTTATTCTATCGTATAGCTGTGCTAATGCTATCTCAGCATTAGTGTCTGAAAGAATATACACAGCACGGATGTAAACAACAGTGAATTCTTTTGGTAAGCAGTATGAATTCCAGGTCAGAGCAGCAGTGTTTCTCCATAATGGTAGTGTTAATGCACATGTAAATGCAAAAGCTCTCGCTGGTCTTCTTACCAGGGTCGACCCAGTAGGCAGTGCAGTCTGCTAGATCAATAGCTGCCTTTGGTGTGGTGCTGTCTAGCCACATCTCTGTGAAAGTTATGCTGCATAAACTGGAGGATTATAGGAAGCAGAGGCTTCAATGGATTATCTTTTAGCATGGCGCTTATGCTAGCTTGCTTGCCCTGCTTCCTTCCATTTATGCTCACAGCGTCTTGTCCGTCCCTGGGCTGATCAGTGATTTCAGAAGGGATGAATACATCTGCTAGAATTTCGTGGTTTAATCCCCAGAACTTTCTCAGAAGTTCATCAGGGCTGCGCTGTTGTCCCTTTGTCAGATAGCTTAGTATAAAAATAGTTACAGCAGCTAAGATAATAAAAGACTATGTTGGCTGGGAGACCTCAAAGCCGCTGTGTCCATGCGCACCGCCATCACCAGTACGAGGTTGTTAACTTTTTGTGTTGCATTAAGGGCACACTGCCTCCCTGATTTTAATCCTGTTCTAGAGGTTACGAACGCTGTTCCTCTAAACCTGGTCCCCTCCAGGAGGCCATGGCGTCAAGACTGGCCAGGCGAGATCTATGAGAACGGTTCCTTTTACTTCAGCAAGAGAGAACCATTGGAGAACGGCTTGAAGCAGGTATAGTAGTGCATCTGATAGACACACACATGCATGTGTAATTAATGTTCAAGAGTGAACAATTATACATTAAACAAAGCAAATAGAAGAGCTTGGTATAGATTACACCACAGGATTGAGCTGCACTAAAAACATTAAGGTTAACCTTCTTTAAAGGTAATCTGGATCAGAGATAGATAAGGTCTTGAATATGTTACTGATTATTTTAAAAGGTTAACGTTTGGTGAAAATTGAATGATAATATAAAAGCCTTGACTAAATCCATATTAAAGATTAATACTAGTCGGTGCAGTCTGACTCTTAGTTATGGCAGTTTTTCCTTCCTCATATGATACGAAGGTTGGGAGGATTGGCTACTATGAGATGCTTCCTGGGCACAGTGTGGATATTGATGTGGACATCGATTGGCCCATAGCAGACTAACGAGTCCTCAGATAGGGATGAAAAGAGACACCTCTGTCTCTTAAAGAAAACAAGCACAAATAATACATTATAAAAACTCACTTCATCAAAACTGACAGAATGGATTTATCTTGTTTTGCAATTAAACTCCTTAAACAAGTGGCCTATCAGTAAAACCCTTTTTTAACATTTTAATCAGTCAGTGAATATTGTATAAGTGTATTGTAGTAAGTGCCTGTCTTATCTGAGTAAGTGAGCAGTAAAATCTCTAAATTATTCCTCAGTATTTGCTTTACACCCAAAACCTGACGGACATTTAATATTTAGTGTCATTGGAATTGATGCTCTCAGAAAAATAGTTTTTGTTTATTATTATTTAAAAACACTTTGGATTTAAAAATAACAATTAATGTTTAATTATGGATCACATTTTTACATTTGTGACTCTTTATCAGTACAATATATACAGATGTAAATGTCCAGTTGTTTGGCAGGTTCGGTTATTTCGGCCGTGATAAACCCACAGCGATCAGGTTGCTGCTCTGCTCCGTCTCCGGCTGTCTGACTGATGGACAGATTTACATGTCAGTCTCTGGAGAGGAGCTGGTGTCCATCAACGCAAAAGACCTCAGTGCCATTCGGCTGCTGCAGAGCGAGAACATCAAGGTGGGAGTAACCTGCTCTTGTGTAGTGTCACAACACTGTCCTGTATTTTTTATGAGCTCATAGTTTTACTCTTCTGGTTGGTTTGGTTCCGCATGTCAGGTGATCCTGATCTCCTCCATCAGTGACCCGGTGTCTGAGGATCTGTCTGAAAAGCTCGCTCAGCGTGCAGGATGTGTTCTTCACTACAGAGTCAAGAACAAACAGTCTGATGTTAAGCGTCTGATGAAGAAGCGAGCTCTGAATTGGGCAGATGTGGCCTATTTTGGTGAGACTCCAAACAGTATGAAACAATTCTGAATTTGTCTTCATGGTCCTATTCTGAAGCAGTTTTTTCTTATGTGTTTGCTTCGTCCTCAGGCACAGATATGCAGGACGTGGAGTGTTTATCGAAGGCGGGGTTAAGTGGGGTTCCTCCGGGAGCTCCTGCTACTTCGATCATCACCTGTAAATACACCTGCAAGAACGCAGCAGGCCGCGGAGCGCTGCATGAGTTCGCTAATTACCTTCTACAGCTGAAGAAAAAAGCCACTTCAAACACAAATCAAGATAAAATTTATAGTCGAAACTTTTAAAAGGAAAAAAATGTGTTCTTTTTTTTGCCAGACATTTTTTTTTTTTTTTTTTTTTTTTGTTACATATTTTCTGTTCTTGGTTAATTAATTGGTGTTATATTGTGCTGTAAGTTTGAGCACTGGCTATCTTGTTTTTATTTGCTTTTATTTTATAGTTAAATGTGTAAAATAGTTAAAAATAGTTGAACTATTCAAAATAGTTTAAATGTGTAAATCATAATTTTTTTATGGATTGTTGGGCCTGCAAAGTCAGGTCTAAAATGTCATTTAAAAACCAGTGATTGAATGAGATGGTGATTTAGTTTAAAGAATGATTTACAAACACTAATCTATATAAAGGTTTCCTCAGATCCACAGGTCGTACTATATACACGGTGCATGAACTGAGACCCAAAGCAAATCTACATACAGTAAATGCAGTGATTTGGCAAAATGCATCTTTTTTTTCTATTTTTTCTAAGTTGTGTGCATTTGTTTCTGTTTATTTTACACATTTAGTTTTAACCTAGGATTCCACTCTCGATATTCACCTTGAGCTGGTGGGGTGTGGCTCTGCACCACTTTACCGTTACTTGCACACCTGCTTGTTGTTGCTTGTTTTTATTGCAAAGACCTATAATCTAAGCTTTGATAGAAAAATTTTTTTTTTTAGAAATAAAAAGCACAAAAATGAAGAAGGCCAGAGAATATAAACAAATATAATTCAGCTACTGGAGTAAATCTCAAATTCTGACTTAATATGTTAGTGGTGTAACAGTACACATTCATACCGCTCGGTGCTCGTGGTGATCTGTATCTTGTTTTAACTAGTGCTGCGTGATCCTCTTGATTATTTGGTTAAATTATTTGGCTAATGTGTTAGTTGCAAAGCTTTATTTTTTTGTCGAGTAATGGCACTATTTTAATCTGAGGTGCTCTCAGAGGTGGAAAGAGTACAAAAATTCTGTACTCAAGTAAAAGTACTGTTACTTCAGTGAAATTTTACTGAAGTACAAGTTACCATTATAAAAATCTACTCAAATAAAAGTAAAAAGTATTAAATTAATTTTTTTCTGTAAAGCGCTTTTAACAATTGTAATCGTCGCAAAGCAGCTTTACACAATCAAAATAATTATTTAAGTTTGTATGAAATGTGAATGTGTATGAATTAAAAAATGGTCAGATAGTCCCTGATGAGCAAGCCGAGTGTGACAGTTCCATCGAGGAAAAACTCCCTGAGATGGCAGTAGGAAGGAACCTTGAGAGGAACCGGATTCAACAGGGAACCCATCCTCATCTGGGTGAAACAGAAAGCAGGGATTGATCTGCACTCATACTTTGAGTTAGGTGGCAGGCAGTTCAGTATATAATACAGAGGAACCTTGGATTACGAGCATAATTCGTTCCAGAAGTGGGCTTGTATTCCAAAAACACTCGTAAACCAAATAGTGTCAGGGTAATCAGAACGGACACAGGTGCAGGTCAATTCCAAAGTTTTATTAACGGAGTCTTCCAAAGGAGTCTTATTCCACAGATCCTCCAAGGCAAAAAATAAACACAATGAAACAATATTTGTAGCAGGAAAAAAACGCAGGAGCGCCTTAGTCCCAAGAAACAAACAAACAAAAAAAAAAAAACTACTCCGTAGAGGGAAAAATGGCTTTGGCTTTTGAAGCGCAGCTGTAGTTCCTTCCACGGCCGCCAGATAGGGCCGTGATGCGCTGCACTGCTCGGCCGCGAGGAAGAGCGCGAGCTGGCCGACCACGGGACGGGACGCCGCTGGATAGCACGGAAGAAAAAGGGAGATTAATACAACGAGAGAAAAGGAGAAAAAAATAAACGAAAAGCATTAACCAGGAGCCAAAACCTACGGATTCACAAGAACTGGGCTAGACCGGACAGGAAGCGAGTAAACGGCTGCCAACATGGAAACAACGAACCGACAACAGACAAGGGGGAATAAATAAAGCAAACAATTACAACGGAAACGAGTGGAACAGGTGAGTGAAATCATCTTACTAGACTAGGGAGGAAGTGGGAGGGATTATCGTGACATCACAAACGCGGACAGCTGGTGAGCGAACAAAAACAAACACCATGTGCTCGAACAGACATGTAAACATAGAACATCAGGGAAGAAGAGATCGGGCCAGGGATCTGACAAATAGACTTTTTTCCCATAAGAAATAATGAAAACTCAAATTATTCGTTCTACAGGCCAAAACAATAAATACATAAAAATAATTAATACAACATATAAAGTAAAAATAAAACAAATTAAAGTGCACTTAACATTTTTTTTGGTCAAATAAGTTTTACTGAAAGACAAAGATTAGACGATGGATTAACATGGTTACAAAGTTTGAGTCTTTTTTTTTATATATACAAACACAATTGAAACTAGAGGAAAGCAATAACAATGATAACAATAATATAAAGAATAAAATAAAATAGTGACAATAGTAACAATAATAAAATAAATAAAATTACAAAAAAAAATAATAATAATAATAAAAAATAATAATGATAATAATTCACAAACCCGTCCTCACCAAACCTGTTTAGTTAAAATATAAAGTATGATGAAACATTAAAGTATCGCATTAACAAATAATGTATTAGTCTGTAGAGTTTCAGCCAAGATAGCAGAGAAAAGGATGCCATATTTTGTCAAACTGCTCCAATTTGCCCTTCAGACAGTATCTAATTTGTTCCAAATGTAGAGTGGAAATAATTTCTCCAAGCCATAACTTGAGTGTAGGAGCCTCCTTTTTCTTCCAGAACAGTAAGAGTAACTTCTTGGCTGTAATTAAACTATATGCTAACAGTTTGTGTTGTGCTCTTGATAACGAATGTGTATGTTCAGAAAGTCCCATAATAATAAGTTCTGAGTCTAGCTGTATTTGCTGTCCAAACGAAAAGACATCAGAAATTCCATTCCAATAACTCTGTATCTTGGAGCACGAGATAAAGCTATGGGACAAATCAGCATCTACCAAATTACATTTGTCGCAAAGAGGGGAGATACTTTGGAAAATTCTATGCAGTTTCTTTTTTGAATAATGCAGTCTGTGAATGATTTTAAACTGAATAAGGCGATGTCTAGAATTGATGGAGTGTTCATTAATATCTTTTAAGCTCTTCTGCCATGTTTCATCCGAGATTTTCACTCCTAGTTCTTTCTCCCACTCTTCCTTAAGAAGTATAGTAGAAGGAGAATCAAAGGATTGTAGGAGATCATAAATTATTAATAATGCCTTTTTACTTCCTTTACAGCGATCAAGACAATTATCAATAACCGATGGTGATATATTATCTGATGAGGCTGAATGAGCGTGAATATAGTTTCTAATTTGCAGAAATCTAAAGAAATGATTCTGAGGGAGTTAAAATTTCTGTTGGATCTGACTAAATTACATCAAAACACCATCCATGAAAAGGTCCCCAATGTAACGTATACCCATTTCTTTCCATTGCACAAAAGTCCCATCCAGTTTTGATGGTATGAATGATGGATTCTTAGAAATGGGAGTTAAAAACAACAGTGACTTTATCTTGAAGTATTCTTTTATCTGTTTCCAGATACGGAGTATACTCCGAAATATAATACTACTACTATAAGTAGACTGATCAAGAGTTACATGGGAAAGAATCACTGCTCCCGGATTGTATGGATAACACTGATCACAAACTATTTGACGCCAATTTGGAGGAGCACCATGATCATCCAACCACACTGAAATTAATCTAATGTAAGAAGCCCAGTAATAAAGGCGAAAATCCGGAAGTGCCAGACCACCCTCTTGTTTAGATTTACATAGATGTGCTTTCTTTACTCTATGATTTTTATACCCCCACAAAAAAGGAATAATAATAGAATCTAATTGCTTAAAGAAGGATTTAGGTAAAAAGATTGGAACATTCTGGAATAAGTAAAGTATCTGTGGTAAGAATATAATTTTAATTGCATTTATTCTGCCGAGCAGAGAAATCAGTAGTGTTTTCCAGAACTGTATATTAGCTTGCAATTTGGAAATTAAAGGGGTAACGCTGGCTTT
Organism: Clarias fuscus; assembly: GCA_030347435.1. NCBI lineage: Eukaryota > Metazoa > Chordata > Actinopteri > Siluriformes > Clariidae > Clarias > Clarias fuscus. The sequence goes on from CM059212.1 coordinate 24,373,340, forward strand.
TAAAAGTGAAGAGTATTTATTGGTTACTACAATTCCTAGATAAGTGAATTGTTCTAGTGAGAGTTTAAATGGAGAAGATTGTATTGAAGACAGATCTTTTAATCCTACTTTCACTTTTACATTCACTTTTACTTAAATTAACCTTGAATCCTGAGAATGCCCCAAAAATGTCAATAGTGTCTAGAATAATCGGCAGACTTACATGGGGCTTGGTGATATATAACAGGATATCGTCTGCATATAAAGATATTTTATTAACTGTATTTAAGGTGTTAAAGCCATGAATAGAAGGATCAGAACGAATGGACTGAGCAAGGGGTTCCATGGTCAGCGCAAATAAAAGAGGAGAGAGGGGGCAACCTTGCCTAGTCCCTCTTCGAAGATTGAAGGGGCCAGACAGAGTATTATTAGTTAAGACTTGTGCTGTAGGGTTTTTATACAGGATTTTAATCCAATTTATAAATTTATCACCTAAGCCAAATTTTTTTAATACTCCAAAAAGAAAGTGCCATTCAACACGGTCAAAAACTTTTTCAGCATCAAGAGTTATAATTACCAGATTGTCTTGAATTGCTTGGTGATAGTACATTATGTTAAATAGGCGCCTGGTATTCTGTGAGACATTCCTACCAGCAATGAATCCAGTTTGATCAGGATGAATCAGACCAGTCAGTAATCTACCAAGTCTATTTGCAAGGATTTTTGAAAGTATCTTGTGGTCAACGTTAAGGAGAGAAATTGGTCTGTATCCTTCTACCTCCTCTGTATTTTTTCCTTTTTGGGGGATAACAGTTATGATCGCTTCATTGAATGTTCTGAGTAGGTAGGGGGAAAGTACGTCATAAAATTTTTTGTATAACTCACTGGGCCTGGAGTTTTACCACTCTTTAAGGAATTTATTGAACCCTTTAACTCCTCTAAGGATACATCCCTATCAAGGGAATCGCGATCATCGTGAGAAAGAGTGGGGAGATTACATTTATTTAGAAACTTATCCATATCTTGTAGGTCAATGCAAGAGTTAGAGGAGTATAAGATTGAGTAGAATTCCTTAAAGCAGTTATTTATATCTTTAGATGAGGTACATTGTGCTCCCAGTTTTGTTTGGACTTAACATTTAAAAAAAATTAAAAATAAATCCAGACAGTTAAGTACACGATTTTTAAGTTTCACAACTAACATACACAATGCAAACACTGTTTTAACGGGGGGAGAAAAAGAAATCTCTCTAATGATACTCGCGTGAGCATACTAACGTAATCACTGCTGTAAAGTAAAAAATAAAAAATAACAAATGAATCAGCACCTTACCTTTGAAAAAAATTGCGACAGAGCTGAGTTTTCTGTGTAAATAAAGCATGTCTGTGCAGCTGGGGAGATCTGTGTGTGTGTGTGTGTCTGTGTCTGTGTCGGTGTCAAATTCGCCATTTCAACCAATCATAACCCGCCAGGAGCGCAGCTTAAATCCTGTTTACATGAAATAAACCTGCTTCCGAGCAGATTTAAGATCACGGACCTGTTGCTATAACAGCAAGTGCAAGATGCGCATCGAAGAACGAAACAATCCAAGATCAGGACAAATCCACAACAATCAAATACATCTCCGTGTGTATTATATTTGGTTTACGAGTGTTTTTGGAATACGAGCCCACTTCCGGAACAAATTATGCTCGTAATTCAAGTTTCCTCTGTACTGTTCTGTTTGTCTCCAGTGTTTGCATTCCACTTGTTTAGTTCCCTGTATGTTTAGGTACCTGCATAGGTAGTTATATGTGTAGCCACATGAGTGCTTAGCCGCTAGTAGGTTTAGCCGCTAGTAGGCTTTATCTGCTAGTAGGGTTGCCCTCCAGTAGGTTAGCCTCTAATATGGATTAGCCTCTTGTGTGCTTAGCCTTTTGTGATCATTCCCCTCTCGGTTCAGTTACTAACTAGGTTAGACACTAACTCTCTTAGATACTAACCAGGTTAGGTCAGCATCCATTCCTATAATAATCAGATTAGATACTAACACTTAACTAACCCGCTCTCGCAGTCTAGTCCTGTCTCTAGTCCTGCCTTGTCTCTAGTCTCTGTTTAGTTCCAGCTCCATGTCTCTTTATGTAAAGCTCTTAGTCTGTGTTTGATTGAAGAGCCCTGTGTTTGTTTGTTTGGTGTAAATAAAGACTCTTTATGTTGAGGAGCAAACCCCTCTGCATCTATGCCTGCCCTTCTTATGACCATGGCAACAACATCTGCCAGATCTGCCAGTTGTACCCCCAGATCATGACACATTTATGGAGTATGAGACAAATTCTGTTAGTAACTTGTTTGACAGACATTTCCAGACATTAATAAATTTTGATTTGTAAATTATTTAAATGAGAGACTTAAATATGAAATACCTTTAGTATTTAAAATGTTTAAGATAATAATAATAATAATATTGGTGTTTAGTATAACTTGGAATAGCAGACGGGTGACAACAAAAAGTCCCACAGACTTAACATTGAGGCCAACTTTGATGGATTCTACCGCAGAGCAAGAATTTTGTAGAAATCTCAAATTTACCATATTTGAAGAGGTTTACAAGCCGTGTCAGAACGCACCCACAAGAGGGTACAAGTTGTATCCCTGGGGTGCAAGAGGTGTCCAAATTTGCCCCACTGACATCTAATGGTAACTTCCATAGGATTCCATAGGAGGATTATCTTCACAACAAAACCTCGGCTTGTGAGCTTTCCGCAAGACGAGAAAAGATTTTTAATAAATTTTGACTTGAAAAATTAACAACTCTTGGTTTACGAGTATCATGTATTACACATGGGCTTCTTGTTTTGATGCCGAGCGTCACATGATCACAACTGAGCCAATGGTTTTTCTCTCTCTCACTTTGCGGAATTGTGGGTAATCGTAATCGAATTGTTGTCTTGGTCATGTATTTTAAAGTTTAAACATTTGCCCAGATCTTAAGTTACCTTGTTTGTAATACGGTAAATACCAGATTTGTATTATGCTCGTTGGCTGCGGGATAAACAGAATTGGTAAGATACACTGAATCATACTAAATGCTGGACGGGTAGTTGATAAAGTGTACGCTATAAATTTTTCTATTTGCTGTTTAACAAAATGAATCTGAATGGTTAATGTTTCGATATACCTCTGACCCAGAGCTAAACACTGCTGGGTCTTATTGAGCATCTCTCACTGGTATAATCATCATCCATGCATGCCTGTACTATTTACTATAACACTGTGACCACGTGTGTGCTAAAACATCTTTTATTTTGTGTTTGTACACACGTGGACAAAATTGTTGGTACCCTTCGGTCAATGAAAGAAAAACTCACAATGGTCACAGAAATAACTTTAATGTGACAAAAGTAATAATAAATAAGAATTCTATGAATGTTAACCAATGAAAGTCAGACATTGCTTTTCAACCATGCTTCAACAGAATTATAAAAAAAATGAACTCATGGAACAGGCCTGGACAAAAATGATGGTACCCCTAACTTAATAGTTTGTTGCACAACCTTTTGAGGCAATCACTGCAATCAAACGATTCCTGTAACTGTCAATGAGACGTCTGCACCTCTCTGCAGGTATTTTGGCCCACTCCTCATGAGCAAGCTGCTCCAGTTGTTTCCGGTTTGAAGGGTGCGTTTTCCAGACAGCATGTTTCAGCTCCTTCCAAAGATGCTCAATAGGATTGAGGTCAGGGCTCATAGAAGGCCACTTTAGAATAGTCCAATGTTTTCCTCTTAGCCATTCTTGGGTGTTTTTAGCTGTGTGTTTTGGGTCATTGTCCTGTTGCAAGACCCATGACCTGCGACTGAGACCCAGCTTTCTGACACTGGCCAGCACATTTCTCTCTAGAATCCCTTGATAGTCTTGAGATTTCATTGTACCCTGCACAGATTCAAGACACCCTATGCCAGATGCAGCAAAGCAGCCCCAGAACATAACAGAGCCTCCTCCATGTTTCACAGTAGGGACAGTGTTCTTTTCTTCATATGCTTCATTTTTCCATCTGTGAACACAGAGCTGATGTGCCTTGGCAAAAAGTTCCATTTTTGTCTCATCTGTCCATAGGACATTCTCCCAGAAGCTTTGTGGCTTGTCAACATGTAGTTTGGCATATTCCAGTCTGGCTTTTTTATGATTTGTTTTCAACAATGGTGTCCTCCTTCGTCGTCTCCCATGTAGTCCACTTTGGCTCAAACAACGACGGATGGTGCGATCCGACACTGATGTTCCTTGAGCATGAAGTTCACCTTGGATCTCTTTAGAAGTCTTTCTGGGCTCTTTTGTTACCATTCGGATTATCCGTCTCTTTGATTTGTCATCAATTTTCCTCCTGCGGCCACGTCCAGGGAGGTTGGCTACAGTCCCATGGATCTTAAATTTCTGAATAATATGTGCAACTGTAGTCACAGGAACATCTAGCTGCTTGGAAATGGTCTTATAGCCTTTACCTTTAACATGCTTGTCTATAATTTTCTTTCGAATCTCCTGAGACAACTCTTTCCTTCGCTTCCTCTGGTCCATGTTGAGTGTGGATCATACCATGTCACCAAACAACACAGTGACTACCTGGAGCCCTATATATAGGCCCACTGACTGATTACAAGATTGTAGACACCAGTGATGCTAATTAGTGGACACACCTTGAATTAACTTGTCCCTTTGGTCCCATTATTTTCAGTATTTTCTAGGGGTACCAGCATTTTTGTCCAGGCCTGTTCCATGAGTTTATTTTTTTAAATAATTCTGTTGAAGCATGGTTGAAAAGCAATGTCTGACTTTCATTGGTTAACATTCATAGAATTTTTAAAAAATTATTACTTTTGTCAGATTAAAGTTATTTATGTGACCATTGTGAGTTTTTCTTTCATTGACCGAAGGGTACCAACAATTTTGTCCACGTGTGTATGTATGTTTGTACTGTTTATTATAACATGTGTGTGCGCGTGTAAAGCAAAAGCAAGTGTCATTAGAGAGGTTAAAAATTCATTTTCTCTCTCTCTCTCTCTCTCTCTCTCTGTCAGCCGGCACTTTGTGTCTCTGCACGCGTAATTAATCATGCAGTGAAACAGGAAGTAGGCTTATACAGAGTAGATGACCACATGGCAGCTTCTATTGCAATCTCCAGCTATCTGTAGACATCTTACCAGTACTGTGGCATCAATGGTATGCATTATCATTTTTATTTAATTGGTTTATATGTATGCATATGGAGCCTGAAAATCGGTTATTTATAATGTTTATAAGAATTTAATGTTAATTGTTTTTGATCACGTGGCGTAGTTACATAAGCTTCCAATCTAAGCTGAATGTGCAATGTTGTTGATATAAGATAATGGCATAAGATGTTGATGTTTTTATTTCAGTTTTCACCTGAAAAGCCAATAAACCTGTGGAATAGCATCTAATATCTTCAGAGTCGTGGTTGAAGGAAGGATATTTATCTGGCTTTCTTAGCGCACTATTTACAGTGTGAGCAGGGGACAGTACATGAGCAGTAAATTATTCCTCAGTATTTATACCCAAAACCCACAGACATTTAATATTTAGTGTCATTGGAATCGATGCTCTCAGAAAAACAGTTTAAAATAATTTTTTTAAAATATATTGTTTAAATACTTTGGATTTAAAAATAACAACTAATATTTAATTATGGATCACATTTTTACATTTATGACTCTTTATCAGTACAATATATACAGATGTAAATGTCTAGTTGTTTGGCAGGTTCGGTTATTTCGGCCGTGATAAACCCACAGCGATCAGGTTGCTGCTCATGTCCGGCTGTCTTTCTGATGGACAGATTTACATGTCAGCCTCTGGAGAGGAGCTGGTGTCCACCAACACACAAGACCTCAGTGCCATTCGGCTGCTGCAGAGCGAGAACATCAAGGTGGGAGTAACCTGCTCTTGTGTAGTGTCACAACACTGTCCTGTATTTTTTTTATAAGCTCATAGTTTTACTCTCTCGGTTGATTTGGTTCCGCATGTCAGGTGATCCTAATCTCCTCCAGCAGTGACCCCGTGTCTGAGGCTCTGCCTGAAAAGCTCGCTAGCGTGCAGGATGTGTTCTTCACTACAGAGTCGAGAACAAACAGTCTGAAGTTGAGCGTCTGATGAAAAAGCGAGATCTGAATTGGACAGATGTGGCCTATTTTGGTGAGACTCCAAACAGTGTGAAACAATTCTGAATTTATCTTCATGGTCTTATTCTGAAGCAGTTTTTTTCTTATGTGTTTGCTTTGTCCCCAGGCACAGGTATGCAGGACATGGAGTGTTTACAAGGCGGGGTTAAGTGAGGTTCCTCCGGGAGCTCCTGCTACTTCAATCATCACCTGTACATACACCTGCAAGAACGCAGCAGGCCGTGGAGCACTGCATGAGTTCGCTAATTACCTTCTACAGCTGAAGAAAAAAGCCACTTCAAACACAAATCAAGACAAAATTGATAGGCGACATTTTAAAGGGAATAAAATGTGTTCTTTTTTTGCCAGACATTTTTTTTTGTTTGTTACATTTTTCATCAAAATTCTGACTTAATATGTTAGTGTTGTAACAGTACACATATTCATACCTCTCGGTGCTCGTTGTGATCTGTCTTGTTATAACTAAAGGTGCGTGATCCTCTCGATTATTTGGTTAAATTATTTGGCTAATGTTAGTTGCAAAGCTTAATTTTTTTGTAGAGTAATGGCACTATTTTTATCTGTATGGAGAGTTTGTCTTTTTATTTCTCATTCCTCCCTGGCTGTCAGGTGTATCAGGAACACACATCTCATGTAATAATTACATATGTTTTTCACAAGTACCATGTTTTACGAAATTATAGAGAGAAGGCTATAATATCACACACTCATTATGCACATCATATGCTTATGTGTGTGGATAGATAGATAGATCAGTCAGTCCATGTTCATTGCCAATAATTACATTTATTCTAAATATCTTCTTCAAAAATATAATTAACCACATAACAGAAAGAAAAAATCATAAAGAAAATGTAGGACATCTAACAGTAAATTAATATACTCAATGAGAGCTAGCTGTTATAGATCTTATGCAATAAATATTGTGTTTAAATAATGAGAGAACACTTCCCACAGTGTGATTAAATGTCTGTGTAGGGAAGCGTGACCTTATCTGATGCTGGTTTACATTTGACACACTTGGTATTGAATCATTTATGAAGTGAGACAAATTCTGTTAATAACTGACAGACATTTCCAGACATTAATAAATTTAGATTATAAAATTATTTAAATGAGAGACTTAAATATAAAATGTCTTTAGTATTTAAAATGTTTAAGTTAATAATAATAATAATAATAATAATAATAATAATAGTAGTGTTTGCTATAACTTAGAATAGCAAGACGAGTGAAAACAAAACATCCCACAGTTGAGGCCAACTTTGATGGATTCTAGCGCAGAACGAGAATTTCGTAGAAATCTCAAATTTACCATATTTGAAGAGGTTTGCAAGCTGTGTCAGAACACATCCACAAGAGTATACAGGTTGTACCACTGGGGTGCAAGAGGTGTCCAAATTTGCCCCATTGACATCTAATGGTAACTTCCATAGGATTCCATAGGAGGATTATCTTCACAACAGTAAAGTGGTACCTCGGATTGCGAGTAACGCAATGTTAGTGGCGCTCACTGGAGTGTCATTAGAGATGTTCCTTGTTAATTTTCCAGATAAGGCAGTGTTTCCATTAGTGTGTGTGTGTGTGTGTGAAACTCAAATAAGAGAGGAGGAAGGATTACTGTGAAAGACGAGAAGAGGGAGAGTCTCCTCTTACTTTAGCTTCATACACATACACAAATACACGCATACAGCGGCCGCACGCAAACGGAAACATTTATCTGTGTGGATTTATTTTTGCTTTTTTAAGGTATTTTTTATTTTTACTTTATTTTTTGCATTAATTACTTTTATGTTGCATTTTTTTTTAGCTGTGGAACAAATAATTTGAGTTTGTATTATTTCTTATGGGACAATTCGCTGTGTTGATTTTTTGAGTGTGTTTTGAGTGTTTTGTTTGCTAGCAACACAATAGAGTACCCTAGCAACCATATTGCAAGAGATTTCTCTCTGCATCAGAACATTAAATAGACATGTCAGTTTCGTTTTTGACTGATGCCAGGAAAGAGGGCTTCTAACATTCTACACATGCTAGCAGTGAATAGCTAAATGCTAATATCCGGTAGCTAGCAGAGGTGGGTAGTAACAAGTTACATTTACTCTGCTACATTTACTTGAGTAACTTTTTGGAGAAAAAAAATTACTTCTATGAGTAGTTTCACTGCACCATACTTATGTTTACTTGAGTAGATTTACTCCTCTACATTCGGCTATAACTGACTAGTTACTTTTCTTACCATTTATTCTACATATTAGACATTCTCTTTTTTTGCCAGATAAATGCAGCCAGTAGATCTACCACATGACTGTGTTTCACCAATCAGCCGCAATTACAATAACCACATGTAGTCAAATGACGACACACAAACTTGTTGCATAGCGGGGAAAAAATCTTCATCCGTGGTAGACAGCGAAGGAAACATGCCGCAGTTAGTTTAGCTGTTTAATTTAATGTTGCAATGTTTATATATATAATTGCCAAATATGCTAGACACTAAAAAATATAAGTTTTTTACAGTTCTAATATTATTATTATTATTTTCTATCTGCTGACCCATTTGGAGGGCGACTGAATACACAGTATATCTTACAAAATAGTCTAGAGGAAATAGTTTACACTGTTCAAACATACATATGTTACCTACAGTAGGTGTTTGTTTCAAAAGCTTTATGTTGTGAAAAAGGTGAGATTAGGAAATTTGTGTTTCTTATTCCTTAATTTGCTATTTTGTAAATATGTTTAGTTTTATTCATTCATTTTATTTTATTTATTTCATTATTTGGAAATGTCAGAATTTGAACATTATTTAATAATTTTGTCTGCCTACTTACATAATTTCTAAAAATAAATAAATAAAATAAAATAAAATTGGACATTACAATGAAACAGTTACTCAGTACTTGAGTAGTCTTTTCACCAACAACTTATTTACTCTCACTTGAACAATATTTTGGATGACTGCTTTTTACTTCTACTTGAGTAATATTATTTTGAAGTACAGTGGAACCTCGGATTGCGAGTAACGTGGTTTACGAGTGTTCCGCAAACCGAGCAAAGATTTTTAAAAAAATTTTATTCGGAAATCGAGCAAGTATTAGTTTACGAGCGCCGAGTATCATGCTTCACACATGCGACTCTTATTTTGACACCGAGCGTCACTCTCTCACCTTTTTATGCGCTTGTTGTGAAACTTTAAAAGTGAGTCTGTTAATATACGCTCATGCCAGTCTCAGAAAGATTTCTTTTTTTCCTGTTAAAACGGTGTTTTCGTTGTGTGTGTGTGTTTGTTGTGAATCTTAAAAAGCGAGGTGGGGAGAGGGAGGAGGAGTGTTACTGTGTAAAACGAGGCGAGGGAAGGGGCTAATTCCACACACACACACACACAAGGCGCCTACGCGCACCAACGGAAACACTTATCTGTCAGGATTTATTTGTACTTTTTTTAAAGGTAAGGTGCAGATTAATTTGTTTTATTTTCATTTTATAGATTGTATTAATTATTTTTATGTATTTATTTTTTGGGGCTGTGGAACGAATAATTTGAGTTTTCATTATTTCTTATGGGAAATGATGATTTGGTTTACGAGTGTTTTGGAATACGAGCCCACTTCCGGAACAAATTATGCCAGGGTTCCACTGTACAGCTGCTCTTACTTGAGTAAAAACTTTGGATACTCTACCCACCTCTGGTAGCTACACCTAAAACAAGAAAATATGCTAATCACATTGGAGTCATGCTAGCAACATCCTAATCATTCTAGCATCATGTCAGCGAAATGCTAATCATATTACCTTCCTGTTAGCAACATGCTAATCACATTGAAGTCATGCTAGCAACATGCTAATCGTGTAAGCATCATGCTAACAACATGCTAATCGTGTAAGCAACATGCTAACGATGTTGCTAGCTACATGCTAATATAGTTAGCATAATGCTCACGACATGCTAATCATATCAGCATCATACTAGTATTGTTAGCATCATGTTAGCATTGTGCTAGCGATATCCATAAATGCTGTTTAAGTTGAAACCACTATGAAGGAAAAGCACAGCCTCTTGTGGCTTGCGCCTCTTATACAGCGCTTTGTGCTTAAAATAAAAAGAGAAAAGGAAAAACGTTTAGTTTTTTGCTCTGGTCTGCTCTTGTGTCAAAGGGTTAAAATTGCACTTTACAAATATGAACAAGGCACATATCATACAAGTCAGATGAAAAAGTATGATAGTATTAAAAATATATTGCTGTGTTACGTCATAAGTTATAATTTGCTGGTCTAAGTGACCAGAAGTGGGGCACTGTTGTTATTTATTACCTGTTGATTACTCAACTACTTGAGTCCCAGACTGTGTTTTGAATGGTAAACTCCCTGCCTGTACTGTTGCACTGAAACACTGCCGTCGGGAAAACACTTCTGGTTTTATTCATGCTACATTCTACATTCTACAGACAAATGCATTTTAGATTAAGTAAATTCTATGTTCTAGGGGTGTAGGAAATTATGGCCGTCGAGGGTGGGGGGGAACGGGGGGACAGGGTGGGGGATTTGGAAGACATGTGCCCTCAGTACAGACTGGTAGAAAAACACACTTCTCGTGGCATTTATTCTGATTCAGACAGACTGGATTTTACACACCCTTGGCAAACTAGATCTTTAAAGCTAACGTTACATACATCATACATTAATAATCTGATTCAGCAATGTATGCTGAATATTAATATTTATACTTTAGCACAGGTCTATTTTAGGACACGTACACAAACATCAACCATGTGTAACTCATGATGTACTGCTTTTGTCTCATGTGTGCAGCTCACGTTACATTGCTGCTCACATCAAAATCTGAATTTGTCCTGGATGCAACTGCAGCTTCCAAAGGTTCTGTGTTGTTTATGGAATGATTGAACACCATGATGCTACAAGAGCAAGCACAAAGTACATCAGGGAAATTTTATTTTATTTTATTGTGAACAATCTCATAAAAGACATGGCATCTGGACAATCCTCAAAGGCATCTGGATTTTTGACAAATGAAAATATAATAGTTCACCCTCACTTAAACACACAGCATACAGAAGCTCTAGTGGTGGCAGGTCTGCATCAGAATCTAAGCTAATCTAATTTAAATCTTACCTTATCATATTGCAATCCTAGTGATTATTTCTCAGGTAAACAAAGAAACTCTTATTCCCTAAAAAAAATATTTTTATGTTTATGTGCTACATGCATTGCATCATCACAGCGCAGATTTTATTCAGTAAACATTTAAGATTTTTTTATTTACTCTATTTTAATGAATTTAGAAAATGTTAAATAAATATAAAATGTGTTCTTTTCCCCTTTTTACTCCTCAGACATCATTTTGATCAGATTCTCCTTGTTGATAGCGAACAGCCTCCAGCCCTGCTCCAGAGAGAGGTCAGTGGCACCGCGTCGTTTATAAAACTCGATGGACGACTTGTTCCACTCTGCAACAATGAAGTTTAAACTGCTGCAGCGAAATTTTACCGCCATCTGAGGGAGAAATAACAACCACGAAAGGTGATGGTGAGCACTGACTTTATGTCTGCATGGCAAGTCGGTGTCTCCAAACAGGTTACAATCACTAATGTGCATTATAATGATAGATAAAAACTAAGCTAGCTGTAAAACTACCTGTAGCTACTGTCCACTACAGGTACAACAGTAAATCATTTCGACCCGGTTTTCGCAACAATAGTGGCTTGGAAATGTTACAAACTAACATGGGAAAGTGTGTAAAATATAATACATGAAAATAAATCATATGGAAAGAAAGTTTTCCCTAAATCCTCTTAAAGGCAAAGAGAGGTATTTACAAGTATACAATAACTAAAATATAACCCAACTTAAGCAGTTTCTCTCTCTTTTTTATATTTTTATTTAAGTTTTTTTTTTCAGTTGAAATAAGAAATCATCTTACTCCTTTGGCAGCTCTGTTTATTTGTGGATTAAGTTATTGAACGATCCTAATTAAATATGTTTCATGAGCTTATATTTCTTTAATCATAAACCCTAATGAGAAATATTTTATATATTTAGCTTTACTCAGCGTTTCTTCACCCGCTCAAAGATCAATTTATGCAGAGAGATCAGGTGAACACCAAACTCCGAGCAAAGCACCAGAGTCACAGCAGGTGACAGGAAGAGTCAGACCTTGACCTCGCACAGGTTTATCAGATACACGAATAATTATGATTAATGATTAACAGGAATATAGTGTTTTATCTTATCAGTTAACCTTTAGGCAGATATGGCTGTGGACTGGTGCGCTGTAAACAAGTGAAATATTAACATAAACATAACTGGAAACAGAGCAACGATGAGGGACAGACACTCACACGACTTAGGTACTTCAGGATTTCTGACCCAATTCCAAAACCTTGTGAAGAAAAAACACAGAGAGACAGATTTTTCTCAATACAAAAACAAGACAACTGGATGACCAAAAGCATAAAAATATAACCCCATGACAGTAGATGTTGTCTCTCACACACGCCTCATTATAAGCACACTCGGCTGCACAAAGGACAAAACAGTTGAAAAAGATCACAAAAAAGGGACCTTGTTTTTTTTTTCTTGGAATATACTCCGTGCCATCAGGAAGGAAACCCTCCATAGATGTGATGTCCTAGTGATTCAGTACATTCAGGTGGTCAGCTGACTTCATTTTATTGCCACATAACGTTGCTGAGTCTAGACCTGAGCGACTGAAGCAACCCCAGATCATAACTCATAACACTGTCTCCAGAGGCTTGTACAGTGAACACTATGCATGATGGGAGCATCGCTTCATGCGCTTCCCTTCTTACCCTGACACGCCCACCACTCTGGAATAGACTCAATCTGGACTCATCAGGTCACATGACCTTTTTCCTTCACTCCAAAGTCCAGTCTTTATGATCACTAACAAACTGAAGCCTTTTTACTGATGAGTCTCACTAACAAGTGTTTTTTGATGGACACACAGCTGTTTAGTCCCAATACTGTGAATTCTCATCTGCTAAGTACCTTTTTTATAAGAGTGTGCAAAATGAAAACGACTAAATTGTTTTCCCATTGCTGTTTGGGCAAAGGAGCAAGTTCATGATGAGGTAATTCAATTCAATTTCATTTGTATAGCGCTTTTAACAACTGTCATTGTCAACCAAAGAAACTATGGAAGTTTATACAGAATTTGAATGGATTGCTATGGATCGATTTATATAATAACTTCTAATCTTTATACAGTACCTCTGAACTCCTTCATGACGTAAAAGTCCTCCAGGTAGAGCAACTTCCCGATCCAGGGGTCATAGGTGAAGTAGTACATGGCAAATCCGACCACCAAAAGGCCTGACGAGAAAAAACATTACACTCGTAACACAATAAACACACAGCATGATTTGTAAATATATTTCCACATGCTGTGTTGGACGTTTTAGTGGTGTGACTGTTTATGATTCAAAGGTTTAACATGGACCACCCACCCTGCACACCAACGATTTATCATTCAGCTCAATCAGTAAGAGAAGGTCATTCAGGGGTTAGTTTTGAATCCTTACCTGTGTGTTAATGTGTATGTTACACTACTGTAACCGATCTTTCAGTTACCTCCCCGCCCACGCATGTACACCAATCACATGGTGTACAAGGCGCAGCAAGAGACCGTAGCCTGAAGACATAAATTACAGAGTGGAGTTTTTATATTTGGGTTTTACACATGAAGTATAAAAAATGGACATGTTTACTGGGTGTCAGAATTACCAACATTTGTTAGACACAGGCTACATTTCTGTTGTTAGATAAAGTGAGGTCTGGTACACTAGAAACTTAAAAAACAATTCAAATTAAAATAATGGAAAAATAAATATGAAAGTTGAGACAGTGGTACTGGCACTGCTACAGATTGTTTGCATGTATGTATAAAGGAACTAAATTCCATGTAAAAATTAGTAAATATTGAAGATGCGCAAACTGTGAAATTCTGGGTTGATCCCAAGGTTAAATCGTATAATTTGGCTAATGGCCAAATTTCATACAGAATAGTTTCCCTTGCATACACAACAATTAAAAGTTCAGTAATGTGGCTATATGGTGATGCCACAAGGTGGCACACATTTTTGTTACAATAAACTGTAGTTGAGGAACAAGAGTACTACAGTGCTGTTAAAATGAACCTCTATAATGAATGGTGTAGTGCATGGTTGTTGTATTCTGTATTCTGGCTATGTATGATGGTGTGACTGTAGTGTCGTGGAGACTGGAATCATGTAAAAAAATATCTAATCAGATTAAAGGACAGTGTGGGAATTCTCCTGTCTCTTCTTCGTCGGACGCTGCCATCTGTGAATGGCAGCTTATTTGGCAGTAGAGTGTCATGTGAAACCGTTTTACAGCTAGTAAATCGGTGTAACTTTGGTAAATATGGTGTAAATATTAGTATAACTATGTTATGTATAATTCTAATTAGTGCTTGAAATAAAAATGTGCATCATGGTTTCACAGAAACAGACAATCAGAATTTGAAGACAATGCTGTGATGCTTTTGGTGCTCTGTCAGTGAGGGTGTTTATGGTCACGTCATACAGACTTTATGGATCTCTCTCTCTCTCTTTCTCTCCTTAACAACACTGCACACAGACTTGCTTTCATTTACATTTCAATTTCCGAATCATGCTATAAGCCAGCCTGGGCGTGAGACAGTTTATCAGCAGGTTTCAGCCAGTTTATTAGAGTGTAGCGGTGTGAAAGTGAATCCCAGAGGTCATATGTCTTACCCTCAGCGCTCTGCTGCTCTCTCGGCACTTCAGCCACGACACAGTGGTAGAAAGGATGAGCGCCGAAACCATCCTCCAGCAAATCTACAAATCACACAGATGAACAATACATGGTGAATAATAAAGGTTTATATCCAGGGCTCGATTTGAGGGGGGATGGCGCCCCCTGCTGTTGAAAAAAATGACAAAGAAAACATCTCCTCTGTAAAACCACTATCCCCCTTACCGTCCCCTTTAGATTAATAATACTGTGTATTATGTAATATTTGTTCTGAAAATGAAATGCTAAAGCTCACTATGGATGATCATTTGTGAACTAATAACGGCGATTAGCCAATCAAAATTCGATATTGTAATGCGCTGCTCACGAGCTCACGCAAGTTTGCGTCATTTTTCGCGCGGTTCGCAATTTTCGCAACGCCCAAGAGAACAGTTCAAGCACAACTTTCAAAAAGAAGAGACATGGGAGTTTTAGAAATGACTGACAGCGCGATTATAAAAGACGAGTTCTTTACACAATTTGTGTTTCATTCTCAATTTAAGGAGGAGTTTTTTATTAGACTTTGTGGCTTAACCTACATTCTTGGGTACAAAAGGGTCAAAAATAGATTTTTAAATGCCATAATAGTAATTTGATAATTCGTGTGCGTGTGTGTGTGTGTGTATGAGAGAGAGAGAGAGAGAGAGACTGGTGCGTAGTCATGCAAAACCACAATACTGTCAAATTATTTCATTACTTATGTTTACGTTGATTTTTACTCCTATAATCCTCTCCAGATGAAAGCAATTGAAACGATCAAAGGATAGTTTTGACAACTGCATGTTTAAATGCATGTGTGTGTTTTTTTTTATGGCTCCAGGTTTATTTAATTATGCCACTAATGCAATATGCAATAAAACAAAAACAAAAAAAACTGCAATATTATGTTAACGGTCCGCAGCAGGATGTGAGCACATTCATACTGTGACTCTGATTACTGGCGCTTACTAGAAAAAAGAGAATGAAAAAAGCGAGGAAGAGGGGAAAAAAACAGAAAGATATGTTAATAAGAAAATTCGTGTAAACTAAGCTATGTTGCATGCTAACGTTGCTGGCTAGTTAATTAACAGCCTCGGTAGCCTATTGCCTTGTTTAAGGAAAGTTAATTTTGAATAAACATCCTTAAATACACTTGACATCTTAATATATTATAATATAACAAATTACTAAATTAGTTTTGGATGAAAGTTTTTTTTCTTCTGGGTAAAAATTACTTTTCTGGGTATATACAGTGTTTTTGTAATAAAAAATAAGCTTATGTTTCATAAACTTGATACTGATAACAGCTTAACATTAGTTACATTAGCCTACCTTTGGGGTCTTTGCTATGATATTCCAATATCATTATGCCTCAATTAGCTAGTTTTAGATTAAGAGCTGTTGTTTTAGGTGTACAAATGGCTCACTTCTGTGTTTAATAATTGATGTTGTTAAAATAGTATTCTGTTCTATATTGAAACTTGCCTAGGAGCACTGTTGAAAAATTTTGAATGTGGGGCACAACCAACTGTAAGATTTATACTGTGTGAATAATCTAGTATTGACAACAATCAATCATATTGGCCCCCAAATAAAATTCTGCTTAGGGCCCCATAAAGGCTTGGGTTGGCCCTATAGATTTACAGTATATACTGCATATATAGGGTCACAGTCACACTCTCCGCTTTTACTTTATTTATTTATTTATTTATTTAACAAAGTTACCTCAGTATGGTTGTTGTTAGTCAGTCTGGGGGATGGACAGGTGCTTCAGGGGTTTGGTGCAAGTTAGTGAGGGAGTGGTGGAGTGAGGATAGTATTTTGGGGTGATGCACATTCATGCGATTCATGAGGTTGGTGTCTCCTCTTTTGGTCTGCATACGCTGCATCACTGGATCAAGTAGAGGAATTCAGTAATAAATATGGACTTATTTCTCCTTCCATCCACAAGCAAGCACTGGGTTGTAAATCACAGCATGCTCATGTACTGTTCTAGGGTGTTATTAAGCATCAACGCTAACCAGGTTTCTCTTACATTTTAAGTGTTTGAGTTTTTAAATCTTTTTATGTAACCTTTAAAACTTCTGTTTTTGTTTTTCCACCAGCCTTCGGGATTTTCTAGATTATGAATTTATTGTGAACATGAGCTCAAAGTTCTCAATTCAAGACAGAGCTCATTACTATAATCACACTGATAGCAGTTTGGCAGACACCCTTATCCAGAGTGGCGTACATTTAATGCAGTTATGCCTCTGATCAGATAATGGCCCTAACAATGGCAGCTGCAGGTGCTGGGATTTGAACCCATGACGTTCTGATCACCAGCCCAACACTTTAGCTGTAAATGATATCTATATAATCTGGAGTATAATTGGCTTTGGCAACTCTGTGTTTACAGTTGTTGCGAAGAGGTCTGAAGTTATATTTTACTGAAAAGTAAAATAATTTCTGACACCCTGTACTTTTTTGAATAAATCTTTAAAGGAAGATCAGTCCTGTGTCCTGTGTTGTTTTCAGTTTGTAAAGACTAAAGATGCAAAACACACACACTGTTTACAGTTTGGTCCATTTATTCCGAGCCTGTTGTTCTTGCCCTACAGTACCTTTCTCAGTCAGGATGACCTGTTCCTCCATCTCCTCATACTTGGCAAGTTCCTGGGACATGCAAACAGACAGACAAACAGTTAATAATTAAAAAAGGAAGTTAAGTGTGTGTTCACTAATGCTTGAGTTTAAACATGATCAATGTGTAATCTTTCCCTGAATAAAGTCTACCTGTGTAGTCTGTGTGTGTTACAGCGCCGTGTTATTATTCTTGTTTGCACATTTGCTATCTTTCTGTCTTTTTGTACAGTTCTGAGATAGTTCTGTAAATTGATGGTGTTAATTTGTTGTATTAGTTAATCAGCTAATTAGGTTTTGTGTTAGCTGGCTGAGACCTGCGTTACCTTTATGAGTCGCAGGAGATCCGCCACGTCCTCGCGCTCAGCTGTCCGTAACGCGAACCTGGACATTTTCTCTTTTTATTTTTCTTCCCTTTGCTGAGGAGTCCTCGGTATGTGAAAATTAGCAAAATGTGTTTCTTCATCCGCTCCCCCGGGGGGCCGATTAACCCTCACCGCCGAGTCCGGACCGGTTCGGTTCCACCGGTATCGCTGCTGAAGATCAACAGCAACGTGTTAATGCGTCCAGGCACGGACAAGCGCGCGCACTATTTATACATTAAACAGGGAGGAGTGTGTGTATGTGTGTGTGCGCGCGCGCGCGCGCGCGTTTTATTGAATGTTACATAATCTGTAAGGTGTAAACAGTTTGATTATCTTTAGTAACAGATATTCAAGCAATTTAACCAAGACTCAGAAAACACTGCAGTTCAAGTCAAATCGGCTTTTAGTTTCATTTCTATTATATTGTGTAGTTAGTAAAATGTCAGCGACAGAAAACTTCGACTTGCAGACGATATGATGGCACTTAAATTGTGATATATTTACACCAGGGTTGGCCGATTAGTGTAAAAATTATAATAATTATTATTTTGTTCAATATGATTATTTAACTTTCTTTTTAAATTGCCCAAAAATTATACAACTCTTCTCTGTAACGTGGACACTACAGTATAGAGAGTCGCCGTTAGTAACAATAATACAATTTTATTACGTACCTGGACAATTTGTGCAATATCTACAATATAACAACTATGTTTAGTGTGATTTACTTTTATTTAAAAAAAAAAAAGTCTAATTTATTATCCTTTCATTTCCAACTGTAACCAAGTCTAAGCAATTTCCCTCTGGGATTAATAAAATTCTTTGAATCTTGAATCTTGAAATAACGGTAAAATAACCATGGGTTTATTTTGCTATTTAGAAAAAATATATAATTTTTAAAAAGTTATAAAGGATAAATGCTAAAATTCTCTAAAAGTAAAGAAATTAAAACACCGCAGAAACAAAGAAGAGCTTTCACGCTAAATACCAACACAGCGCATACAATCTAAATAATACATATAAAGTATAAATATATATATTTTTAAAAACTAATTATTAATTATTCACTAATTCTCTTTTCTGTTGTTGCTGGTATTTTCCCAGCACTGATTCTGATTAGACTACTGGATCAACTCCATCTCTGATTAAACTAGCTTAAACTGTGCACCTGTAATCAATAATAGTTTTTGTTTTTTTAATGATTTTCCCTCTCTTTAAATAGTTTTGTAGTTGAATTTAGAGGACATTAGAACAGAGGAAACTCTAAAATTAAAATTAAATTAAAGCACCAATATGATATAAATCTATTAATATTTTATATAAAAGCATTTGATGTCATCATTTTATTAAAAATTTTATTATATGTTATTCCTGCTTGTTTAGTGAAGTTATATCGGAAATTCACAGGGCCATTTTTTCCACATTGTCGCTTATTTTCCAGAATGTTCAGTGTTTTCCATGTCATATTTGGAAATATACACGGTGTTCCTCAGTGCTCACGGTGTTTACACAGCTGTAAAACATTCACGTGACCAGTGACCTTTAGCATGAGCACTATTACACAAGCACTATCATGTCCATGTTCACCTCTTACGGTAACAAAAGCAGATAATAAACCTCACACTGTTGTAGTTGCTCTTTGTTTCGGTTGATATGCTATCTGTTCCAAGATGTTAAACATGATTGGCTACTAAGTTCCCTTGTTTTGCAGCGTCACTGTGTCACTGTCAGTGAGTAGTCTGGGCGATCTAAGGAAAACTTTGGTGGTGTAGAAAGACAAAGATTGACCGAAAAGCCCTGCATCATGAAGCTGTAAATGCAAAATTTGTTTTTACAAAAGTAGTAAAGTAGGTCCCCCTTTGTCCACACTGTAAACCAGAATAAATTGGCAAAATGTTTTTGAATTTGTTGTACTCATTCATATTAATCATTCTTTACTTGCATTATTGAGTCACCTAACTCATACTACTTAATAACAATTATATATATTTTTTTTTTAGTTGTTGCAAATGAAATAAATTGTTGTTGGTCTTTCGACTGCTCCTGGCAACGGGTCGCCACAGCAGACGATCCGGTCCACACACAAGCTCGGCACAGGTTTTACACCAGATTCCCTTCCTGACTCAACCCTCGCATTTTATCTGGGCTTGGGACAGACATTTCATCCAGTTGTTGGGAATCGAAGCCGGGCCTTTCACATGGCAGGCGAAACACCTCCCACTGAGCCACCAGTGCCCTATTGCCCTGATGGCCTCAGACACAAAATCGCTAGTCTGAAAGATTTTAAGTTGGTGGAACTTTAAGGTGACAGTTACTGTTACTTAAGTACTTACAGTTACTTAAAATATCAAATTTGTTCAGCTAACTTGAAAAGTGTAATTTCTACAAACTCATAAATACCAAAAAGTTCTAAATACTCAAGGTCTATTAATTTGAACTAATTATAGTTATTTAAGTTACCAGAACTCAATATGTTTAATTACTTTGAGCATTAGACTTTACAGTGATGCACTGTGTGTGTTCTGACTCATTTTTATCAGCACCGATTACCAGCATGAATAATTTTCATCAGTTTGAGCTCTTCAATTAGATCAGACTACACGGGTCAGCCTTCACTCCCCACACATATCAGTGAGTCTTGGCCGCCCATGACCCTGTCGCCAGTTCACTGTTTTTTCTTCCTTGCATCACTTTTGGTATGTCCTGACCACTGCAGCCTGGAAACATCCCAGAAGAGCTGGAGTTTTTAAGTTGATGTCACCTAGTCCTCTAACCATCACAATTTGTCTCTTGTCAAAGTGGCTGCATTTACAATATCTTGTTACAACAGCACTCGTCTCAAAACCTATCTAAAAATAGGTGAAAAGGTGGTGTGTAGGAAGCAGAAAAATAGTCAAACATAAGGATTTGAGTGCCTGTGATAAGGCTGATGTGGTGTCTAGATGACTGGTCAGAGCGATTTCATACTGCAGCTCTTTTGAGATGTTTTTCGGTCTGCATCCAATAGAAGAGCTACTGTATGTCAAAATACTGCTAAGGTTAATGCTGGAAAAGATTAATGCACAAGTATACTGTAGAAAACTTGGAACAGCGGTGAACCTTTCCATGTTTTGCCAGCCTACTAAAAAACTACCTATTAAAAGAGCATAACAATACACACGTGGACAAAATTGTTGGTACCCTTCGGTCAATGAAAGAAAAACTCACAATGGTCACAGAAATAACTTTAATCTGACAAAAGTAATAATAAATAAGAATTCTATGAATGTTAACCAACGAAAGTCAGACATTGCTTTCAACCATGCTTCAACGGAATTATAAAAAAAATGAAAACTCAAAAACTCATGGAACAGTCCTGGACAAAAATGATGGTACCCCTAACTTAATAGTTTGTTGCACAACCTTTTGAGGCAATCACTGCAATCAAACGATTCCTGTAACTGTCAATGAGACTTCTGCACCTCTCAGCGGGTATTTTGGCCCACTCCTCATGAGCAAGCTGCTCCAGTTGTTTCCGGTTTGAAGGGCACCTTTTCCAGACAGCACGTTTCAGCTCCTTCCAAAGATGCTCAATAGGATTGAGGTCAGGGCTCATAGAAGGCCACTTTAGAATAGTCCAATGTTTTCCTCTTAGCCATTCTTGGGTGTTTTTAGCTGTGTTTAGGGTCATTGTCCTGTTGCAAGACCCATGACCTGCGACTGAGACCCAGCTTTCTGACACTGGCCAGCACATTTCTCTCTAGAATCCCTTGATAGTCTTGAGATTTCATTGTACCCTGCACAAATTCAAGACACCCTGTGCCAGATGCAGCAAAGCAGCCCCGGAACATAACAGAGCCTCCTCCATGTTTCACAGTAGGGACAGTGTTCTTTATATGCTTCATTTTTCCATCTGTGAACATAGAGCTGATTTGCCTTGGCAAAAAGTTCCATTTTTGTCTCATCTGTCCATAGGACATTCTCCCAGAAGCTTTGTTGCTTGTCAACATGTAGTTTGGCATATTCCAGTCTGGCTTTTTTATGATTTGTTTTCAACAATGGTGTCCTCCTTGGTCGTCTCCCATGTAGTCCACTTTGGCTCAAACAACGACGGATGGTGCGATCTGACACTGATGTTCCTTGAGCATGAAGTTCACCTTGGATCTCTTTAGAAGTCTTTCTGGGCTCTTTTGTTACCATTCGGATTATCCGTCTGTTTGATTTGTCATCAATTTTCCTCTTGCGGCCACGTCCAGGGAGGTTGGCTACAGTCCCATGGATCTTAAATTTCTGAATAATATGTGCAACTGTAGTCACAGGAACATCTAGCTGCTTGGAGATGGTCTTATAGCCTTTACATTTAACATGCTTGTCTATAATTTTCTTTCGAATCTCCTGAGACAACTCTTTCCTTCGCTTCCTCTGGTCCATGTTGAGTGTGGTACATACCATGTCACCAAACAACACAGTGACTACCTGGAGCCCTATATATAGGCCCACTGACTGATTACAAGATTGTAGACACCTATGATGCTAATTAGTGGACACACCTTAAATTAACATGTCCCTTTGGTCACATTATTTTCAGTATTTTCTAGGGGTACCATCATTTTTGTCCAGGCCTGTTCCATGAGTTTATTTTTTAAAATAATTCTGTTGAAGCATGGTTGAAAAGCAATGTCTGACTTTCATTGGTTAACATTCATAGAATTTTTTAAAATTATTACCTTTGTCAGATTAAAGTTATTTATGTGAGTTTTTCTTTCATTGACCGAAGGGTACCAACAATTTTGTCCACGTGTGTAACTCATAAATGAACTAGGAAACCAGAACAACTAAAAAACTGCAGGTCTCATTTGCCTCAGCTACAGTAAGGTCAGTGTTCATGATTCAACAATAGGAAGGAGGCTGGGAGCCAAAATGGCATCCATGAAAGAGGTTCTGACCAAAAAGAACACAACGGCTCGTCTCACATTTGAATATTTTTGAAAAAGATCTTTGGGCAAATATTCTGTGGACCAATAAGAAAAAAGTTGAACATTTTGGATTTCTAGCCATCAGTTCATGACCTCAAACTCAAGCGCACATACTGTAAGTTATGCAGCAGGACAATGATCCAACCACACCAGCAAGTCTGCCTTGCTCAAAAAATACAAAATTAGTGTTTTTGAGTGGCCCCGGACTTCAACCTGATTGAAATCCTTAAACAGGCTGTGCATAACTTTTTCCCTTAATAAATGAAATCATGAATTAAAATCTATTTTTATGCATTATTAAGGTTTTCTTTGTGTAATTCTATTTTTTTTTATCACAGTAATTTAAGTGTGACAAATATGGCAAAAAAAGAGGAAGGGGTAAATACTTTTACGCAGCACTTTATAGAAAGAGAGAGAGAGAGAGAGAGAGAGAGAGAGAGAGAGAGATGATGATGATGAATAACCTTTAGACACACATTTACTCATAAAGCTAACATAGCTGAATACTTTATTTCCTGAATTTGTGGTTTTGACTATGATTTGCTTTCATTTTAGTTTTCTGTTTAACAGTGAGGAAATTACTGCTTAATGTTTCGTTATATTCAACAGAACTTCCTGGAGCTATAAATCACAATCAGTATAGTGTACTGTGTACTGACATGATGGCTTTGCAGAAGATTGTGTCAAGTCCAGTTATTGAAATCTGTTTTATTAAGGCCATAAACAAGCACAGAACACATCAATTATATTAAACATGTAACTGAGGATGAAAGTAACAGAATGTAAAAAAAAATATATATCAATTAGTGTGTTTAAACTAAACAAACTAAAACTAAACAAAAATTCAAGGAAGTTCAAAGGAGGAAAAATCCAAAGGTGAGTTTTGACCAAAAGTTTATCCATGTGTGTATTTGGAATATGACAAAGGTATTATTACCATACTGATAATTCCGGAAATCCATTGTGTGTTTTGGATTTTTCATTGTAGCTCTTCTTATTATCAACCTGGTACGGAAGACTTACAGTATTTAAACATGTTAAACATTCTCCTGTTCAGTAAACATATGTAACAGTATTTTGTGGATGAGAGTGTGTTTGACCATGGAGCTGCAGCCTAGGCTAGATGTTTTGAAAGAAGTTTGGAGTTAAGGATTAAACCTTAAAGGGATGAAACGTTATGTTCATAAAGTGTAAATAAAATCCTTTCCTCTTTTTAGATTTACATTAAAATGCAAACTGATGAAGAAGCTTGTTTAACAAGACAGATCAACTGTGAACTTTATTTTAGTACAACAGTTGATCAAATTTAAGTAAATAAGATAACTTTTTCAACTATCAACTATACTAGGAAATGTTTTGGAATATAACACACATACACACACATATGGTGATATGCTTCATTTTCTATGTTTGACTATAATAATGCCACATAAAACATTTGCACTTCCTTATATTTTGCGTAAAGTTAATTAGAGAAGTCTTCATCGATGCCAGTGAAATTTTATTCACCATCAGATTTTTGCCCCATCAGCACATTACCATGAAAGAGGATGTGAAAGTTTTTCCAGTGAATCTGTTAAGTGTCTGGGGAGATGACAAGCCCGTTTCAGTACTGAAGGAGCAGCTCAGAGTCCTGCTTTGGGAGAACTGAAGCCTGAATAACTTTTACAGCATGAGACTGAAGAATGAGTTTCAGAGAATGGGGATGGAGGAATCAGACGAATACAGTGACATGAGTAAAAAACGTGAGTGGAAACTGGGCTCATTTGAACAGTGTTTTATTATATGACGAAAAGTTCATTATTTGAGGGAAAATGAATCTGAAAAAATCTGAAAATACTTTCAGTTCGAGCAGATCTACCGTCTTGGTTTAGTTTTTTGTTTATGACACACAGCATTTAATGTATTCTATTTGTAACAGCTTTTGGTCTCAGAGCTTTTAGCTGAATATTTTACTTTTTACTGAATATATTTTATTCCTAAAATGTGTAATATTATATCATATATATGATATTTCCTGTAATGTAGATTAATCAGTGTTTTTCAGCAGGTGACAGGAAACTGAGACTCCTCCTGTTGCTGTCGGCCGTCACACTCCTCATCATGATGGTTATGAGTTTTGTTGTGTGTGAGTATTTCTCTTATTATTTTTACCCTAATTTATAAATGTCATGGTATTTCATTCAATAAACTGGGGTTGAGTTTTTGAATTGAAGTGTCTGTCTGGCTGGCTGTCTGTATGTTCCAGTTTATCAGCAGAAGAAATTTGCAGATTTGGCACACTCCATAGGGAGTCAGAACTATTCTCTAAGCATGGGTGAGTCTCACACCTTTGTTCTAATTTACTGTATTTATTGTGTGTAAGGCGGTGGGTGGTTTGGAGAATAGATAACCCTGATTATCATTTATACAGCAGTCACAATTTCACAAACCAACACACACATGAACATAAGTACTGGCGAACGATTATTAGAGTTGAACTTCAGGTTCTCTTGATTTGTTGCAGGTCGTGAATTGGAGAAGAACTCAGCAGAATTTAAAAACTTGGTGTCGAGTCTAAAAGTAACTTTGAGCAGCTCTATAACAAACAATCAACTCAACAATGGTGTGAATGGAAATTTATTATTATTATTATTATTATTATTATTATTATTATTTAATTTAATATTTTTTAACTTTCCCATGAACAGTAATATTAAACATACTGTATAATTGATGGCTTATTTATTTATTTTCATTTAGAAGTCCAGACAAAGAGATTATCTGATATTGAGACTCTGATCATTAATCTCAACTCCTCACTCAGCTCAGTTTCAACCAAACTGGAGACCAAACTGCAGGACTTGGGTGAAACCTCACACCTTCAGACGCATACACACACACACACGCCTTCACACACATAATAAAATCTTGTAAATTATTAATACTTATATTATTTACATCAAGACTTAACATACAGTAAATCTGCACTAATATACCATATCATTAGCATATCATAATATTACCTTATTAATGTATTTTGATTACGTGAACACTTGGGTGTCGAATTTATGTGTGAAAATGATTCCTTATGCTCCAAGAACCACTCTTTCACAATCAGCTCTCACCAGGCGTTCATGAGGGTCAGCACTGAGCTGTCATAATGAAACTTAGATTCTGGTAGATTCTGGTAGGGACTAAACACTATCACTCAAATGGGCCACTGGGGTGCTATTTACGTTGTGCACAAAACAAGGCATACCAGTGAAAATTATTTTGCTGAAACTATAAAAACACACAATGCTTATTTAATCTATTAGGCCACAACCTCTTAAAATTTTGATAATTTGCATAATATCATATTGAGCCAAATTTGAAATACTTGTTCAGTAGTTTAAAGTTCTTAGGATGGAAGCATTGGGCATGGGTATGGAAATCAGTCTGAGTCAAGTTCTTTATTGATCACCGCTTGTAGCTTTCTGTAATAAATGTGAATTGTCTTTGTTGGCAAATTGTTGTTTCATAAGAGGAGTAAAACTTGTTTCAACATTTATATCAGTCAATCTGCTAAGGAAAATTATTTGAAATTATTCTGATAATCATCAGGAAAGTGGACACACCAAGCTGAACAATGTCCTGCAGGGTTTAAACGGTTCTGTCTTGGAACTGGCAGCTCGGCTTCAGAACACCGGTCAGTAAACAATTCAGCAGACAAACACACAAACGACCTTTACTACTCCTGATACACTTGTTATATTATTGAGGGTGAATGGAGCATGGCTGTACAGCAGGTATTGTAGTGCTGGGTTTAGACCTGAGCATAAGTTAATGAGTGAGTTTCCACATGAGTGCTTTCGGTAGCTTCCAGACATCAGATTAAACTATAATTTAAACATATTTACACTTCAGCCCTGTGAGTGTGCACTCATCCACTCGCCTTTGATTCAGCGGCTATTTTAGTTTACAGTGGGGAGTTCAATTTACATTTAGGCATTTGGCGGATGCTCTTATCCAGAGCGACTTACAAAAGTACCAGACATGCGGCATTTCGGGTAGAAACCTGAGTGTCTGAGGGAGGAAAGGAGAGAATGATCTATGTGTCATCTGCATAACAGTGGTTTGAAAAGCCGTGCCAAGAGACCGGCTGTAGAGGGAGGCAGAAGCCTTTGCTCCTTCTTCCATTTGAAGCAGATCATTGTGACATGACCTGTGGCTGCATCCTGACATCATCACCTCGCAACACTCACCGCTATAAAGACATCTGAATAACATTATACTGACTAGCAAGCTAACTTTACACAGCTAATGCTATCTAGGCTGAAGTTATTCAGTAACATCTATTATATTTATATACAGTACATACAGGATATGTAAAATCCTTTCTGTTCATTTCTAATTATAATTACTGTTACATTTAGGAGTCCAGACAAATAAATGATCTGATATTGAGACTCTGATCAGTAATCTCAGCTCCTCACTCAGCTCAGTTTCAACCAAACTGGAGACCAAACTGCAGGACTTGGGTGAGACCTAACACACACACACACACACACACACGCACACACACATACACACAAACACACACACACACATGCACACACACACACATGCACACACGCACACACACACACAAACGCACACACACAAACACACACACACAAACACACACACACACACACAAACGCACACACACAAAGACAAACACATACACACACTAACATACACATACATACACACAAACACATACACACAAACATATACACACAAACACACACACACATACACACACATACACATACACACAAACACATACACCACATACACGAAAACATATACACACACAAACACACACACAAAAAAATACACACACATACACATACACACAAACACATACACCACATACACAAAAACATATACACACAAACATAAATACACACTAACATACACACACACACACACACACGCACACACAAAAATATAGACACACACACATACACACACACACACACACACACACATATACACACACACATACACATAAGGCTGTGTGTATGGTTGACATGATGCAGAGAAGGAAGGTGGATATACTGTGTGTCCAGGAGATCAGGTGAAAAGGTAGCGAGGCTAGAAGCTTAGGAGCAGGGTTCAAGTTGTTTTACCATGGTGTGGACAGAAAAAGAACTGGAGTAGGAGTTATCCAGAAAGAGGAGTTTGTAAGGAATGTTCTGGAGGTGAAAAGAGTATCAGATAGGGTGATGAGACTGAAGCTGGAAATTGATGGTGTGATGTGCAGTGTTGTTAGTGGTTATGACCCACAGATAGGTTGTGAGTTTGAAGACAAGGAGAAATTCTGGAATGAGCTAGATGAAGTGATGCAGAGCATCCCCAGAGCTGAGAGAGTGGTGATTGGTGCAGGTTTGTAAAGAGGATGGAATGGGCAGAAGTAAATTCTTTCTTCCAGAAGAGGCAGGAACATAGGGTGACATAAGAGCAGAGGCAGAAGCACTCAGGTGGATTACATCTTGTGTCGATGTTGTAATCTGAAGGAGAACAGTGACTGCAAATTATTGGTAGGGGAGAGTGTAGCCAGACAACATAGGATGGTGGTGTGTAAAATAACCCTGGTGGTGAGGAAAGTGAAAAGGACAAAGGCAGACCAGAGGACAAAGTGGTGGAAGTTCAAAAAGGAAGAATGTTGTGTAGTTTTCAGGGAGGAGTTGAGACAGACTCGGGGTTGTCAGAGGGTGCTTCCAGTTGACTGGACAACTACAGCTAAGGTGATCAGGGTTCCAGGTAGGAGGGTACTTGGTGTATTTTCAGGAAAGGGAAAAGTGGGCAAGGAGACTTGGTGGTGGAACGAGAAAGTCCAGGAGTGTATACAGAGAAAGAGGTTAGCTAAGAAGAAGTTGGGCACTGGGAGGACTGAAGAAAGTAGACAGGAGTACAGGGAGATGCAGCATAAGGTAAAGTTAGAGGTGACAAAGGCCAAACAAAGAGCCTATTTAGAGTTTACACTGTAAACCTGAATTATTTGTCAAAACACAAGGTAAAAAAATTTTAGGTAATCAGTTATATCAATTTTTTAAAGTAATGAGGTTTCCAATTTTAAGTAAACAGGACTATCAGTTTTTGAGTTTGTTGTACTCATTTATATAAACCGTTCTTTACTTGCATTATTGAGTAGCTTAACTCATACTATTTTAGCTGTTGCAAATTAAATAAACTGTTGTTGATCTTTCGGCTGTTCCCGGCGATGGGTTGCCACAGCAGACAATCCGGTCCGCACACAAACTTGGTTTTACACCAGATTCTCTTCCTGATGCAACCCTATTATTTTATCTGGGCTTGGGACAGGCACGTAATCCAATTGTTGGGAATCGAACCCGGGTCTTTCGCATGCCAGACGAAACACCTCCCACTGAGCCACCAGTGTCCTGTTGCCCTGACGATGTCAGACGCAAAATCGCTAGTCTGAAAGATTTTAAGTTGGTGGAACTTTAAGGTGACAGTTACTGTTACTTAAGTACTTACAGTACTTAAAATATTAAATTCGTTCAGCTAACTTGAAAAGTGTCATTTCTACAAACTGTCTCAAGCCCAGATAAAAACGGGAGAGTTGTGTTCAGAAGGGAATCTGGTGTAAAAACTTGTGACAAACTGCTGTGGTGACCCATTGCCAGGAGCAAGCGAGAGACCAACAACAACTGACGTAATTTGCAACAACTAAAAAAATTATAGTACGAGTTAGGCTACTCAGTAATGCAAGTAAATAACAATTAATATGAATGAGTACAACAGGATGTCAGATGAGGTTAGACAGGAGTCTCCATGGACAATGATGTTTGCAGATGACATTGTGCTTTGTAGCAAGAGCAGGGAACAGGTGGAGGGTGTAGGTGGAGGTACACTCTGGAACGCAGAGTAATGAAGGTTAGCCATAGCAAGACAGAATACATGTGTGTGAATGAAAGGAACCTAGGTGGAATGGTAAGACTACAGGGAGCAGAGGTAAAGAAGGTGCAGGACTTTAAATACTTAGGGTCAACGGTCCAGAGCAACGGAGAGTGTGGAAAGGAGGTACAGTACAGAGGCGTGTACTGGCAGATTGGAATGGGTGGAGAAAGGTGTCAGGTGTGTTATGAGACAAATGAGTATCAGCAAGAGTAAAAGGAAAGGTGTACAAGACAGTGATGAGACCAGCGATGCTCTATAAAAATTACACAGAGACAGTGGCACTTAAGAAAAGACAGGAGTGAGAGTTGGAGGTAGCAGAGAAGAAGATGTTGAGGTTCTCTATGGGAGTGACAAGGATAGATATATCTATAGGATCAAGAATGAGTTCATCAGAGGGACAACCCTTGTTAGATGTTTTGGAGATAAAGTCAGAGAGGCCAGATTGAGATGGTTTTGGACATGTTCAGAGGAGAGATTGTGAGAACATTGGTAGCAGGATGCTCAGGTTGGAACTGTAAGGCAGGAGGTCTAAAGGAAGACAAAAGAGGAAATGTATGGATGCAGTAGTTACATGTAGTTAGTTGATGTGAGAGAAGAGGATGCAGAGGAGAGGGTTAGATGAAGGCAGATGATTCGCTGTGGCGACCCCCTGAAAGGGACTACCCGAAAGACACAAAAGAAGAAAATTAGAGTAATAATGGAATGTATATTTATTGCATATTTATTGCATTTATATAAAGTGTATTTAATCCCTGTTCCTCTTTATATAATTATTTTTATAATTATATACATTTTTATTGTTTTTATTCTCAGACTCTCAGAAGAACATACTG
The DNA here is from genome assembly GCA_030347435.1 of Clarias fuscus. Classification (NCBI taxonomy): domain Eukaryota; kingdom Metazoa; phylum Chordata; class Actinopteri; order Siluriformes; family Clariidae; genus Clarias; species Clarias fuscus. The sequence goes on from CM059212.1 coordinate 24,403,990, forward strand.
TCCGAAATAAAAATGTCTATTTCACAACTCTCTTCATCTGTAAACTCTCTGTTCTCCAAAATCCAGAACACAGGTGACATAATACATAATTATGACAGGCATCATCATCATCATCATCATCATCATCATCATCATACCCTAATCAATGTCATTTTAAATTTGTGATTGCTCTCTTTCCTGCTCCTCAGATGGTCAAGTGATGAAGCTGCTGTCGGATCTGAGTGACTTAAAGACTAAACTGGAAAACAGCAATAAAACCAGTGAGACACAGTCCCAGTACACTGAAGGGAAAAATTTCAGCTGAAAATAAAACTATATTTGTGTGTGTGTGTGTGTGTGTGTGTGTGTGTGTGTGTGTGTGTGTGTGTGTGTGTGTGTGGTCCCTCAGTTCCCCTCTGTAAATCTGAATGGATTCGGTTTCAGTCCAAGTGCTACTTTTTCTCGAGAGACTTCAAGACCTGGGACGAAGCCAGACATTTCTGCAGGAGTGAAAACGGCATGCTAGTTAAAGTGGAAACGGAGGAGGAAATGGTGAGGAACATGCACACAAACACAAACTGTTGGAGTTAAAAATAAAAGTTGTTTGCTTTGATATTTTAAAACTCCCCCAACTCTTCCTCTGGGGTATAGAAATTTGTGACTGTTAGTTATATTGAGTACTGGGTCGGACTGACGGATGAAACCACAGAGGTGTGGAGATGGGATGATGGATCACCTTTTGTCAGAATTGCAGAGTAAGTTTTTTTTTTTTACCTGTTATTTGACATCATAATTCATTTACTCTCAGTCAATCAGAACATGCCATACTGTTCTCAGCCAATCAGAACACATACTGTTTTTAATCAATCAGAACACACTGTACTGCTCCAACCTAAGTGAACAGTGGTGGAGTTTTATTGGAGAATATCTTTAGTGTGTATTGACCCCTTTGTTGGTGTTTTTGTTTGGTGATTCTGACAAAACAATGAGTTTATTTGTTTAGTTGGTGGTCTGAAGGTCAGCCGGACAACTGGGACGGTCACGGTTTGGGAGGAGGAGAGGACTGTGGACACCTGACAGCTATGGGGAAACTAAACGACTGTAACTGCTCCCAAAAATGGCGGTACATCTGTCAGATTTAAATAAAGACATTTGGGTTGTTCAGTTTCCAATAAAAACCTACATATATGTTTTTTCATTTATTATATATAGGTTTTATATACCTTATTGTAATAATAATAATAATATAAAATGGGTGGCAGTGTGGCATATAATATTCCAGTGGTTCATATAAGAGGATGTAATACCAGTTATTTGGTAAAGATTTAATCTGATTATCAGATTTATAAGTAAATTGGATGTGTACTAATGTGCATACAGGGTCGAGCACTGCACTAAAGATGCCATCATCACACTTAGCCATTAAAATCATAAGCATTCAGACAGACCACAGCACACACATGGCAGAGCTCTCTTGAATCCATTTATTATAATAAATCCAGATTTATTATGGTGGTTTATCAGTTTATCAGTACAGGCTCTTGTTAACTAACAGAACACAACATGTAAACGTAATTGTGTTAGTAATTGTGTCAGGGTTGTTAGTTCTTCTCTACTTTCACCCTGAACATCAGCGACTGTGTTACTCCTCACTGTAAACCTGAATAAGTTGGCAAAACTAAAAAAATTTGAGGTAACAGTTACATAAAAATGTTTAAGTAATGATGTTTCCAATTTTAAGTAAACAGAACTATCCGTTTTTTAGTTTGTTGTACTCATTCATATTAATTGTTATTTCCTTGCATTACTGAGTAGCCTAATTAATACCATCATTTTTTTTTAGTTGTTGCAAATTAAATAAATTGTGTTGGTCTTTCGCGTGCTCCTGGCAATGGGATATTATATATATATATATATATATATATATATATATATATATATATATATATATATATATATATATATTATGGCATGCCGTTTAGGAAAATATTCATGAGAGAACTTAATGAAAACTCTGAATATATTGAATGAAACGTGAGAATATTGAATGGATTCCGAAAAATATATATACTGAATGAATTCTGAATATATGGATTGAAACTCTATATATATTGAATGAAGATTCTGAATATATTGAATGAACTGTGAGAATATTGAATGGATTCCGAATATATTGATTGAAAAATATATATATTGAATGAATTCTGAATATATGGATTGACAACTGATATATTGAATGAAAAGTCTGAATATATTGAATGAAACATGACGTCATCGAAACACAGCGCCATCTTTAGGAAGGATGAGTGAGTCGGCGCGAAACTTGGTTGCTGCAATTGTGAGAAATGAAGAGATGGTGAACACATTGATGAGTGTATGTACGGCCCAAAGTGGTGGCACAAGCCGCACTCAGTATCAGACTACGGATGAAGAAATATATTCGCTATTTCACCGCGGAAGACCGGTGTTATGCGCTAAAATGCTCCCCTGCCACAGATTGCACCCCCCCCCCCCCTACATAATCTCCGTCAAATATTATATTACAACATAAATTCATAGGTTTATTGTAATCAAATATGATATAACTATTATAATTAACCCTTGGCACGTGACAGGTGTCGAGACCATGAATACAAATTCTCATATAATGTTTATTTTGTGGCACATTTATTTTACAGGGATTTGTCATGTAATACAAAAATGCTTGCACTAAATAAATATTTATGATGAAAAATTTTACGAAATTATTTTTATTAGTAAATAAGCAATATCAAAAATACATCTTGTATATAAAAAATAATAATTTATATTTTTCCCCTATACAACATGTCATTTTTTTTATAATGCTTATTTTATAATCAAATCCATTTGGTCTAATTTGTAATTTCTAAATCATAAACCTAGAAATTTCTGGTCTAATATAATATTCGACGGAGATTAAATAGGGGGTGCAATCTGTGGCAGGGGGGGCATTTTAGCGCATAACACCGGTCTTCCGCGGTGAAATAGCGAATATATTTCTTCATCCGTAGTCCGTAATCCGTAGAGTGCGGCTTGCGCCACCACTTTGGGCCGTACATACACTCATCAATGTGTTGACCATCTCTTCATTTCTCACAATTGCAGCAACCAAGTTTCGCGCCGACTCACTCATCCTTCCTAAAGATGGCGCTGTGTTTCGATGACGTCATGTTTCATTCAATATATTCAGACTTTTCATTCAATATATATCAGTTTTCAATCCATATATTCAGAATTCATTCAATATATATATATTTCAATCAATATATTCGGAATCCATTCAATATTCTCATGTTTCATTCAATATATTCAGAGTTTTCATTAAGTTCTCTCATGAATATTTTCCTAAACGGCATGCCATAATATTGTTATTTAAATTATAATATATATATATATATATATATATATATATATATATATATATATATATATATATATATATTGAATTATTTGTATAAATAATTATAATTTAGAAGGTGGGAATATGAAGAGAAACCAGACAACAAATGATAACATGAAATACACACTCCCACTGAAATAAAGTTCAGATCTATGATATGATTTTTAGTTATTGTAGAAAAGCAGATGTAGCCTACAGCAACATCAGATGAATTCAAGTATATTACAGCAATTGTATATGTCCCAAAAGAATTAGAATTTACTGGGAAGTTATTGGAATTTTAGAATTGCACAGGAGAAGAAACAGAAGTTCACCTTAAAACTAAACAAACAAGGTTTACAATCCTAATCCAAAGTGTCTTTAATAAGGTAAAATTGAGACCTTACTTACAAGGTCCTGCGTGTGTTTTTTATGATTGGTTGATGAACCACCAAAGGGTTAAAGAGATTATTTTTATCATATTTTAATCACATTATCTGTCACTGTTCAAGGAGTGGCTGATCCTGGTCCTCAAGAGCCGCAGCCCTGCATGTTTTCCAATTAACTCTGCACTACTCACTGCTGAGTACCTGGATCAGGTGAGTTGAGATAGTCAGAAGCTGGAAGATACCGATTCACTTTGACTTTCCCACTCCACCCTCATCTAACATGGTATTCTCCAGCTTCTGACTGAACACACCTGATCCAGGTAATCAGCAGTGTGTAGTGCAGGGCTAATTGGAAAACACCAGGGTTAAAAGGTTAGCTCTTGAAGCCAGGGTCAGCTACCGCTACCTAGACAGTTGCTCCTCCATGCCTCTCTGAATAAGGTCTAATCAGCATCAAGGCTTGTACTCCATGGAGTACTGTGCTCACTCCTTAGGGGAAATTTCAGCCTGGTTGAAAATCACACAATTCTAATACTAGTGAACAAAACCCCGCCTACAACATTTTCCACCAGCTGCCACTGGATGTATAATATAAAAGACCTTACCTCATAAGCTTGCTCGCAGACTGGCATATGTTCTTTAGAAATAAACCTCACTCTCTGCTGCATTACTACTGGGCCACGTCGTGTCAAATCCAGTATTTTTATCATCATGTGACACAAACGTAATCAGGAATTAAGTTTTACTTCCACAGATGGCTGCAAAAGTACTAAATATACACACTATTGCAGTCTTATATTCTTTAAAAGAAACCAATGTATTTTTGTCATTTTAAGAAATAGTCTGTACATATCGATGTTTAAATGTATAAAATTATTGTGAAAATATCTTTGAATCCTGTAGCTGGTAATGTCCCTAACAAGATCTTTATGAATAAAGTTCTAGTGTCAACAGAATGCAATGCATTTATCTACGGTGTAGAATAAAGCTGTGTAGAATAATGATGTAGCTTTGGATGCCTCACTTTATTATATAAATCACTTGTTACACTGTTAGCGTAGGTGATAAGACTTAATTGTGTTCTCTAATGAACAAAGTGCACCATTAGTTCAAACGCAAGTTTCTGAAGTGCAGCTGACTTTCCACATGGACCACAGTCTCAAACCTGTTTGGCCCCCCTTGATTAACCTTAATTAAACAGTGAAGGTTGGATTTGAACCTCACATTCAAGCTGAGAGTTAATGTGCTTGTGTGTTTATTCAAGCTGATAAATACATTATGTAGTGTTTCTTTAATATAAATCTGTTCTGGTTGGTGATTCTACAAGATTATGGCAGGTTTCAATGCAAGAGAGACCCGAAAGCCTGGAATATTTTTCAGAGAGCCGAGATACACAGACTAAGGACCAAGACGGCTGGCATCACATTGTCCACAAGGGCATTAGTGATATAGATACAAGGACTGGTCTGCTTGTAGACCAGACAACAGACTGAAAGAAGCATGCTGCAGCCAGGCTCTTCAGTACTTTTGCACCAATTACAACAGGGACTGGACGGATACTGTACACTCACATCAGTCTGCACATAACAGCAGCTGATGCCAAAAACCTACAAACAAGCATGAAACATGAAGCTCTGGTATTCAAAGAATTGAACTACATTTGATATGTGATTAGTAGATGCTGATATCCACAGTATATCATACTGTCACACAACATCAAGTCCGACCCTCTGCATGCCCAGTGCCACAGTATGAGTCAGAAAGAGATGATCTTACTAAAACATAAAAACTATTGCTTTACACGTTTTTTTGTAAAAAAAAAAAAAAAAAAAAAAAGACTTTGATTTGTAACGAGACACATCTCGAACACCTGCATTGTGTTTTACTTCATCACATTTCATTTTTGACTTCACGTTCAGGCGATAAAAATTACAACATGTACACACTAGACAGATGTACAGTAATAAACCTGTGCCAAGTTGTGTGTGGGTTGTACGGTTTGCTCATAACCCCTCAGTGGGAGCCGCAAAAAGTTCAACAACAGCAGCAGCAGTATATAAAACATTATCTTCATTGTAAATATAAAAATATAGCATTTTTTTGATAATGCGGTATTGTATTGATCATACTATTAATGTCAGCAGACAAAGATTAGTTTTTTTTGTTTGTTTGTTTTTTTAATAAAAACAAATCAATCAAATCATAGCTGTTTACTTTGAAAATACAGCTACACATATCAGATAAACAGGTTGGATATAGAGCTATAAAAAATAGCTAGAAGTATGTACACCACCTGAAATCACTATTTTTGTAAAGCTGTGGTGGAGAATAATTTACAATTTTACATATTTAACCACCACATCTGGATTTAATCTATTTTACTCTCAATCTGTTGGAACTGCAGGTCGAGTTTTGACGCCTGTAAAAGCAGTTAGAATGGAGACTCCATGCAGACCTCACGAGACAATAACATCAAAACAATCTGGAAGACATAAAGCAGGACAGAGTGATATCAAAGGTGTACACTTTCAAACAAACAAAACATAAATTCGATAAACATTTACAAGCTTGAAAATCTCCCAAGTATAGAGAGCAGAATCAGAGAAAAGATCAACTGTGTGTAGTGTGTTTTCCTGAAGAAAATGATGCACAGAAGTAAAATTTGATTCATTATGAAACATTGCCTGAATATGTGCCCTAGATTTGTTATTTAAAGAAATAAACTTTGTAAAAGTCCAGTGACTGCAGTGTTTGTGTGATCCACTCAGACAGCGACTGAGTTCTCCATGAGAACTCACGCACACGTCTGATTCATGTGGCATGTCTGAATGAAGGTGATTGGGAGCTGCTGAGTGGCACAACAGAAAAAAGTTAGTTCTGTTGTCTGGAGGTTGCAAGTTAAACTCTGGCACTACCCATCATGGCAGAGAGTCAAGAGAGAAAAAAATACTCTCTGGGGGAAGGGGCCTACTCTCTCTACATTACCGGGTGAGAAAACCAATGTGTTAGATTATGTAAGTAAATTTCGTGAAAGGCTACAGAAATCTTGTGCTTCAGCTCGTGTCTTTGTCCAAAGTTCAGGGGGAAATGAAAGTGTGCTATGATAAAGATGCTGTAACCAGATCTTTTGCAGTTGGTGACCAGGTATTAGTCCTACTTCCTATTCCCGGAAGAGTTCTAGAGAAGAAGAGAGAGACTTATTATGTAGTCAAGACTCCTGATTGAAAGTGGCAAACAGAATTAATTTGTCATGTTAATATGTTAAAAGCTTATCATGCTAGAGATGCTATAGAGCCTCCCACTACTGGCAAAGGAAAGGATGTAGTTTTCCCAGTGAGTATCACTTGTGATCAGGGCTTGATGGTGGAGAAAGAGAATGTTGACTTGGATGGTTTCTTGAAGGCTGATGTAGCCCTGTTGTCTACCAGGCTACCAAACTCCGAAACACTGGCAAACTTGGCACATTTTTTAGGCCACCTTAATGCTGATCAAAGGCAAGATGTAGTTGACCTCCTTAACAGGTTTCCTTCTACCTTCTGTGATGTTCCCACAATGACAAACATGCTACAGCATGATATTATAATAAACAACGCTCAGCCCATTAAACAGCATCCATGTAGACTTAATGCAGTTAAAAGAGGTTTAATGAAGCAAGAAACACAGTACTTGTTGGAGAAGGGGCTAGCTAAGCCCAGCAGTAGCCCTTGAAGCTCCCCATGTTTGTTGGTGGAGAAATCCGATGGGACTAAGCATTTTTTGCACCGACTATCGACGTGTGAATGCCATGACTATACCCGATTGCTTCCCAATGTCAAGAATGGAAGATTGTGTTGACAGTGTTAGGTCAGCTAAGTTTGTCAGTAAGTTGGACCTTCTTAAAGGATACTGGCAAGTTCCACTGACCGCCAGGCCATCCAAGATTTCAGTCTTCGTAACCCCGGACTGTTTCTTATAGTATAACGTTATGCCTTTTGGGTTGCGAAATGCTGCTGCGACATTTGAAATATTGGTCAATTTGGTGCTTGTGGACATTCCTAACTGCAATGCTTATCTTGCAGCTTATCTATGCTCGATCTGGTTGTTTATTCACAGACTTGGCCTGAACATGTATTGTTGTTGGAGACTGTACTCAAGCGCCTAGAGAGCATCCTTGACTTTAAATCTGGCTAAATGCGAAATTGGCAAAGCAACAGTGACCCATTTAGGTAAAGAAGTAGAACAAGGCAAAGTGCGACCTGTAACAGCGAAAATTTCAGCAGTTCACTAGGCCAAAAACCAGGCGAGAATTACGACAATTTTTGGGTATGGCTGGTTACTATCGGTGCTTTTGCTGGAACTTTTCTTCTGTTGTGGTTCCACTGACTGCCCTACTTAGTCCTTTAGAACCTTTTGTGTGGTTACCCGAATGTTAGTCTGCTTTTGATAATATTAAAGCTCTGTTGTGCAGTGAGCCTGTGTTGTCTGCCCAAGATTTCACTATTGGATTTAAAGGAGCTGGTGCTGTTCTGTTGGATGGAATCAACCACCCTGTTTGTTACTTCTCAAAAAGTTCAGTAAAAGTCAGCATAATTAGTCAAAGATAGAGAAGGATGCTCTGGCCTTGCTGTTGGCGCTGCAGCACTTTGAGGTATATGTCGGTTCTTCTACCCATCCTGTCATTGTTTATACAGATCACAACCCGCTAACTTTTATTTCCCGTATGTGTAATCAGAACCAGAGATTGATGAGATGGTCCCTCATCATTCAAAACTACAATCTTGACATTAGGTATAAAAAAGGTACGGATAACGTAGTGGCAGATGTACTGTCCCGAGTTTAAATATTAGAATATTGATTTGGTTTTGGTAAACATGTATGTTTGTTCTTAAGGGTGTGGGTGTTACGTCCCGTAGTATTTTGGGGGTATGTCTCTTGTGTTCTGGTTTCTATGTCTTTCAGGTGCTGGGATTGGACATCACACCTGTCAATCTTTGTTTCCAGCGCGACAGCGATTTTCTTTCATTCATGTATATTGTTACGGCAATGCTAAATACTTCCGGTGTTTCGAATATGGTGGCGTTGGTTTGTGATTGGTGTTTTTTACGCTAAGCTCTCTTTGTGTGTATTGTTTTCATCTGACTATGCCCAGTACAAGATCTTGGACATATCTCTAATTCACAGTGTCGAGTCAAGGTTAGTATGCCCTAGGGTGTACATACGCAGCACATATATACATATATGTACGTATATACGCAGAATATAGCTCTGTTTAGGCACACTAGTTAGGAGCGAGAGCTACTTGTAGTATTTATGTTTTGGGTTAGCCAGTGTAGTTAGCGGACATCCTACGCCCTAGTTTTGTTTCCGTTTTGTTTATTAGGTAAGACTGACTGCCGCGCATTAGTTAGAAGGTGTTTTGTTTTATTTATTTCTTTGATTTAAGCTCCGCTCGTGGCTCCCACCGTCGAATTTGCTATTCCATCTTTTGTATATATATTTTTGTAAATATTATTTCTTCTTCTCTTTGTACTACTGGTTTCCACTTTAACCATAGAGCAATTGGGTGTGTTTTGGTACTTTAATTACTTAATTATTTTAAGTTTGCTAAAACTCTGCTACTTTTAAGTTTGTCTCATTCTTGTACACCATTCACTCTCCTAGTTGTAATCAGTGACAGTGTTATATTCCTTTTTTTTCTTATGTCAGCTTCCTATCTCCCTTAGACATTAAGAGCAAACATAACAACTGCATAGGAAACTGTAACAACGACATAACATAACATAACGATACGCTGTGGACATGTAAAAAACCTGTAAGAAGAATGGTGTGTAAAGAATGTGTAACACACAATGATATAATTCCTACTTCAGTGCCTCTCAGCAGCAGAAACCATATAGTAAACACATAATAACAATGCAAAACACAATGCATCTACACTTAAAGAACATAACCAAGAAGTATACAGGATTTGTGCACATGTTGTTGATTTTATGGCTGTTTCCATTACGGGTGGACACTATGGAAAAATCCTTTCCCAAGACTTTGATTTAGAACAGGTTTTACACTGGATGCCCTTTCTGATACAGCCCTCCCATGTTACCTGGGCTCCGGCCTGGCACTACGAGTGCATTGATTTGTGTTACTGGTTCAGTTACTGGCTGTGGTGCATTGGCCACGGACCAAACATTTTTCAATACTTTTCATGGCATTTTTTTTTTTTTTGATGACCAAATCTTCCTAGGCATGAAGGATACCAGTGATCCACAATTTTCTGTGCTTCTAATCATCAGAGACTATACATTTTAGCTGTACTTTGCTGGAGAGGGGAGTTGAATCCAACAGAACAATCTTGGGTTACTTTTTTTAAAAGAGGGGAAGCCTCTACCCTAAATGTGTTCTGTTTGATACAAGTCAACCAACATAATTGATCAGGTCATGTTTTCACTTTTACTTTTTTTAGTATGAGGCTGAAATTTTTCTCTTCTGCCAAATTTCTGTGGCTCTAAGTTGTGGTAAGGCTAGTTGCTTAGCTACTAGATTTATTTCTGAACAAGAGGAATAATAATGGTGTAGTGGTTAGCACTGTCGCCTTGCACCGTCAGGGTCCGAGTTCGATTCCCGGTCAGGCTCAATTCCCGTCTCTGTGTGCATGGAGTTTGCATGTTCCCCCCGTGATTGGTGGGTTTCCTCTGGTTACTCTGATTTCCTCCCACAGTCCAAAGACATGCAGATTAGGCTAATTGGCATTTCCAAATTGCCTGTAGTGTGTGAATGAGTGAGAGTCTGTGCCCTGTGATGGATTGGTCTAAGTCTTTTGGGATAGGCTCCAAGCCCCCCTGTGACCCAGAAAACAGGATAAAACGGCATAGAAGATGAGAGTGATGCAAGATGATACAGGCAATCTGGGAATGGCAATTAGCCTAACCTTGCATGTCTTTGGACTATCGGAGGATAGCAGAGTATCCAGAGAAAACCCATCAAGTATGAGGAGCAAAAACTCTATACTCTATGTGTGGGAATCGAACATGGACCCTGGCAACCCCTAATGCACCCAAAAAATAAATATTTTTACTTTAGCCCACAAGACTTCTGAATACTGATTTGTGTCTTGTTTAGACATTTATTTTCAAACTTCTGTTGCTATATTTTGTGGTGAGGACACATGAAGGTCATGTCCTCTGGGAAATTTCTTTAGATTTTTCGGGTTTCAACTTGAGCTCCACCATTCCTGTTTTTTTGTTTGTTTGTTTTTATAGGTAAACATTTTGCTTTATGAATCAAAAGTTCATCAAAGCAAATTAAAATAATAAAAGACAGTCATTCTAAAATAAAATATTCACTCAGCTTTTCTGAAGTATTTGATTACTGGCAGCAGCTCCACATGACATTCATCTGATGGATCATATTTATTCAAAATAAACTCATCCAGCTCCTGATCTGAGGTCAGTAACACAAACACCAGAGCCGACCACTGAGCAGGAGACAGTCTCACTCCACTGACACACCCGTCACATCTTCTGTTCAGGTATGTTTGTACATCCTGCACTAGAGACTGATCATTCAGTTCATTCAGACAGTGGAACAGATTGATTAATTTCTCTGGAGATGGATTTTCCTCAATCTTCTCCTTGATATACTCAACTATTTCCTGTTTGCTATGAGAGCTGCTTCCTGTCTGTGGCATTAAGCCTCGTAAAAGAGTTTGATTGAACTCCAGTGAGAGACTCAGCAGGAAGCAGAGGAACAGGTCGAGGTGTCCATTCTCACTTTGTAAGGCCTTGTCTACTGCACTCCAGAGGAAATCAGACATGTTTAAGTTTCTAAAAAGATCTGACAGATCAATAATTGGTTGATGTGTTACATGTCTGCTGATGAAGAAGAGAAATGCGTATGAAGCAGCCATAAACTCCTGAACATTCAGATGTACAGTGGAACCTCTGATTACGAGTAACGCGGTTTACGAGGGTTCCAGAAGAAGAGCAAAGATTTTTAATAAAATTTTGACTTGAAAAACGAGCAAGTTTTAGTTTACGAGCGCCAAATATCATTAAAAATCATGTGGCATGCATGTGCTTCTTGTTTTGACGCCGAGTGCATGTCATCACAACTGAACCAATGGCTATTCACTTTCTCATGCTGCAGATTGTGGGCAATCGAGTTGTAAACATCCGAGCGCGTGTATGCTGTTTACAACACCGCTGTGACCGCGTGAGCGAATAAAGCATTTTTTATTTACTTTTAAAGTGTTTTATTTATTTTTGTGTCTTTACTGTGCTTTAGTACTTTAGTGTACTGCAATAATGGCACCCGCAAAGAAAAAGTTGCAAGAGGAAGTTGGTAAAAAGAAGGAGATGATCACGCCTGAAGTTAAAAAAGAAATCATTAAGAAGCGCGAGCAAGGTACGCGAGTGGATGACCTCGCAAGATTTTATAAAAAGTCTACGTCAACGATATACACAATATTAAAGCAAAAAAAAGAAATAGCCAGACTAGATGCAGCAAAAGGAGTCACTCGGATATCAAAGCAGCGGCTACGTCTCTTGGATGATGTAGAAAAGTTGCTTCTCGTGTGGATAAACGAGAATAAACTTTACACCAAAGCTTTGTTTCAGCGATGCTTTGAAGTGACAGAAGGAACAAACCTTACCCTCAGAGAGTTTTGGAAAGAAAAGTTTCACATCGTGCATTGCCTCAAGATCATTGATAAAGCCTGGGATGGGGTTAGCAAGAGAACCCTTAATTCTGCTTGGAAAAATCTGTGGCCTGATTGCATTCTTGGACATGACCCTGAGGGGCTTGCTCATGAGCAAAAGTCGGCAGTTGTAGATTAAATTGTGTCGCTAGGAAAGACTATGGGACTGGAGGTGAATGAGGACGACATTGAAGAGCTGGTGGAGCAAACATAGCCAGGAGCTGACCACCGACGAACTGATGGATCTGCATCGTGAGCAACAGCAAGAGGTTATGGAGGAGATCTCGTCAGAGGAGGAGGAGAAAAAGACAGAGGAATCCCTAACTTCCAGTGAGATTATGGAGGTGTGTAAAATGTGAGAAAATGTGCAAAATTTTGTAGAAAATCACCACCCGAATAAGGCTGTAGCAGTACACACAATCAATCTGTTTAATGACATTGCAATGTCCCATTTCCGTGAGATTCTCAAAAGGAGGCAAAAGCAGGTGTCATTAGATAGGTTCCTGCTAAGAGTTACCCAAAAAGAGAAAGAGGCTGGTGAGCCAACAGACAGCAGTGATGAGTAAATCGTGATAGTGAAAGTCTTGGTTTTATTTACAGTATTTTATTTATTTTATTTTATTTTTGTTTTATTTTTATTTTAAAAGTGCTGGTTACTTTGGTTAAATTTTTTCCTATATTTTGTATATATTGGAGAATTTTATAATAAATAATTTTTGCTTGTGGAACGAATTATCTGAGTTTGCATTATTTCCTATGAGAAAGTCTGCTTTGGTTTAAGAGTGTTTTGGATTACAAGCACACTTATGGAACAAATTATGCACGTAAACCAAGGTTTGACTTTACCAAGCTTAACACCTTCCCCAGGTGTTCAAACTCCTGTCTGAAGATTTGGGTACACACTACTGAGTACACTCACACTTCTCTGACATCAATGCCACACTCTCTCAGGTCTTCCTCATAGAAGATCAGGTTTCTTTTCTCCAGCGGTTGGAAACCCAGTTTTCCCAGTGCCAGGATTCTCTCTCTGGTCTGCTGAGGATCAGGGTCACATTTGCGTTGTTAACAGCATTTCAATTATATAGCTTTTTCGTTCGTACAATAATAATATTAATAGCACTAAACGAGAGGGGGTTTTATATTTTATATTTTCATACTACTGGGCTTTGCCTTTTTTTCCTGTTTTTGCACTTTTTGGAGAACCCGCGAGTTTCTTCGCCTAAACGGAATCCAGCTCCAAACGACTAAACTCCGACTCAGGGTACGTTATAATGGATACTATTCAGCTTTTGCAGTGTGTGGAGTGCAGGATGTTTAGACATTCTTCCTCCGTCGTTAGCGGTAACTTTATTTGGGATAGGTGTGTGTTAGTTAGCACTCTGACGGAGAAGATATTAGCATTAGAGGAGCGCATCCAGACTTTAAAGAGGGTTAGAGAGTGCGAGAGCAGTGTTATTCCCATAGCGGAAAGTCTGGGTGCCGCAGGCGGAGATAACCAGCCCCCGACTCCGGCATTAGAGCCCTCACAGCGGGGCGAGTGGGTGACGACTCGGCGGCATACTCGTTCCGCCAAAGCTAACGCTAAGGCTAGCCCACTGGAGCACACCTCTTCTGCGCTTCACGTGTCCAACAGGTTTGCTCTCGTCAGTGATGCACCCGCTGAGAAACCTGAAAGAGCTCTGGTTAGGTTCTCTAAGATAGTTGTACATGCTGGAGCTAATAATATACGCATTCAGTCAGAGGTTATTAAGAGTAACTTTACAGAGGTGTTTAATCTAGCGAAGGTGATGTCCGAAGAAGTAGTTTGCTCTGGCCCCATCCCAATGAGACGTGGCGACATAGCTTACAGCAGGTTGTGGTCACTGAAACTCTGGATGTCCAGGTGGTGCTCGGAAAATAATGTGGGCTTTATAGATAACTGGAAGACCTTTGAGTCCATCCCACTCGGGAAGGTGCTGCTCTCATTTCTTGCAGTATAGCACATAGTCTCAGAAGAGGCCGAATTAATTGGTGACAATCCAGAGCCCAGGCCAGGGAGCAGACTGACAGGCTAAACCAAACATCTGCTAACTGTATAGAGTCGTCACTCAGGGCTCATCATATTGAGACTGTGTCTGTTACCCGAGCTAAACACATTAACATAGATACCACAAACTCCGCTCACACTGAATGTGCAGCCTCTGATCTGAAGCTAGTTTAACAGAAACCTGGATTAAACAGGATGATTATGTAGCTTTAAATGAAGCTAGTCCTCCTGGATATAGCTACATACACCAGCCTCGGCTAACTGGTAGAGGAGGAGGCGTTGCAGTTATTTACAATGATAATCTGTCTATTGTACAAAAAAACGGACACAAATTTAATGCATTTGAAGTTCTCTATAGTAACATACAAAGTGCAGCTACAAATATTAAGTCAGTCAATCATGCTAATTATCATTTACAGACCCCCAGGGCCATACTCTGAATTTCTCTGTGAATTTACAGATTTCCTCTCAAACCTTGTCGTCTCTGTAGAGAAAGCATTAATTGCTGGAGACTTTAAAATTCATTTTGAGATTCCAGAAGACCCCCTGAGAACAGCATTTATGTCCATACTGGACTCAGTAGGAGTAAATCAATGTGTAGTAGGACCCACTCATGAAGCAGGTCACACTTTAGATTTAATATTATCCTTCGGATTAAGTATAATAAATATAACCACAATTCAACTGTCTGAAGTTATCTCAGATCACTATCTTGTCTCAATTTAGAGCTGTAGCTATCGAATATTTTAGTAATCGAGTATTCTACCAAAAATGTAATCGATTAATCAAGTAATCAGATAAAATGCACTTTTGCTTAATTAAACAGCAATGTAAAATATATAAGAGAAACAAAGATTAATTGGTTTTCTTTTTAGAAAAATCTACTTTTATTTTTTAAATGCATACAGCATTTTATCAAAAATAAACATTGTCATTATTCACAATACAAGGAATAGCTTATACCCCTATCTCACCTATGCGGTTTGACTCGCAGTGAGATGCGGTGTTAGGCACCGTGAGCCGCCGCGACTGCCCGCCGACGTTCCAAAGTTCTGCAAGGCCCGCCAAAATAATCAAACATGTTGTAAACATGTTTTTAAGGCGAGTTAAACATTAAATTTTTCGCGCAGAAAGATGGAAACATAATCGCAGTGCCAAAACTCGCGGTGAATCATGAAGAACCGTACTTCCGGCCACCGCGCAAAACCGCGTAGGTGAGATAGGGGTATTAAAGTTGACTGACATTAATTAAGTGCATTACAGCACCATATATTCTTATTTTAAAGCCTTTTCTCGGATGCAAAAAATTTCCAAATGACTTTAAGGATAAAGAAAAGTAAGGCACACATTAAAATAAATAATTACACAAAAACTAAGTTGTGCAACTAAAAGTTTCAAAATCTACATCTCAGGCATAACATAAGGCTTTACTGACAATTTCTGACATTTTCTCTTGCTGCTTTCTTCTTCTCTTGACCTCGCTGATAATTTTATCGCTCCCTTACATTTTGCAGCCCACAACAGAACACTCGCTCAAATCAATACACAGCTAACTGTTTGCGTCTCCTTCTGCTTTGTGGGTGACGTAAGCGCTTCTTCTTCGTTGGTGTTTACTGGTGGCTTGCATCTGGAAGCGCGCTGTGTCAAAAGCGTGCTGTCAACAAATAATTGAGCAAAAACATAACCCAAGCTTTTAAAATTAATTAAACGAAGCTTCGAGGCAGAAGATTTTGCCTCGATCATTTTTTGTAATCGAATTACCCGATTTACTCGAGAAATCGTTTCAGCCCTATCTCAATTAAAGTGTGTCATAGTAATAATGTCATAGCGCTGCTCTACCACATTAAACGTACATTCACATCAACTACCACACAGAGCTATCAACTTCGATTGAAAGACTCCACAGAACTCGATCAGGCGACTGAATATTTAGAGTCGACATTCCATTATACCTTAGATAATGTAGCTAATAAGAAACTCGCTCCCTGGTATAATGGCCACACCCGCACTTTAAAACAGACTGCTCGAAAATTAGAACATAATCCAACTAAATTTTGAGTATTTCAAATAAATTTTTCAAAAAAAATTTTATTTAATACCGTAGCAAAATTAACTAGAAACAAGACCACTGCAAAAATCTTGCACAACTCTTCTCTTCTCTTCTCAATCTCAAAATCGTCAACCTGTAAATTTGATCCAATACCAACACATTTTTTCAAGCAGATAGTACCAGTAATAACAGAACCCCAGTTATGAAAAGGCTAATTAAGAAACCTGACTTGACCCTTGTCACCTCTCCAATTATAGCCTGATATCAAACCTCCCGTTTTGCAGCTATGTTCATATCTACATAGGAATGGCATGAATGAACTGTATCAGTCAGGATTTAAGCATCATCACAGCACAGATACAGCACTTGTTAAAGTAGTAAATGACCTCCTATTGGCCTCTGATCAGGATTGCATCACTATACTTGTGTTACTGGACCTGCAGCTTTTGAAACCATTGATCATAGTATTCTCCTTCGCAGATTAGAAAATGTAGTAGTAATTAAGGGAACGGGCCTCTCCTAGCTCAGATCCTATTTGACTGATTGTTATCAATTTGTAGATTTAAATGGTGATTATTCTGCATGTTCTCAAGTGGAGTTTGGTGTCCCACAGGGATCAGTTTTAGGCCCACTGCTTTTTGCTCAGTACATGCTTCCACTAGGCAACATAATTCGTAAGCACGTTCATTTTCATTTTCTGCTCGTCTCTTATGAGTGTGCGCGCGCAATTTGACACCGACACACACACACACACACACGCACAGACGCTCTTTCGCCTTTTCACCCCTTCCCCGGCTTCACAAACACACAGAAACTCTGCTCTGTCGCGATTCTTTTCAAAGGTAAGGTGCTGGTTCATTTTTATATTTTTATTTTTCTTTTTACTTTACAGCAGTGATTCCCTTAGTATGCGCTGATGCCAGGTCAGAGAGATTTATGTTTATGTGTTTATCCGTTTGTTGTGAAACTTAAGTGATTCTGTTAGTATGTGCTCATGCTGTCTCGCTTTTTTCCGTTAAAACGGTGTTTCTGCTGTGTTTATGCGTTTGTTGTGAAAATTAAAAAGTGAGTCCGTTAATATACGCTGATGCCTGTCTCAGAGAGATTTCTTTTTTTCCTGTTAAAACGGTGTTTCTGTTGTGTGTGTGTGTGTGTGTGTGTGTGTGTGTGTGTGTGTGTGTGTGTGTGTGTGTGTGTTTGTTGTGAATCTTAAAAAGCGAGTTGGGGAGAGGGAGGAGGAGTGTTACTGCATTAAACGAGGCGATGGAAGGGGCTAATTCCACACACACACACAGACACACACACACACACTGCGCGCACCAATGGAAACACTTATCTGTCAGGATTTATTTGTATTTTTTTTAAAAGGTAAAGTGCAGATTAATTTGTTTTATTTTTATTTTATAGATTGTATTAATTATTTTTATGTATTTATTTTTTGGGGCTGTGGAACGAATAATTTGAGTTTTCAATATTTCTTATGGGAAATGATGATTTGGTTTACGAGTGTTTTGGAATACGAGCCCGCTTCCTGAACGAATTATGCTCGTAATCCAAGGTTCCACTGTATGTCTCAGCAAAACCAGATGAGAAAAAACAGCTTAATAATGTTGAGCAATTTGTGCAGGACATAAGAGATTGGATGTTAATTAACTTCCTTCTGCTTAATCCTGATAAGACAGAAGTTCTAGTCATGGGACCACAAGCAGCTAGAAGCAAGCTTTTCAATCAGACTGTAACTTTAAATGGCCTTTCTGTTCCATCAAGTGCAACAGTAAAAGACCTCGGTGTGATTATAGATTCCAGCCTTTCATTTGAAGCACATGTAGATAATATTACCAGGATAGTATTCTTTCACCTCAGAAACATTGCCAAGATAAGGAATATATGCAGAAAAACTAGTTCATGTTTTTATCAAGTCTAGGTTGGACTATTGAAACACCTTACTGTATTGTTGTTCAACTAGAAGCATAAACAAGATTAAGTTAATCCAGAATGCAGCAACAAGAGGTCTCACTAGAACCAAATGATACAAGCACATTGCCCCTATCATATCTACAGTACACTGCATCGGCTCGCTGTGAAATTTCGCTTTGATTTTAAAATACTACTACTGACGTATAAAGCATTAAATTGTCTCACGCTGAATCTGAATGAACTGCTAGTGTCTAGCAAGGCGATCCACTACGCCTACTTTGATAAAAGGACGCGGGCTACTTGTCATTACCACATATTATGAAAACTACAGCAGGGAGCAGAGTTTTTTCTTACAAAGCCACAAAGTTATGGAATAGTCTTTCAATTATTGTTCGGGACTCAGACACAGTCTCAGTGTTTAAGTCTAGGCTAAAAACGTATTTATTTAGCCAAGCATTTTTGTAAATTGATTAGCCTTAGGTAAAGGAGCAGCTCTGGGGGACCTATGGACGTAGAGTATTATGGTGAACTCATATGTTTAGATGCTGTCTTCCCCACTCTCATTGATCACTCAGGTCTGTTGACGGTGAGGTGATTGGTTGCTTTACATCTCAGAAATCCCTCATCTCTTGTGTTTCCTTATGCCTCTCCCTTTTAGTTATGATGTCATAGTTAGTTCTGCCGGAGTCCCTGCTTGCACTCTGCACTAAAGATACATTCACCTTATACATTATGTGACTGTGACCATATCTAACTGCCATCTCTCCTTCTCTTCTCCTCTCTCTCTCCCTCTCTCTCTTTCCCTCTCCCTGTCTCTCTGTCTAGCTATACATGTCGCTCCTGAGCTGCCAGTGATCCAGACCCCCTTCTGCCCCTGGACCTGTTTGACTCATCCTGGTGTCCTGCTTCTGGCTGGAGATCTCGTCGCATTCATGCCCCATGTGGTCTGCTTGGGATGCGTGCAGTGCCACTTTTCCATGAAGACAATCCTGACCTTTGCTGATGCTGAAGGCTGTTCGCTGAGGAGTCATGACTGCAGTTGCTCAATAGTTCAGGACTGGAGTGTCCTATACAGTTGCAAGAAAAAGTATGTGAACCCTTTGGGATTACGTGGAGTTTTGCACGAATTGGTCATAAAATGTGCTCTGATCTTCATATAAGTCACAACATTAGAAAAACACAGTCTACTTAAAATAATACTACACAAACATGATATGTTTTCATGTTTTTATTGAACATAACATGTAAACATTCACAGTGGAGGGTGGAAAAAGTATGTGAATCTTTGGGCTTAATAACTGGTTGACCCTCCTTTGGCAACAATAACCCCCCAACCAAACGTTTCCTGTAGTTGCAGATCAGACCTGCGATCTGGAGTCATTTTTGCACCACTCCTCTTCACAAACTGTTTCAGTGTAGCAATATTCTTGGAATGTCTGGTGTGAATCGCTCTCTTCAGGTCATGCCACAGCATTTCAATCGGATTGAGGTCAGGACTCTGACTGGGCCATTCCAGGAGGCGTATTTTGTTCTATTGAAGCTATTCTTTTGTTGAATTACTTGTATGCTTTGGGTCATTGCATCACCTATCCTCTGTGGAGCTTCAGTTGGCAGACAGATGGTCTTATGTTTTCCTGCAAAATGTCTTGATAAACTCTGGAATTAATTTTTCCATCAATGACAGGCCAGGCCCTGAGACAGCAAAGCAGCCACAAACCATGATGCTCCCTCCGCCGTGTTTTACAGTGGGGATGAGGTTTTGATGTTGGTGTGTTGTGCCTTTTTTCTCCACACATAGTGTTGTGTGTTTTTTTCCAAACAACTCAATTTTGGCTTCATCTGTCCACAGAATATTTTGCCAGTAGTGCTGTGGACAACCAGGTGCTCTTTTGCAAACTTCAAACATGCTGCAATATTTTTTTTGGAGAGCAATGGCTTCCTCCATGGTGTCCTCCCATGTACTCCATTATATACATTATATATTACATAGTCAGATTATCATTGTAAATAACTGCGACGCCTCCTCCTCTACCAGTTAGCCGAGGCTGGTGTATGTAGCTGTATCCAGGAGGACTAGCTTCATTTAGAGCTACATACTCGTCCTGTTTAATCCAGGTTCCTGTTAAACAGAGTATATCAAACTCTTGATCCGTGATCATTTCATTAATAATAACTGATTTAGATGCGAGAGATCTAATATTTTAAATATTTAAGGCTTAAGTACGTTTTAAGATGAGTACCTCTCTACTTTTACTCGAGTGGAAATTTGTACAGAGGACTTTTACTGGAGTAAAGTTCCACCTTGGGTATCCCAACTTTCAATCAATTACAGGATTGGTGTACATTGTCTATCAAACCCTAGTATTAATTAGCTTTGGGGTGGATGGCACAAGGTCTCGGGGTTGCTACTGTCACCCAGCACATCTGGGCCTCGTTTATCATTTGAAAATCATTCTTCTAAATATTTTCACAAATTTGTCCATGTCCCTGAATTACACTTTATATCTAGAGTTAAAACTGTCGATCTTGATGAGGAGAGATGTCGAAAAGAGTTTGGTCAGAAACACGTGATCAGAAACACATCCTCATGCGGTAGTATACTCAGGGAGGGACTCAGAGCTCCGCCCGACACATTTACACCAAAGTCTGTGCTTTATTTTGTTTATATGAATGAAATTAAAAAAAAGAAAGCCTTGTTTTTGTTCATTTGTTCATAACGATATGTGCGGTCGCTTTTTCTTTTACTTCTTTTACTTAAATGAAGCACAAAAAATGCACAGGTACACTGAGGACATACGGATAGAGTATATAAAATTCAGTGTTTAAGGTAGAAATTGTATTTGTGGTTCCCTCTAGTGGCGGAATCTAATGGAAGGTACAGTAACTTTAAACAGTAACAAATATAACGATGCATAAAATGTATTAAAATGTTAGTAATGAGTAAAGTTATTAAAGAAATGTATATAAAATTTTATTAAATGAGCTTTACATGTCAATCAAGCCTCTAAAACCCTGACACCGCCCTCACATTCATCAACATTAAAAACAAACAACAAACAGGAAATATGCACTATTTAAAAAAAAAAACTTAAAAAAAAACATTTAATTAAAAAAATTACTCTCATCTACGTGCTTAGCAGTTTCCTTATTCCTTCCAGTTTAACCCCGTGCTTAGCAGTTTCCTCCCACAGTCCATAGACATGCAGATTAGGATAAATTGCCGAAGTGTGTGAATGAGTGTGTATGTATGTGTGTGTGCCCTGCGATGGATTTGCACACTGTCCAGAGTGTAACCCGCCTCGGACCCTAAGTCTCCTGGGATAGGCTCCGGGTCCCGTGACCCTGAATACAGGATTAAGTGGTGAAGATGAGTGAGTGAGTGAGTGTGTGAGTGAGTACTCTACAGTACAGTACCATACTCTAATACAGTATACTATACAGTACAGTACCATACTCTAATACAGTATACACAGTACAGTACCATACTCGAATAGAGTATACATAGTACAGTACCATACTCTAATACAGTACACTATACAGTACAGTACCAAACTCTAATACAGTATACACAGTACAGTACCATACTCTAATACAGTATACTATACAGTACAGTACCATACTCTAATACAGTATACACAGTACAGTACCATACTCTAATACAGTATACTATACAGTACAGTACCATACTCTAATACAATATACACAGTACAGTACCATACTCTAATACAGTATACTATACAATACAGTACCATACTCTAATACAGTATACTATACAGTACAGTACCATACTCTAATACAGTATACACAGTACAGTACCATACTCGAATAGAGTATACACAGTACAGTACCATACTCGAATAGAGTATACATAGTACAGTAACATACTCTAATTAATCTACAATACAGTAAGACTACAGTGTTATTTGGTCAGATGATGTTTCAGAAAGAAAACTCTGTAATTCAGTGTGGTTATGTTGCTGTGGTGTATACAGTATGAGCTGTGTGTGTGTGTGTGTGTGTGTGTGTGTGTGTGTGTGTGTGTGTGTTTAATTTATGTCCACAAAGCATGTTTTATCAGTTAGTGTGTACAGTAGAGCTCTGAAACTGAAGCTGAGAATGAAAATACTTGTTTTTATGTGTATAAGTTAAAATGTATATTATTATATTGATATGTAAAATGAGCTCCATCGGTCAGGGTGTGGCCCAGATGTTGATTGACAGCCTGTCAGGACAAACTGCTGAGGTCTTGAAAAAGAAGGATCAACACAACAAATACAGACTCTTTACATAAACTGTATGTAATTGTCAGTAAAAGCTTTTAACACTCATGAAATGTTTGTAATTATACGGTCTGTAAGCATACCAGAGTAACATCTGACACAAAGATCTAAAAACACTGAAGTACATTAAAATCCTCAGAACTTGACTTACACCCTGAATGAGACACCTGATCATTATAACCTCATACAGAGAGACACTTCCACCCCTGGGGGTAATTTAGCCGTCTGGCATGTTGTTAGGAGGTGGCAGGAGCCCTGGCTCCCTGGGTGTAATGCTGCACCACTGCACGCTTCAAGTTCTCTCTGCTTCCTGCTCTTCCTCTGAGTTCAGCATTCCATAATGATAAATCATAAAGATTACAGTCACAGGTTCATCTGGACTCTGAAATAAACATTAGTCTCTCTCTCTCTCTCTCTCAAGATTCAACGCTGCTTTATTGCCATGACAAATATTTACATTCATATTGCCAAAGCTCAGGAATCAGTCAGAAGAAGATACCAAGAATGATAGATACAACTAAATAAAGAAGTGATAAAAAGAAATGAAAAGAAATAGAGTAGTACAAAATATTTCTCTCTCTTTCCCTCTCTCTCCATCACTCAGCTGTTCATTTCCCACCCTATTTGAGGTCACTCCTGATAAGTAGACAGCAAACCAAAAACATCCAGGTGGATTATACATGTAATTTGCTTTTATACTTTTATTTATATAATGTCGATCAACACTCATGTAGAGTATCAGAGTATGATTTTGAAACAGTAATATTATAGTTAAGTGTATAATAATAAAACACAGCCACACAGTGTAGGGGGAATAAAACCCTGTGTGCTGATTGGCTAGAAGTGAGAGTTAATTATTAATTATTCAACTGTGGGTAACTGATACATTTAAGACCAGATTATTTCAGAAAAAGGAGACAGGACAAACAGCGAGCAGGGTGAGTGTGTGTGTGTAATAATAATAGTTATAATAATAATAACCTCAAAGACTGTCAGTGTTTACTCCCAGTTTGCCTTCTGGTAAACAGTAAATAATTATTTATTCAATTCAATTCAATTTTTTTATTTCTATAGCGCTTTTAACAATGGTCATTGTCTCAAAGCAGCTTCACAGAAATGAAAAGAAAATGAAAAGAAGACTTATGGAAATGTATATATGTGTAAGAAAAATGTGTCTAGATAATGAGATCGTCCCTGATGAGCAAGCCAACGGGTGACGGCGACAGTGGCAAGGAAAAACTTCCTGAGATGGCAATAGGAAGAAACCTTGAGAGGAACCAGACTCAACAGGGAACCCATCCTCATCTGGGTGATAACAGATAACAGAAATTGTATAACATCATGTGTGTTATGCAGCTGAAAGTTCGATATAACAGAAGTTATTTAAATTAACACCAAGTCCAGTTCAGTTCAGGGATGAGTCAGCAGGTGCAGAGGGCAGATGGGGGTCTGGATCACTGGGAGCTCAGGAGCAGCATGTGTATTTCCAAACCACCATGAAGAAGAATCCAGCTGGAGCTGGTCCTTCTCTGGATGCCTCAGGAACCTCGCAGGGTTGGCCTCTGTCTACTGAAGCTGGCACAATCTCCAGATGCCTCGGGATGGGTGGTAAAATAAAGAGCAGGTGAAAAGAATTAGCGTGGTTGCCATTCAGGATAGATGTACTGGAGTATGAGGTTGTCATGAATCGGGGTGCGAGGCATAAATGCAGAGGATCCAGGTGTTTAAAGGAAACGATGTTTATTTAATACAAAACAGGAAAATCAAACAAACAGAATACTTTAAACGAAAAACGAAACCAAAACACGTATAAAGACTACCGGAAACGCAAACTAAACACACAGACATGAACGAGGTGAAAATCAACAGATGCAAGACAACTCAAAAGAACTAAAACACGCTATTTATAAAGAAACTAATGAGCAACTCAGTTCAGGTGAGCGCCCATGTCACCTGACCGAGTTGCACACTGGGAAATGAAGTTAAACTCAAAAGGAACTACAAACACAAAATCTCTGGGCGCTAGGCGCCCTCTAGGGGTTACCCGTGACAGAGGTAAAGAAATAAATTATGTGTATGCCAGATTAAAGAGATGCGTCTTG
Source organism: Clarias fuscus (assembly GCA_030347435.1). Classification (NCBI taxonomy): domain Eukaryota; kingdom Metazoa; phylum Chordata; class Actinopteri; order Siluriformes; family Clariidae; genus Clarias; species Clarias fuscus. The sequence goes on from CM059212.1 coordinate 24,428,804, forward strand.
AGTCTACTTTTAAATTGGGAAACTGTGTCTGAGCCCCGAACACTATCAGGAAGGCTATTCCAAAGTTTTGGAGCTAAATATGAAAAAGCCCTACCTCCTTTTGTAGATTTTGATATTCTGGAAACTACCAATCCACCACGCTCCTTAAGATCAGAAAACTCCGGACCAGTAGTCCGGAGTTTTCTGATCTTAAGGAGCGTGGTGGATTGTAACGTATCAGAAGACTGGTTAGGTATGTGGGAGCTAAACCGTTTAGAGCCTTGTACGTAAGTAATGCTATTTTGTAATTAATTCTAAACTGAACAGGTAGCCAGTGCAGGGATGATAATATTGGGGTTATATGATCATATTTTCTGCATCTAGTGAGAACCCTGGCGGCTGCATTTTGGACTAACTGTAGCTTGTTAATTGAGGATGCAGGACAGCCACCCAGTAATGCATTACAGTAGTCCAGTCTGGAGGTCATGAATGCATGAACCAGCTTTTCTGCATCAGATACAGATAAAATGTTCCTAAGCTTGGCAATATTTCTAAGGTGGAAAAAGGCTGTTTTTGTGATGTTGGAGATATGATTTTCAAAGGATAAGTTACTGTCTAATATTACACCCAGGTCTTTCACTGTCGAGCTGGTGGTAACAGTACATCCTTCTAAACGCAGGCTGAATTGTGAGAGATGGTGTGTACTGGTTTTTGGGCCAATAAGTAATATCTCTGTCTTATCTGAATTTAGTAAAAGAAAATTATCGGTCATCCAATCTTTTATATCTTGAATACACTCAGTTAGTCTAGACAATTTGCGTATTTCGTCTGGTTTTGTGGAAATGTATAACTGAGTATCATCAGCATAACAATGGAAACTAATCCCATGTCTTCTAATGATGTTACCCAAGGGAAGCATGTATATTGAGAACAGCAGAGGTCCTAAAACTGACCCTTGTGGCACCCCATATTTCACTGGCATTACACCAGACTGTTCTCCATTCAGATCTAAAAAATGGAATCGATCAGACAGGTTGGATCTAAACCATTTCAACGCCTGTCCCTGAATACCAATGTGATTTTGTAAGCAATCTATGAGAATATCATAATCTATAGTGTTGAATGCAGCACTAAGATCAAGTAAGACAAGAATTGAGATGCAACCTTGGTCCGAAGCTAAAAACAAGTCATTTGCAATTTTAACTAGTGCAGTTTCTGTACTATGATGGGGCCTGAAACCTGACTGAAATTCCTAGAGGATATCGTTTTCCTGCAAGAATGTGCATATTTGGGCTGATACTATCTTTTCTAATATCTTTGATATAAACGGAAGGTTTGAAATTGGTCTGTAATTTATTATATCATTTAGGAGGGTGTATTTCCAGTAACCCAGAGACACAACCTCCCTCTCTCTCTCTCTGTCTCCCTCTCTCTATCTCCCTCTCTCTCTCTCTGTCTCCCTCTCTCTCTCTCTCTCTGAGTTGTGATGTCAGTAACTGATATCTTTCTCTGTGTGACACTGAAACAGAGATGATGTCGTTACTGCTCTTACGGTTCAGATTTTCAGCTCATATTTTATTAGTTTTTATCTTATCAGCTCTAAAAAGCAATGCAAACTTCTAATTTTAAAATTGAAAATATGTTTAAGGATCTCACACACTTCCTCTCCAGCAGACCGGTGCAGTGTGTCGAGAGTTTTACAACTGAAAGCCTACGTGCTAAAATCTCACAGGGTTAAAGAGGCTGCTGGTGTAAGAGAACAGCCAGGTGTGTGAGTGTGTGTGTGTGTGTGTGTGTGTGTGTGTGTGTGTGTGTGTGTGTGTGTGTGTGTGTGTGTGTGTGTGTGTGTGTGAAGCTTCACACCTGCTAAGTGCTTGCTGGTGTTAGTGTAACATCCTGATTAATAATGTTCACACACACACACACACACACACACACACACACACACACACACACACACACACACACACACACACACACACAAACTAGCAGCTGTCACTTTTGTATTTCTTCACACTAATCCGTTTAATCTGTCCAGCCGTTCCGTTATCTCGTTTTCGACCGTCTGTGAATATTTCGTTTTGGGACAATCGCAACATGAGCGGAATAAATGTTGATGTGTTTTTATAATTTTGTTTATTTGGTTTGTTCACACACACACACACACACACACACACACACACACACACACACACACACACACACATAATATGGATTATTTTTTTACTTGATAACTTGAATGCTCTGGTTTGACCCAGCGTTGTAATTTACTATCTTGTTAACATCATATTAAAACCAAGAATTAAAATGACAATTGTGGGTCACAGTCTGTGTGTGTGTGTGTGTGTGTGTGTGTGTGTGTGAGAGAGAGAGACAGAGAGAGAGAGAGAGAGAGAGAGAGAGAGAGAGAGAGAGAGAGAGAGATTTTCAGACAGTGAAATTATTTCTGCTGTAATTCACCCCCTCACCTCTAGATGGAGTAAAACTTCACAAACTGACAGACACTTCAGTAATCCCTTTTCCTTCCAGTGGAAAGATCTCTTCACCTGAGCTGCAGTGGTGCCAATAATTTTGACACATGACTTTGAGGAAAGAGGAAAGGGTTAGTGGATTTTAATTTTTTAAAATTATTTTCTTAAAATTAAATTTCAGTTAAAGGTTTTTTTGTGTAATTTTATTATAAGTTTACAATAATTAACTACAGTCACCTTTCCTCAGAGTGCCAATACTTCTGAACCTGATGTATGTTTTATAAGTAGTGACGTAAAGATTCACTGAAAGAGCGAGTTCAGACCAACGTACAGACAAAACCTTCCTGTTATTTATATAGATGAGCGGGGAACAGTAGGGAACAGGAAATAGCAGAGTGGAACTCTCTCTCTCTCACACACACACACACACAAAATCGCCTGAGGAATTTTGCATCTGCATCGGTGACTAAAGCGTGTGCTTGAGACAGGCGTGTGTATGTATGTGTGTGGATGTGTTGCTCTCATGGTAAGTGGTTCATTTATTAATAGCAGCAGTGAATACAGAGTGTGTCAGCACAGACAACAATATATCCGTGTGTGTGTGTGCTTGAGATAGTTCTCATGGCTTATTCTGTGTACTGGGACTTTGTGTGTAATCTGTCTCAGTGTCACACAGCTGCTAAGGAGTGTGCGTGTGTGAGACGAGGTGGCTGAGTGCAATGAGTCGATATTGTGCTATTTTCAGGCTGCAGAAAATCTTCAAAACGTTGGCACACACACCCTTAGTGACACACACATTCCCCAGAGACTTTAGTGAGAATCAGGTCAAAGGTCAGGTGTTAAAGTTCAAAGCAATTGGTAACATTATAGTGTGTTGAAATGAAATGAATGAGCATAAAAATTTAATCTAAAGGTAAAAAACTGACAATGCAGTTTATTATTCTCAGCACTAATCAGTTTGATTTGGTTAACTGTGCGTGTGTGTGTGCGTGCGTGTGTGTGTGTGTGATAGAGAGTAACAGGCCTCAGTTTTACTGGTTACCTTATGAAGATTAATCCTTAAATAGAAGTGAAGTCTGCACTCAGAAACATCACATTCTTATTAACAAAAACATGAGAGATCACGCGGTCTGAGCCGAAAAAAAATACAGTGAGCAGTAGTTTGGTGTGTGTGTTTGTGTGTGTGCGAGAGAGAGATGAAGGAATTATTTAAGATAAATGTACTTTTAGTGATGATAAAACCTGATATACTGTTTGTTTGTTTGTTTGTTTTTTTAATAATCATTTTAATAAATGATTAAAACCTGTTTAGAGTTGACTTACAGTGACACGAAAAAGTATTTGCCCCCTTGAACTGAAATTTTGTAAGAATGTTGCATTATGGAGTATTTTTGACCAAGCCGAACTGAACGCCGACTAAGTCGCACGTACGTCCGGGAGCCAATTAAAACTTATTTGCGTCAGTGGAAAGTCAAGCGAAGTAAGTTTATGTACACACGTGGACAAAATTGTTGGTACCCTTTGGTCAATGAAAGAAAAACTCACAATGGTCACATAAATAACTTTAATCTGACAAAAGTAATAATTTAAAAAATTTCTATGAATGCTAACCAATGAAAGTCAGACATTGCTTTTCAACCATGCTTCAACAGAATTATTTTTTAAAAATTAACTCATGGAACAGGCCTGGACAAAAATGATGGTACCCCTAGAAAATACTGAAAATAATGTGACCAAAGGGACATGTTAATTCAAGGTGTGTCCACTAATTAGCATCATAGGTGTCTACAATCTTGTAATCAGTCAGTGGGCCTATATATAGGGCTCCAGGTAGTCACTGTGTTGTTTGGTGACATGGTATGTACCACACTCAACATGGACCAGAGGAAGTGAAGGAAAGAGTTGTCTCAGGAGATTCGAAAGAAAATTATAGACAAGCATGTTAAAGGTAAAGGCTATAAGACCATTTCCAAGCAGCTAGATGTTCCTGTGACTACAGTTGCACATATTATTCAGAAATTTAAGATCCATGGGACTGTAGCCAACCTCCCTGGACGTGGCCGCAGGAGGAAAATTGATGACAAATCAAAGAGACGGATAATCCGAATGGTAACAAAAGAGCCCAGAAAGACTTCTAAAGAGATCCAAGGTGAACTTCATGCTCAAGGAACATCAGTGTTAGATCGCACCATCCGTCGTTGTTTGAGCCAAAGTGGACTACATGGGAGACGACGAAGGAGGACACCATTGTTGAAAACAAATAATAAAAAAGCCAGACTGGAATATGCCAAACTACATGTTGACAAGCCACAAAGCTTCTGGGAGAATGTCCTATGGACATTCTATAGACTATAGACAAAAATGGAACTTTTTGCCAAGGCACATCAGCTCTATGTTCACAGATGGAAAAATGAAGCATATCAAGAAAAGAACACTGTCCCTACTGGGAAACATGGAGGAGGCTCTGTTATGTTCTGGGGCTGCTTTGCTGCATCTGGCACAGGGTGTCTTGAATCTGTGCAGGGTACAATGAAATCTCAAGACTATCAAGGGATTTTAGAGAGAAATGTGCTGGCCAGTGTCAGAAAGCTGGGTCTCAGTCGCAGGTCATGGGTCTTGCAACAGGACAATGACCCAAAATACACAGCTAAAAACACCCAAGAATGGCTAAGAGGAAAACATTGGACTATTCTAAAGTGGCCTTCTATGAGCCCTGACCTCAATCATATTGAGCATCTTTGGAAGGAGCTGAAACATGCTGTCTAGAAAAGGCACCCTTCAAACCGGAAACAACTGGAGCAGCTTGCTCATGACGAGTGGGCCAAAATACCTGCAGAGAGGTGCAGAAGTCTCATTGACAGTTACAGGAATCGTTTGATTGCAGTGATTGCCTCAAAAGGTTGTGCAACAAACTATTAAGTTAGGGGTACCATCATTTTTGTCCAGGCCTGTTCCATGAGTTCATTTTTTTTTTTTATAATTCCGTTGAAGCATGGTTGAAAAGCAATGTCTGACTTTCACTGGTTAACATTCATAGAATTCTTATTTATTATTACTTTTGTCAGATTAAAGTTATTTCTGTGATCATTGTGAGTTTTTCTTTCATTCACCGAAGGGTACCAACAATTTTGTCCACGTGTGTATTTTGTTGTGGTTATATTATGTGCGGGATTTAGTGAAGACGCACCGCGGGTCCCAAGAATGTTATCAAGGACGATAAAAGAAGAAAAGGGAGCCGCTTTTAGTTTGTTTTTTAAAGCAGCCGGTTTCCGGAGGAATCATAAAGTAAGGTTAAGTGAGGTTTAATGTCTATTTATTATATATTGTACTTCCTTTACATCTCTTCTAAATGTTTTAATTGTTTGTATATGCAAAAATGTGATTATAATGTTAGAAATTGGTAATATTGGTAATATTTTTGAGTGTCAGGAACGAATTATCTATGAAAAAATGTGTTTCATAATAAGAAATTACACTTTAGGAACCCAAAACGAATTAAATGTGGATGCAGAGGTCCCGCCGTGTTAATATTTGTTTGATTATCTGAATCAATGTGTGGCGAATACTTTTTAACCTATAAACAACATAAGTTTAAATGTGAGATTAAACTTCTGCACTGAGTCGTTACGCTCTCATACCAATGTGTTACAGGGGGTTCGACTGCTATTTATTTATCCTGTTGTTTATACAAATAAGCAGACGAGCAGATGTTTGTTTAAACAACAAACACAATGTCATGTTTATTAAGAGCAGCGTTTATTGTTTTTATTTTTTTAAATAAAAACTCATACGGTGTGTAACTCCTCCCCTACAACACATCAAGAAAAGAATTAACCCTGCCTATGATCAGACATCAAAACACAAAATATATATTTCAGCTTTATCTGTATCACTTGTGTGTATAAACTTCATAAAGGATACTTTCTCTCTAATGATATATAACAGGAAATGTATAAAGTAATAAAAGTAAATATATCTCTGTATTTCTGTAATATACACTTCTGTAAAAAGATCAGAGTCCATGTAGAGAGTATCTCCGTAGAATTCTGTCAAAATCTGTCACATGAAACGGGGTTATGTGTAACATGGGTGGGGCTTCAGTTGGATGGGGCGGAGCTTAGATCACACTTTTATTTACTGCAGAATATAGTAATCGCAAAGATTGTCAGCTGAGCTCCTCAGCTATGCTAATGTAGTTCTGTGCTAATGATAGCTACAGTAAAGGTCAAAGTAAAAAAAGTATGTGTGTGTGTGTGTGTGTGTGTGTGTGTGATCTTTAGGAGGCTCAGCCATTTTTAATAATGCATAAGACGGTGTGTGATTCTAGTGTTGCAGTGTAAACCCAGCAGCTTTTTATGGTTGTGTGTGTGTGTGTGTGTGTGTGTGTGTGTGTGTGTGTGTGTGTGTGTGTGTGTGTGTGTGTTTTAAGGCTTCAGTACATTCCATCTTCGTACACGTCGGTCCGGAGGCAGAGCAAGATCCCCCCGCCCAGCATGAAGATGGTCGCTCCCCATCCGAGTCCGTAACCCCAGTTAAACTCATGGTACGTCTGCAGCGTCCTGAACTCCATAAACTTAACGGGGTAGAGAACGAGCGCGCACATCTGGAGCACCACTGGAGGGGGGGAGGGGGGGGAGGGGGGGAGGGGAATAAAACAATCATCTCTATAACACTTACATCACGCCCATGCACCGTGTGTGTGTGTGTGTGTGTGTGTATGTTAGAGAGTGCATCTGTGTGGAGTCAAGTTATTTGTACTTTTTTTTTTTTTTGCATTATGTGCAAAAAAGTATGACCGTTTACATTCCGTTTTAGACTTGCATGCTCTCTGTCTGTCTCTCTCATTCTGTCTGTCTCTCTGTCTCTAATAGCAGATCTTTTATCCACAGCAGGCTTAAAACCAATTACCACAGGAGGAATGAACACACACACCCACACACACACACACACACACACACACACACACACACACACACACACACACACACACACACACAGTCACACACTGGTCTTTATTTTACATTCCGTGGTCACTGTTGATTTTATGACTGCGTTTATTTTACTCTGATATTAATCAGAAAATAATCACAGAGGGAGAGGGGGGCAGAAGGGGGGAGAGGGGGACGATGGAGCAGACAGAGGATGAGAATACTGTGTGTAAATAAAAGAGCTAAGCTGTGAGCTGATCTGGAGTCAGTCACTTATTGTTCTGAATAAACTAAAGAAAGTTCTGGAATGACAATAAACCACAGTTCTCTCAGACACACACACACACACACACACACACACACACACACAGGGCAATGCGCTCAGTCAGATGGTATTTTATCCTCAGATGAAATAAACGCAGCTGTTGCTGTTGGAGTTGAACATTAAACCTTAAACATTACACACACACACACACACACACACACACACACACACACACACACACACACACAGAAATACACACACAGAAACACACACATATACACACACACAAACACACAGAAACACACACACACACAGAAACACAGAGAGAAACACACACTGAAACAAATACACACACACAATGAAACACACACACAAAAACACAGAGAAACACAGAAACACACACACACACACACACACACACACACTGAAACAAATACACATACACAGAAACAATGTGTGTGTGTGTGTGTGTGTGTGTATGTGTATGAGTGTTGATACACTAGCTGACTCGCTCCTTTTTTGGTCACAGAGATCTGAAGGTTTCACAGTTTCTGAGTCTGAGCTACAGAGATTACATCACAATCTAATCTGACATTCCACTGATGCTCATTATTCCGGGTTGTTATTCCGGGTCGTTATTCCAGGCTCCGCTCCGTGTTCATCACCTCGGTTCTTTTCGTTTCTGTCACTGTTTCTCTGCTATAGTTCAAGTTTGACAATGACGACCCAGATGAGCTGTCTCAGAACAAAGGTTTTGTTTGTGTGTGTGTGTGTGTGTGTGTGTGTGTGTTTGTTTACCTGCTGCGAAGAGAAACATGGCGACGGTGCGGTAGTGCTTCCTGTTTGTTCCTCTGCAGAGTGAAATCACCGCCACGAGAAACGACAGCAGCGTGATTGACGCTCCGGCTAACATCAGCACCAGCATCGCAATCTGCCAGTCTGAGAAAGAGGTGGAGACAAAGGGGCGGGGCATAGTCACTCATTAGTGTCTTTAGTCAATCAATTAAATTAAATTTTATTTATATAGCGCTTTTAACAATGGTCATTGTCTCAAAGCAGCTTCACAAAATGAAAAGAAAATTATGAAACACTGCAATTACAAACATGCTTTCATTTGAATTCTTATTATAAACAGTAAAAATATAATTATTTCTAATTATCTACTTAAACTCTGGAATGTCTGGAGACCCCGCCCACTCGGGGTGTGGTTAAACACAAGATATAATTGAACCGTTTAATCTGAGTGTAAACAACTGTAACACTGACACAACATTGCAGAATTGAACTTCACACTGATGATGTCATAAGGAGCGCCAGAGCAGCTGACCAACCAGCAGCCTTGATTTAAACCGCACACATTCTGTGCTTGTGCATATTCATTAGCAACATAATGCTATGTTCATGCTAGCAGTGTGTGTTGCATTTATGTTTGTCTTTAGTGGGTGGGGCTTGTCAGCGTTTTAATTGAACCGCTCAGCTTCATTTCGAGCTACCTGCTATGCTAGCGTTGTAACGACGCGGGTCTCACAAGGGGCAGAACTCGTGGAGAACTGTTCAGAATTGGCAGATCCGCAAGCTGCCACCAGAAGAGCCCGACCGGCTTGGAGAGTTTGCAAGAAATAATTGAGGATCAAGTGAGAGTGCTTGACAAGCATGAGGAAGCCCTAACTGGTGTTAATTTTGGAGATGTGTGGGATTAATCAGTGCGCGCCACTCCCAGGTTTCCATCTGGTCGTGAGATGGAACCTGTATGGTTCTATATGAACCCACCCATATGGTGTCTCTGCTCAGAAGCAGCACCTCCTCTCTGAGCATGCCACCCAAAGTGCTTTCATTGACACACTCAGGGCTACGTTTCACCATCCACATATGGTCGCCCTCCCTTTCATTCGTCATTGAGGATGATCAATAGCAAATTACATAGGAAAGCTTCGTACTTGGGCAGCCAGCTCAGGATAGAATGATGCGGACTTTATGGCCACATACAGTATGTTCAAGGGCTCTCTGAGCAGCTACAAGATGAGCTAGCCATTCCTGCCATCCTCCACAGGATCTGGAGGAGTTATGAAGTTTTATAAACTGAGCCTCGTTTCTGAAAACCGAGGTGCCAGAACCCTGCGTATTAGCGACCCTGAGTCCTGAACAGGCAGAGCCACGGTCATCTAGACACGTGGTCGTTTAGACACGCAGTTCCCAGATGACGATGCCACAGAGGAAATCAGCGTAAACGTGCACCTGGTGAGCATGTCTATTGAAGGGTCCTGATATCTGCGCACTTCATGCAATCATTAGTTATCACCGGTAAAGGTATCAGAGCCAAAGACAAAGATATAGCGAGAAGCACGCCAAGACAAAGGCAAAAAACCAAACCTCTGTCTTCATTACAAGCCGGCGTGATTGAGAGTGAGAGAGCGGCGCGCCACCTGTCAAGCGTCCGCTCTCAGTTTAAGTTAACAGTGTAAAGCACAAAAACCACTCAAAATAAATCCTCGGTAAGAGCGAACGCCCCAAGAGGCTAGAGGTTTTTATTTTTACTTTCCAGAGCCCGTTTGGTCTCACACAGACTATATGTTTATTTTGTGTTTTCAGTTTTCTTTTGTTTCCTTTTCAGTTCCTAATTAATAATCCCACGCTTTCTCCAAATGGGAGGGTCATCCCATGCGTGTCATAAGCACTGTCACTAACGACTATTTCATTGAGTGATGCGTCAGGGTGTCGCTCATCCCCAGAGCACAACAAAAATGAAAGAAAGAAAACTGAAATGAACAGCGCTCTGTCTGAAAGTCAAACATCAAAGTCATTTAATGGCGAATCAAAGTCATTAGACTCCAGATGTCATCATTAATATGTATAATTATGCAAATGAGGAGGAAGGTCACTTTCAGCTATTAGCTTTAATTACTAATGAAACTTGCTCTTTAATACGTAACGAAAATAGAGTGGGCATCTCAGTAAAAAATAATCATGGATTAGCATATTTAATCAAACACAAACGTTATATCAGTGTTAAAGCTTTATATGTTACTTAAAGGTTTATTTTATATCTACATTATTTTGAGAAATGAAGACCCACCAAGCACCAAACACGGGTAGATGTTCCATTTGGCAAGTAAATCTAAAAGGGGCGAGGCCACCACATGGTGAGGAAACTCAGAATAGTCACGTATTTAATAACACACACACACTGGAACGCAGATCCAATCGAAGCACAATTCTGTGTGCT